>BLFN01000298.1:282670-300170 GCA_014634225.1 Acropora yongei
TTTGAGTTGCGACAGGTATTCTTCTGCTGACTAGTTTGAACTGCTTTAAGCATTCATTGTAACGCTCTACATGAATCCTAGCTTTTGCAATGCGACATGTTTTCCAATTCCTCTGCAGCACTAAGACTTTTTCTACCTTTTAAAACTGATGGGATTTTTAATTGCACTTGGAGAGGATTTAAGAGATCCTGCACAGTGAAACCACGATCTGCCAAAACCAAGTCATATGGTTTAAGGTGTTTCAAAAGGCCACTTTCCTTAAAGATGTGAACATCATCAATATCACCCTCGAACAAATCAGAAACAAAACATGCTCCACCACTGGGGGTTACAGCAATGAGACACTTAAATGTGTTGGTGTGCTTATAGGAAGAGAAAGTGTTGCCTTGTCTGGCAAAATTCCTGGAGCATTCCACTCTAAATTCAGTACAATAAAAAATACAGCGTATGTTCTTCATGGTTTTGAGTACCTTAGGGAGGAACCTGCTAAATTGGGCTCTATCTGGAAACATAAACTTTTGCATGTCTCTAAAAACTACATACATCAACTGAATATATGTTGTAAAACCCCTCTTCAGTCTTAGAAGGCAAATGAAAAGTTTTTCTCTTGTGAAAAATCAGCTTTTGGGCCAGTTCTTGCATTCTCCGTTGCTGGGCAATCTTTGCTTTTCCAGTAGTTGATTGTCTCCAAAGGGCAAACATCGTCAAGAAAATCATGCAAAACTTCAAACTGGGAAGGCCTGTGGCCGGTGAAGTGTTTCATGAGAGCTACATCTTGCACAATGTTTTGGTAGGATAAAGTACTCACTATTTTAGGACCCTGTAACTGCGTTGGGGTTAAAAAAATTAATTTCTTGTACTGCTTACAAATAGTTCTTTTCACAGTTTTCTGGAGTACAACCTTGAACGATCAAGGGGGAAAACACTCGTCATCGAGTGCAAGTGGGATCTTCTCCAATGAGGCTGTAACTTTTTTCTCGGGCTTACCGTTCTGTTCAAAGATGCTCGAGTTTGGCAGTCTACCTTTGCTCTTTCCTGAAGAAATAAAAGATGAGCGCTTGACAAGTGACATTCCATATTTAACCAGTCTTTGTTCTGCCCTTCCTCGTGGTAGTTGAATTTTTCACTTTCTGCCACTTAGGTACGGTCAGGCTTATTTCTGGGTACTGTGACACGTTTTAACCCAACTTTTGCGAACTTGCCAAATTGATGAGTGGTACACCCCTACAAAGATGCCACCAGCATTAATTTGCCTAAGAAATCGAGAGCCTTGCTTTTCTTGCAAGTTATTAAAGTTCAAACATTTTGAAACACTCATGAAGCATCTTAACAACTAAACCAGGACGGAACGTACACCATAAAAATTGAACATCTCATGAACCAGTACCATTGTATGAACTTAAATTCATGAGGTATACCTATGAACCTGAATGAATTCTCACCTTTCCAACTGTCTCAAAGCAATTTTGCAGTAACTCAATAAATAGGAATAAGTTAACAAGCTTCGGTCATTATGACTTTTCTTTGTGCTTTCCTTTGATAAGTCCTTCACAGTTGGAGTCTTCATTTTCTCCATACATAAACAATAAGAAAGTTCGTAGGGCATTTTCCAGAAGTTATCACTGCGTTTTAACTGGTTGGTATTGCCCTCACGTTTTTCTGGAACTTGGCACAAAATTTATTCATTTGACAGGCGATTGAAGCTCTTTTTGGCTTTGCCTTGCATGTTCTGGATGAGTGTGGTATAAGGTTTGCAACAACAAGTTAAAAGATAGGGTTCATAGCAGATATCTTTGATCCAGAGGTACAGAGTTAACTGCATAATAGTTTTGTTTAATTTCTGCTCTTTGTCTCAGTTCTTGTTAAGGTATATGACGATCCAAAGATTTTCACAAAGAACCAAAACCACGAACAAATACATTATCAAACGTGTTATCATGAATACTGAAGGTTAAGTTATTTTGCTGTTTTTACTGCAGTTTATCTTTTCTTCTTCTCTTAGCCGCATTTTGATTTTTTTCCTTTTTGTGTGTTTCTATTGGTAGGCAGTACTTCAAGCGATCATGAAGAACTAGGGCCTCAATTGTTTCCGTGCAAAGTTCTTCTTAAAAAAAAATATGGACTATAAGAACAAAATATATAATAAATAAGTTCAAGTTCTAAGCTTGACTTACTTGCTGGTAGTTTTCTCTTATTCGAAAAGTAAATTGTCATCAATAAAATTTCACATTTAATAATCACTTTGTGTAACAGAATCTGCCCGATGTTATACTGGTTAAACTATTCAAGGGGCCACCAGCCAGAGAGGTAAATAACCGTCATTAAATAATCACCGTGTAATCTTGGTCAAATAATAACAATACTTTTTCCATCTCCTGAATTTGCTTTGTTACTGACTTTAAGATCCACTACGGCGAGGCTCTGGTACAGCAAAAGTCACTAGTTACGGTTCTAGCAAGGTTTTGCGCCTTAGCATGGCTGTCTGGTGCGGAAAACATGATGAGTTGGCGGAGTGTTCACAATGTGAGTAAACTATTGTATTTTTATTGGATCTTTACTAATTAGAATGAACAGGTGGCATAAAAACGTTAACTTTTACAATATTTCAAAAGAATTTGGGTTTTATTTTGGGTGTTGATAATGAATGCTTGTTATTCTCTTGAACCTAATAGTATGACAACAAAATGGCAGGTTTTGTAGAGTATCAATGCTCATTCAGACAGGGTGTGCAGGGCTATGTAGGAATTAGCTATAGTTGTCTGCCAACAAGAAAAATATAGTACTTCTGCAAAACAAAGACATGCTCACTTGTTCACTCTGTAAAACTCAACCGTCGATGTTGGCTTGATTTCATAGGTGTCAGGATCTCCTGTAAAATCAATCATTGAGCCTCTTGCTTTCGTCTAACAAGCAGAGGACTTGTGTGCACGATAGACTCCTTGGTCCGTTTTACAAGATGGGTCCACTCTTCGTCACCATTACTTCTTTCATTTCTTCAAACACATGATTTTTTCCCTCTTGGTTTTCTTGATTGTTATCTTGATGACACATATTGTGTACCATGACACTCAGTTCAGGACCCTTGTTTGCATTCTTTGGTATCAATCCTTGCAGTGTCTGGGCCCGGTGAGTTGCCTCATGTTGGTGGGTCAGCAACACACAAACCCTAACTCGGGTTGCATTGTTGATTTTCAGCTACCGATCTGTCAATCCTTGCTTTGTCTGAAACCTGGTGAGTTAATTAAGTACATGATCACATTTCTTCAACATGTTTCCTGGCAACAACATGCTCTGGTAACAATGAGTTGGGTTGGTAACCCGATGAAATCCCCTGGACAACTATGAACTGAAAAACTGATACAAATCATCTGGTATAATAGATGAGCTGGGGTTACTAATCCCTGGGGAGTGCCCCTCATGATGCTCAAATGTCAAGTGTCTTAGTTACAGGATAGTACCCTTGTCACAACATACAACAAGGGGGGGACCAGGAAACCACAACAAAATTGCCCAGAAATGAGTTGACTGATGTCCCATGTCAATCCCAAACATCAAGTAAAAAATTCATGACTTTATGCAAAGTAGCTTTTCCGATCTCAAGATTGGGCAATGGGTGCGAAACGACCAACCTACCCTAGGCTGAGCCACAAGTCTCCACACCAAGTTTGGGTCGATTTGCCCTCAACCTCACAGAGATAGGACACATCGTGGAATTATGCAAACCCTAACCCATAAATGACAGGAAACAAATATGTTTGGGTTAGGGTTCATTTAGTCTGCATTCATCTTTCTGTAGTGCACAGGTTCAACTTGTCATACTTCAGCAGTGAAATTTACAAGTGACATTCACGCTATCAATGCTGAATCGATACAACTGGCACAAGAGGAACAAATATGTTTGTCTTATGGGTCCTACCCCATCCTCTGAAATTTCAATAACATTTCCTTATCAAAGGAGCATGTCTTGAAGTTCATCAGCTAAATTAAGTACTACCTAATTAAATTTCTTCAACATAGTTGGATGGCAACTACATGCCCTGGCAACAATGAGTTGGGTTAGTAACCTTAAGAAACCCCCTGAACCGACGTCTGCTGCAGATCATCTGGGAAAATACGAGCTAGGGTAACCAATCCTTGAGGAGTGCCTCACGAATACAGGAATAAAATGCAACTAAAACTAAAATCATGTATCAGGATTCCAGCCCAATGTTATACCAGACTTGCAAAATCACTGGCTTACACACCCCTTGTGAATTCAACAACATCTTGCAATGAATACTTAACCACACTTTCTTGTCTCCTAAAATAACATTTTCCCTCCTCATCTTCATACACTGGGTGAAACTTGATGTCATCACCCTCTTTCCCTTAAACAAATTTCTCCTTTTTTCATGGAAACATTGTTATTTCCACAACATGCAAAGGCGAGAGAATTCCCCTGTGAACTGCTTTTATTGCTTCCTTGTCACACAAGAAGTAGCCTGGTGTTCGCAAAAGGTGTGGCCCAAATCGACTGCTGTCCATCTCACCATTGACACGATCTTGAAGTTCAGGTTGCAATTTCACATCACTTGTTTCTGCAAGATCTAAAAGTTGCACAAATTCAACTTTGTAGCATTCTTCTGGGACCTTTGGAGTGTATTTGCTCAATAAATCTCCAACAGAAACTCTGACATGATCCCTCTGCTATTGCAACATATGCAGTCCTTTTACTTTTTCATCATCAATAATTCCTTTATGAACAGCACCACCTTTTCCTGTGTTCAGAAATGCATTAATATTCTGTGACAGAAGGCTGGTGTCCTGTTTATTCCACCACCTTCTGCAAGGACACATGTGCATCGTTGCTCCTTTGCTTGTGGCTTCTGACTCTAAAGCTCTAAAGTCTGAAGTACAAATCTCAATTGCTTGATCTTGTGAAAAAGCTCTACAAACGTCCTATGTAAAAACTGACTTTTTTTCCTCTGAAGGGGGTCCCTGAGAGGGGCTTATTTCTCTCAGCGAGGACGTCTGCCGTGTCCTAAACAGTGTCATTCTACCCACTCAGTTCGGGACCCTTGTTTGCCTTATTTCATGTCAATCCTTGCCATGTCTGGATCAGGCGAGTTGCCTCATCTTGTTCTTCAACACTAATGGAACCCAGCGAGTTGCCCCATGTTGTCCCTAAAGCCATAAGTGGTCTTTGCCTTGGGTTTTCTTTCAACCATCTTCCCTTATGAAACCTTGACAAGGTTCTTTTGTGACAGCGTAATTGACAGTGCCCTTGTATAACCAATCACTAATACAATACTAACTACTAATGTAATAAAACTCAACCACTAGTGCAATATAGGAGCTAACCACTAATGTAATAAACATCCAAAGAGATTTTTATCACATTTAGTACAGTAGTGATCGTAACTTCAATCCCATCCATAGTATGTTGTCATAGATGACATAACCAAACCAAAATAGTTTCGTAAACCTCTTTGATAAAACTTCAACGGATGCCTGGACCCCCAAAACACAAACACACAAAGCAAAGCAAGCTTGGTCTGTCCCTGCTTTAAAGGATAACTTTCTATCAAATGACCAATATCATGTCCATTAACGATTTTTCACCAGAAGCAAACTCTTACATTGATGCTTACAAGTTAAACAGAGGCATCCGTTCCATCAGAGCTGTTAAAAGAGTATGATGGTCACCATGAATACGATATCACATGAGTAAACTAACTCATCCCAATGAACACATACGGCAAAGTCCTAAATTTTTCAGTCATGTGGAACTTGTCTTTTAGAGAAACCAAAGGGCAAGGGAAAACTCCTTATTATGGAGATAAGGTGAGGACGTCATTCCAGAGTCAATGTTTCCTATATTTGTAAAGCACTTAAAACAGGACTGGATAAGTGCTACATAAATACACCCACTCCATAGATGGCCGAACATGCACATAACTTGGGTGGAATAGCATGAGAACGAGGCTAGTCAGTCCTTGACTAAAAAACTTGGTGGGAGTTCTCACTTGTTTTCAATAATGCCTTCCTTCTGCTACCTGCCTGAATGAAACCAAAAAGGACTTTGTCAGTTTTACAAGGATGCGAAAAACGAAAAGATATCGTATCTTAATTTTCCCACTGATACTAGACATAAACAATGGCTGCATGCAACAAGAGAGGATGTGGGAAAGGACTTTCACGTAACTAAGACAAAGGTGTGTTCTCTCATTTTCGGTCAAACAATTTGAAAAAGACGCTAAATGCAAGAGTACATGTAAAAGACAATGTGGTCCCTTCAAGATTTAAATGGTGTCTGGAATCACCACAAAAGAGAAAGGCTCCAGCAGTACGATTTCCTTTACAAGCTACCACAGAAAAAAAGCCATCGACCAGCACTGCGTCATGTAGTTCATTAGAATCAACTAACGAAAGTGAAACCGTTCAATTAAGATACTTTTGTAGCCACTTACAAATTTCTAAACCCAGGCATTGAGGGGGAAAACATCAGATACTGCTCTTCTTCTGAACACCGTATACCAGAAAGCATTGCAGTTTTATAAGTTGGCAAAGCCCCACTTTAGGTGGGCAAAACCCCAATGCATATGACCAGAAAACCAGACCAAAATTCCTCAGAAATGAGTTGAATTCCCTCCCAAGTCAAGCCCGGGCAAAAAAATCATGACATTATGCACATTAGATTCACACCAAAATTGCACAACCATCTCAAAGTTCGGCCATGGGTGCAACCTGGTCCTTAACCCCACCCACCAAAGAAAATTTAGTCATCAAAACTAATTCGCATAGATTACAGTAGGGACACATGCATCACACAAAAGTAGGAGTAACAACTGATTTTTATTGAATATAACACTTTCATATGATCAAATAGAAGCAGGTCTATTTTCAGTTTCAATCAAGTTTACAGATTGGAAAAAATACCATAAAACAAACTATGGTAATTTCCTGAGCGGTATTTTTTTCCCTTTTTGCTAACATAACAAGATGACATGATTAAACTACAGAAAGCGTTGCGGTTATATATGTCGGCAAAGCCCCACTTTAGGTGCATATAAATATAAATGCATATAAAACCACATGATGACATCAGTAAACTTAACAGGTTATGGGCCCAGGAGAACCCTCGTGTTTGACTGAGATAAAGCTCTGGAGCTGAAATTTCTCAGTTACATCCACCTTCAAAAGATGTACAGCATGGTTATCCCAAAGGAAGCTGAAACGAATAAAGGGAACATGCATTCGCCGAACTGGTCCAGTGTTTGGACGACAGAAACCTCTCTCTTGTGATAAGAGAAGAATACAATGACAGTAGAGAAGCACTTAAGGTTCTGAGAGAGCACTACCAAGGGAAAGGAAAGCCCCCTATCGTTGCCCTGTACACTTAGCTGACTTCGCTTCAACATGGGTGAAGGCAAAACCACCACAGATTATAACATTAGGGTGGAGACGGCTCCAACTTCCCTTGAAGCAACCGGCAAGGTCATCAGCGACGGCTTGTTGGTCATTATGACGCTCAAAGGCTTGCCCTCCAACTACAAGACGTTTTGTACTGAGGTAATGAAAAGGGAGAATGACCGGTGCAGCAGTAAAGACCGTGAGAATGGTGGAAACACAGATGGCATTATGCCTGCGAAAGTGCCTGGGAAAAAGCCTCAAATGTGGACGAAAAGGGCAAAAAAGTGTTGACTGCCATTCAAACAAAGTCAGAGAGAATGCTGCTAGAGATGCCGAAATAACTCCCACAACACCAAGGTTGGCAACGAGGGAACTATGCCACAGCATTAGCCACTCTCCAACACAAAAACTGAGCAATGAATCCAGTAATCATAGTTTTCTCTTTACCATTAAGGATGAAGAAAGTAGAGGTAAGATAAACCTTTCACCGTTCTGGGCCTCTTTAGTGGCTTTCAGACGCTGATGTAACGGTCAAGCTCAAAATTATAATAGAAACGCTTAGAGGGGGATTACATGCATTTCCAGATATAGTAAACCCATGACTGATTGCGTCAGACGGATTTCCTCTATGTGGTTGCATACAAATATTTCAAAATATTGGCCTTCGAAGAGTTTTAAAAGGTACTAATAAATTATTTTGTTGCGTGGTTTGTTGTTGTGATTTCTGTAGTTATGTCTTCCAATTCAGACGATTCTGTTACTCTTTCTGGCAGCCAATCAGAGCTAGATTTAGATGATATTTTGGGTGAAAGTGAAGAGGAAGACAACGATTTCGAAGGATTCGATAATAACAAGATTCCTCCTGAAATTCAGCATCAGTGATTGTGAACAGTTGAAGACAACCGCGAACATTTTACGGAATTTATTGCGCCAAATGCTGGCCCTACGAGAAACAATACAGGGAAGAACCCAGCTGAGATTTTTTGTTTGTTTTTGACTGAGGAAATTCTTTTCAACATTAAGACATGGACCGACAGAAATGCCGCTAAGAAGCGAAGCCAAAATCCAAGGCAGCACCGAACTCCATGGACCCCTGCGGAAAGCACATTTAATTCAAAAGCCCTGTTATGAAAACTACTTAGTAAGACATGAACAGTTCTGGTTGTTTCGTTCGCCTGGTTTTTGGGAAGTGTTTAGCCAAAAACGATTTAACCAAATCAAATGATACAACCCAAACTGTCAACTCCAACCATGCTGGCTACCCACAGGAACTTGCAGATGAAGCCAAGGGAATCAGACAAGGTAAGTTTAGGTGGAGGCAGTTCCATGAACTGGTTGCCACTGTCTGGCAAGATACAAAAGCTGTCAACTTCCTTCCTGTTGTCAGCCCAGCAAGAGAAACTGTACAGGTGACCCACAAAAGGAGACAACCGGAAGGTGGTCGCACAGTCCACCACCAGATCCAAATAGACTGCCCCAAGGTTGCTTCAGAATATGGAAAGTTCACTGACTATCAATCTTTCGAAAAGCGAGTTTGGTCAAGCGCAGGTAACTTATCTTGGACACATTGTGGGACAAGGTGAGATTAAACCAGTAAGTACTAAGGTTGAAGCTATTGCTAACTTTCCTGACCCGAGAGCAAAATGTAACTGATGCGCTTTCTCCAAATGGCTGGGTAATACCGAAGGTTTTGTGCCAATTTCGCAACAGTCGCAGAATCGTTGACGCCACTACTCAGTAAGAGCGTAAAATTCATTTAGAGTGACCGGTGTGATAAAGCGTTTGAGGAATTAAAAGCCATTTTACAGAGTGCCCCCGTATTGACAGCACCAGACTTCAAGTCTTCCTTCAAGCTGGCAGTAGATGCAAGTGATGTGGCTGCCAGTGCCGTGCTGTTACAGGAAGATTATGAAGGTGTGGAACATCCAGTGTGTTACTTTTCAAAAAAGTTCAATAAGAGCCACAAGAACTACTCCACCATAGAGAAAGAGTGTCTAGCCCTAGTGTTAGCACTGCAGCATTTTGAAGTTTATGTCACCTCTTCTAGTTTGCCTATTGTTGTTTATAGCGATCACAATCCCGCTGTTTTTATTCACATGATCAAGGATAAGAATCAACGATTGCTTAGGTGGAGTTTAATGTTGCAAGAATATGTTTTAGAAACAAGACACATCAAAGGAGAGGAAAATGTCATTGCTGACTGCCTCGCAAGAGTGCGAGTCTATTGCAGGAAAGTTTTACTAACTTCCTTTTCTTGAAAAGGGGCGGGTGTTACTATTTGAGTTTCTGCAATCTTATAAGTCACACAATGTCCTTGAAAAATTAAAACATGACAATCAACCTTTGTTTTGATTTTCCACGTCAGAGATCATTACCTAATGAGAAAGTGTCTCTTTGACAAGTTCTTAAGTTTTCACCTCTCTCCATAAGCTGGAAAATATGCCATCATACACAAACTGTATGAAAAAACCCATTGCAGAACTTTGAGCATCTTATTATACCTCTTCACCTTCCAACTGAGGAACACTGGTTGCTTGCATCATCAACCCTTGTCTATACATTTATTATTCTGCCAGCTTTCCTGAGAGGAGATACCAATCAATATTGCAAACCATGAAACAAAAATTTATGAAAAGAGAACAGCAAACCCTGCCACCACAACAATGTATGCTGTTACACGAGGATAACTGGGACGAGAAACCACCATGTCCAAAGCAGACAAAGGACATTGATTGTGGTTTGTATACCCGCTCATTTGCAAAGCAGTATTTGTCAGACTGCAATTCTCCTATGGTGTATGAAGGTGATGCCTTTCAAAATGAAATGGTGGGTGATTTGTTGGAACTAGCAGCCTCTAACAAATGTTGGGGTAATTTCAGTTGGTTGTCAGGTGACCCTGATGGTAAACGTTAAAACGCAGAAGAAATGTCAGAAAGAAAAAGTTGAAGTGGAGGTGCAAAATCCTAGACTTCAATACCACAATCCTCCTACTTTTAAAGATAGCAACTGCATATTCCATGCAACTAGTGACCAACTCGCACACCTTGGTTTTACCCTCAAAACAACATCAGAGCCCTGTTCAAGCGTCATTCAATATCTAAAAAACAACCTGTTAACACCGGATAGAACGCACCTGAGGGAGTTTAATTCCTACCAAGCCTGGGAGAGCTACTTGCATAGAATGTCTTAAGATGGTGTATAAGGGGACTGGATTACCCTGTAGGACCTGCTCAAAATCGAGCCATAGTGTTAAGTATAGGAGAGGCTAGCCTGTGAGTATTAAGCACGGGGGATAAATCTAACAGCGACCACAACCTCAACCGGATGGCACTTCTAAGCTACGAGGAAAATTACTGGGTCTTGACAACGTTACCACTCTTTTGGCTGAGAAAGGGAAACATCTAGTCGCCTCGGAAATCTCGCAGGAAATTTGTCTCAAGTGCTGCAAGAAATTTAAGTGCTGTTTTGCGGGAATATCTGAGGATGAGAGTGGAACCACGCAATGTTATGCCAATGACTGTTACATTTGTGACATGTGCTCTAAAGAGGAGGAATGGTACTCATACTAAACATGATATTTTCAACCGTGCATTCAACGACATTGAGATGCCATTTTTAAATTTACTTATACACTGGGATAAATTTTGTATTTTGGTTAGAAGAAATTAACATTGAGTCGATTCGTTGGATCTTGCAATGCCCTGCTATTACAAAGTTTACTATTTCAGAACGTTGTTAGCTACATTTCACTGTCATTTTCCTTCATTTACGTGATTTTCAGTTTCCTTGTCATGTTACCAAGGCAAGGTTTCGTTAGCTAGCCATTTGACATATTAATATTTTCGTATCTGTTTTATTATTTGCTGTCATATGATCAATTTTATTATTTTGTAAGTTATGCATACCTCTTAAGAACTGAAGTCATTCCAGTTGTGGTAGCATTTTGTCAGTTGCAGTCCACCTTTCATAAAGGATTAATTAGCTTCAGTGACAAATGTTTCGACAACTTGAATTTATTCCAAAATTTTCCATATTCTTAGTTTACTTTATTCACTTTTAGCTGTAAATATCAGTGCCGTAAACCTATTTACCACATACCCCAACATGTCTTAACTTTTCCTAGTTATTGAGCAATCCACAGTCCCATGTTTAGTCACCATTCCATAATAACTTGGGGATAGTTTCGGAGTCTACAAGAAGAAAGGTGGGCACCTATAAAGCTAGCCTATAAAATAACAACAACTCTGATGAGCGCGAACGCATTTACTTCCACTTAGTGTCCAATTGATTGGAAAATAATATTAGTGGCAACCCTTAAACCATGTGACCCTGACGCTGCCCATTTCATTCAGCCTTTAAATATTCAAGAGCCTGTGGACCAACAAGACCTACTAACACTGTTCTTCTCTACTATAATGTCAAAGTCAAGAAAGGTAAAGAGATCCATTACTATGCTTTTTCCAGCCTCTATCCTTGGGTGAAAAAAAAGTGCAGTTACCCTCTTGGTCACACCACCTTGTTCAAACCACCCACCACAGACATATCTATTGCTTTGGTCTGGCACAATGTGCCTTCCCTCCAACACATGGCTTTCTCCATTCTGTCCTTTCTTACCGTACCCTTTTGCCAGTTTATGGACTCAGCCCAACATGATGTCCACTACATCAACTGCTTAAGTTAACCCATTGACATACATTCCGCCCTCATGTGCCCAGAAATATAATCCCTATGAAATTCCAATGCGCCCTGTCGGACATGGCACACTTTGATTGGCTGTAGCTAAGAAACCATACTCCTCCAACAATTGAAACAGTGAAATGTGACCTGCAGAAAATTATCAAATTATCATTTGAGATCAAACTCGCAAAAATACATTGTATTTACGATTTTTCACAAATTTTTGACAACAACAATTTAGTTCTCAACATGGCTTCTGGTCGATCTGATGAATTTCCAGGTTCATCCGACGAAAAAGAAGATTTCTTTGCCAGTTTTACTGTTGAAGAAATCAGCCAAATGAGGCAGGATCGCCAAAGACGGCGGGAGCAAGAATCACTTCGCTATGTGGACGAAGAGATTGACACTCATCGACCAACAACCTCAGGAAAGCGCACGTGATTCCAATATTGAGGTTTTTGCTGATGATGGCGATGAAGAAAGCAGCAAAAGCAGCGATGAGGAAACTGCTAGTAACACAAATTCCGAGGATGCACTGCCAAATCCACTTCAGTGATCAAATACATTGAGTGGAATCAACGTAGAAGAGTTCTCTGTTCCCTGTGGCCCACCCAGAGATTTTGGGGACAATGCAACGGCCAAAGATTTCTTCAATCTTTTCATCAACAACAAATTCCTTGATAACATCGTCCTGCACAGCATTGCCTATGCCTGTACAAAGGCGACGCAACGTTCATAACCAATCAAACAGAAATTTCAGCATATCTTGGCCTCAATATTTTGATTGGAATCCACGAACTTCCACAGCTGGCAATGTACTGGGAATCTGAGGGAAGCGTCGAGGGCTTCAAAAATACCATCCCCAAGCAGCGTTCTGCAACTCTTGGAAAGTATTTCCATCTTGCCGACCCAAGTACCTAGGACCGAGCAGATCTACTTCGCAAAGTTCGCGCATTAGATACTCTGCTAGAACAGACGTTTCCTGAAGCTTACACGCCTGGCAAAAACATCACGGTGGACGAGGGGCTAGTGAAGTTCAACGGTAGGCTGTCTTACAAGCAGTTTTTGCCTATGAAGTCTGATAAATTTGGTATCAAAGTTTGGCTATTCGCAGATGCTGACACGTATTATGTTCCTCGCTTCGAAGTCTACTTGGGCAAGAACCGTACAAACTGTTGAGACGAAAAGGTTTAGGCTATTTTGTTGTTTGGACTCTTGGTGAGCCCTATTGAGACAACAACTGAAATTTTTTTCTTTGATAATTTCTTTACTTTGGCGGAATTGATGCCAGACTTGCAATCGTGAAACACTTATACTTGTGGTACCGTGCGCTAAAACAGGAAAGATTTCCCTGCCGACCTCGAGCAGATGAAACTCGTTGCAGGCGAAGTAAGAAACCGTCAAAGTGGAAATTTGGTCGCAACAATGTGGAAGGATAAACCTGTTGTCTCTTTGCTTTCGACAAATACGCCTCCTGAGCCTAAAATTCATGCAGTGCAGTAGGTTGTTCAGGGACGGAAAAAGCGAGTTGTGCCTGCTGAATCAATGAAGAAACCTGATGTCGATGTTGTGTACAACTCTGCGATGAACAGGGTCAGTGTTGATGACCAATACAGAAGTTATTACCGTAATTTCCGGACGTTTACCCGCACAGAAGATTACCCGCAGTGGTCTATTTTTCTCGTAAGGGGAAAAAAGTTCAACAGATTACCCACACCCCAAAACCTGAGAAAGTCATGCTACCGTATTATCGGGATAACAACTCACAAACTTGGACCGATGAATATTCTATGGTTTTGTTTACAAAGCAGAAGATCGATCGCATTTTCTGCTAAGAATTGGCTGTTAATAATGCAGCCTTAAACACTCTCTTGAGCCATTTCTGGTTTGTCTTGTTAAAACGACAAAATTAATATCCAATGTATTAACGCTAAGACTCGATAGAATAAGAGCTGAAGGCCAATATCTTTATGACTGATCACTGAGTGCCATTTTGGTAGGGTGATACCAACCACCACCTATCACCACCTGATAGGGTGGTGGTTAGGTATACCAAGGAGCAAAATACAGAAAATGACAACAGGAATACTACCAGAAAATGACATGATGACAAAAATATCCTTTTTCACGCCTATTGTTTCTGATCTTCCAAAAAAAGTGGAAGCCTTTGAGTAACATAATAGAATAAGCAGAACTTTTTTTGGCAGTGATTAGTTTTAGTACAGTGTTATTTCTAATTAAGTAAAGAAATCAGAAACCAGTGAACCCATGTATGATTTTCGATGTGATGTGACAGGGAACAACCTGAGCAATGATTTCATCCGACGAAAGTGCTATCATCAATACCAGTTACAAACTCATAAACTCAGCTCTTTATCCATTTATCCATGTGAATGTGTCCAATTGTGACCTGGATCTACTCTCAATGCATCAAGTCAACAGCTAATCTTTGACAATATGGCAACACTGCATAAGCAGCTGTGCTACATTGCTCTCTTCTTCTTTGCAATTTTCTACCTCAAGAGGCAGGCATTCCATAGTTCCGACTAGTTCTTTAAAGTAACAGTGCTGAGAAATTCCCAAGTTATACCATCTGAGCATTAGTCCTAGAAAGGAAACTGGGCCCACACAAAGGCAGAGAAAAGCTCTGACCATGGGATTCAAAGCCACGACCTTTAGATTTTAATCACTGTTGCTCTATTGGCTTGGCTACAAGGCCATAACAGGAGCAGCCCATGGGTATTGGAGATTTTATTCTATAGCTCTAGTTCACCATATCAAGAAGTACTACGTAACTCACAAGAAACCTTCCATTATTCTTCCCTTTTGTCTTTTTGAAGAAACAACAACAATATGATATTACTTAAATTCTAGGAGAAACGTACACTCGGAAAAATTCGAGTCCCACATGGGATTTGAACCCACGACCCTAGTCTAACCACTGAGCTACTGGAGACACTGTGGTTTAACTTAGTGGTTAGAGCATCCGACTAGATCACCGTGGGCGCTGGGTTCAAATCCCATCTGGGACTCAGTTTTTTCCGAGTCTACGTTTTGTCTTTTTGCCAAAGAAATGGAATCGACTTGCATAACAAGGGGAATCATTCTATCAAATAAAACTGTTGCTGTGCCGTGATATTCAGGCAGCCCTGGTTCCATTACAAGATGTGACTCACACAAAATCTGCAAGAAAGAATCAAAGCCGGATAACATGCCCATTGTGCCTTAAACATTGCAACCCTAGATGTTTTGGCTCTGCTGATGAGATGTCCTGTTGTTTTTGTCCTCACTGCAATGGACTGGACCAAGAAATTAAACAAGAACATTCACAAACAAAGAAGGACTTTGAATATTTTGAACATTTTAACATTCCAAAACTAAGGGCACCGGTGTCAAGGAAAGGCCAAAGAATCTTACATCAAAACATCAGAGACTAGATGAGAAAGAAACTAAGTATTTCTCAAATATTGGATGCTTTCAAAAACACTAGCATTTTTTCCATTGGCAAAACAAACTTGTCCACTAATGATGAAGCTCTGGCACAGATTGATTTATATTTGTTGGCAAAGCTAGGACAACGAGTAAAGGTGGTGGTGTTTATATCTGTTCCTTTGTGCCCTTCAACAGAAGATTAGCTCTTGAACAAGAAGCCATTAAGTGAATACGGCTTGAGATGGAATTCCTCAAAACTAAAACTTTTCTCATTGGAAGTATTCATCCCCCACCACATACATCAAAACATCTATCCTGGATTTTAAATTCAAATTTGAATCAATGCTGTCAGCTTTGTCTTTGGAGAACAAAGAATCCTCACTAACGGGTGACTGAACTGCAATTATACTTAAGGTTTGGTCCTTCCTAAGAAACATCCTCAAAGAATGCATCAACAAACATGCTCCTCTCACAGCAAAAGAAGGAACGTTGTGTTAACCCCCTTGTTGGGCCCAACCAATACAGTGCCAGGAGTGATTTAGGTCTCCCAAACAAACGATTGTGACAAGCCAATGACAGTCAGCCTTCTCATGGACCAAGTGGGTCTACAAGGGGTTTTCCTCGCTTTCAAGTCCCAAAATGTGAATTCACCTGCAAACTTGAAGCAAGAACTGAAATTTTTTTTATCACTTCCAATTGCCACGCCTTCAATATATGGCGTAATGACAAAGGTGATATACAAACTGCAGAAGCTATGGAAGCCATTTTTTCTAAAAGTGATTCTGAAAGGGGACGAAAACAGCAGCAATTCCAACATTGAAAGAGATGGTAGGGACAAAGATGTCACTAGCCAAACTCGTCATGTAGCGGAATGTACTGAAAGCAGCATGATCGCAAGCAATATGGAATTGTCAACTGATGAAGAAACGTTACCCTGAAGGCAAAGGAGCCAACAAGCTGCAGCTCAGGAGCCTGAAATTCCGAAGGAGATTCACAAAGACATTGAACCATTCAAGTCTACATGACTTCCAAAAGTCACTTAGAGCAGGAATCCTTGTTGACACAACAGCGTTTCCACCAGTCAACTTTTTTTCACCTTTTTTTTTTCCAATGACGCATTCACTCTAATTTCAAACCAAACAGATATGCCAGTCAATATTTGGATCCACATCATGACTTTGAACCATCCTCTCATACCTGGAGAAGCGAAAGTGGCTCATTCCTGTTCATGACTGGGCTTGGACAGTTATTGTAAGAGCATCTTTTCTTAGAAATGTTGTTAATAATTTTTCAATCCTTGTAAACAGAGAAGTCATTAAGAATTTGTCCATACAATATTTATGAAGTATAATGGTTATCTAGTCTACTTGTATGGCATCCTACTTGAAGTCTGCCAAAATTTGCATTTAAAGATTTGCCGTCCCATTAGAACTGGTTAATTTGGCTGTAAGAGATCAAGATGAATTTTCGCACACGTCACAGCACTTGTGGGCCACCTCAATGTTAACAGCATATGAATCAAAAAGCATCATTTCACTAGTTCATCTGTACTCTTTTGTTTCAATAAATCCATTTAGGTCCCAATGGGCATGGTTCAACAAAACACCATAAAATAAAAGGCAACACCTTTGCCACGGTCTCTACCAGTCCCTTGTACATATGATTCTAAAGTTTTTTTATGCTCTATAATGCACTACTGTCGTAACTTCTTTGAAACCCACATTTCACGTAAAACAACCAGTAGGATTGAGGACAAAGTATACTTATCGCACACTTCTGTTATTGTTCATGTCTTTCAGTCAACCACTTTTGCAACAGTTTTCCACACCTGGGATGTGTGGCACAAGTCAGTCTAGTAGTGTTCCTTAATATCATCAAATTCTTTCTGTAATAATTATCATACTTAGTTTTGCAGTTTACTTAATTGCAGATTGGACACCTAAATGGTGAGGAGAGAAGTCTGGTCTGATTATGTCATTTAGCAATTCTGGCATTATGT
>BLFN01000298.1:307670-310170 GCA_014634225.1 Acropora yongei
AGGTCTTTTCAGTCTTCTTTTATGTACTAAGAAGATCCTGAAATGAGCTGAAATTCAGTAACATAATAAGTTTTACTTGTATAATGTAATGAAAATGTATGTAGATTCATTGTGTCTGACACACAGGGCACACACGAATCAATTTACAGCAATAAATATTCTTTATACTTTGTGAAATGTTAATAAGTTTCTTAATGAATACTAATGTGCCTCGACTCTGGTTAGAAATCCTCGGGAGGACATTGCAGCTTCTTTCAATGACAACTGAAAATGTACTAAAAACCTAAAATCAATCAAAGGGTAAATATGCATCTCTCAGGTGAAATAGATCAACAAATGGGTGAAAAGTTAAGCACACAATAAGTGTGACCCTCCATAGGAAAACGTACACTAATGCGAAAGCATTAAATTGACTGAAGTACCAGGTATCTGTTCCATTAAATCACATGAGAAATACTTGCATATTTCCATATCAACATATGACACTTTGATCTTAAGCTTCAAACATGGCAGATGATGAAATAGAGAAAAAAAGTCCACCACAGTTACTTGAAATTATGACATGACTTTGGATGTTCCCTATGCACTAAAGGAGGTCCCTGTCCCAAAGAATTTCAAGAAGAAACAGTGCTACTTAATTTGAACTGTATTTAATTAACAAGTACAGAACTTGACTTACTTAAGTCAGTGATTCCACCAACTATTCAAGCTTTTAGCCACAATGAGAACATCACGATCAAGAGAAGCAGAAGTATCCAGTGCAATTTCCAGTTTCAGTCTGTACTCATTTGCAAAGAACTGTATCTTCACCTTAAACGTATCAGCAATTCCAAATTTTGTCATCACAAGATTCATGACATTTTCTCTCCTAACCCCTAGCAACACAAAAAGACTGCCAAGTAA
The DNA here is from genome assembly GCA_014634225.1 of Acropora yongei. NCBI lineage: Eukaryota > Metazoa > Cnidaria > Anthozoa > Scleractinia > Acroporidae > Acropora > Acropora yongei. The sequence goes on from BLFN01000298.1 coordinate 308,574, forward strand.
CACCCTGCACCACTCTGTCACAAAAGAATTTTTGCATCACCAATTACATAAAAAAATGTGATTATCATTCCTGGGGGATAACTGGGTTCAAGAGAGGCAATATTGAGATGCTGTCCTTGAGTTACACAAAGACTACTGTTTGGTAAGTCTGCACTGCAGCATGCATTTGGAGTTCGTACAAGCCAGTTGTTACAGCAAATTTGTTGCCCTGCAGTAGCAGTTCCACCAGAATGTTGTCGTGGCAAAAAGTAAAGACTCATCTCTGCCTAACTTGCACGCAGAACACTGCTACACTTAAGCAGGCAGCAAACCTCCCTTTATTTTAAGTTGCACAAAAGTGTGACTTCTGTGTGAAGCCATGCTTGTCAATTAACAACTTATTCAACAATGCTGCTACAATCTGGAACCCAGCTAACAACTATAAGTTACGTTGACCACTTATTTCACAATATGGTCTAGCAGATACAGAGGCTCACCTGCACAAAGACAATTGTGCCAGCCAAAAGATTTTTTTCTGGAGTATTTTGCATGGAGAAATGCCTGTGAACTTCACCACTCCATCAAGTACTCCATCTCAATTACCAGCCACACAAAATTTGCTCCTGATTGTTGCTTTGGGCTACTCAAGAAGTCCTACAAAATCACTTTCATATTGTCAGCTTATGACAACTCGGATGGTGGACACTTCAAATAACACAGGGGTGAATAAAGCAGAACCAGTACTTTTGTACCTGCATACAACTAGTCCTCAAATCTTGAAAATCAAAAACTTTCATTACTTTCATTTTTCCAATAATGAGTCTGGAATCATTCCTTGTAAAGAACTTCATCATCTCCAGACGCAGCTTCAGTTCCTTAAAGACCATCTTGCCAGCTTCAGTTTTTCCCCAGAGGATCAATCCAGAAGGTTCGAGCGAGGAACATCAAAACTACCATTCTTGTTTCCCCAAAGAAGACAGTTTTGCAGGCTCAGGGTTCTCCTTATCAGGCTGTAACCGGTAAAATTTACCGCTTCAAGCGACAGTTCTAAGAACTTCTTACCACCTGCACCCTGTTGAAGGTTCACTAAAACTATAAAAGTTGTTTTAAAAAAATACTGGTCAGGAATTGTCCCTTACCTGCTGAGCTAAAACTTAGGGAGAACACTGCAGGCTTGAAACTCAAATTTAGTTACACCAGTGCCATAAGGATAAAAACACTAGTACTTACAAGCACATGCCTTAAAGGACTTCAGCTTTTATTAGAACTAGATCTGCTAGTTGACTATACATTCAAAGTTTGTGCTAATGATAAATATTATAGACTTTGGTTTCCTTCACTAGATTTGATGTTACATTGCATGTGCTACTGTCCTGCACTTAAGTTTTATCAATAAATTATTTGTGTTAAAACCGTTCCTCTTTCTCAACACGTGTAGTAATAAAATACTCTTTACACTTCCTAGAACTGTGGTTTTTGTGTTGCTTTTTTTTTTTTGTTTCTCACTTTTTAGCAGAGCAACTGAAGTAAGACTGGGGACTTTTGAGAGAATTTGTAGATTCTGTATGAGTAACAGTGTTTTGAATGCTTGGAGTTAAATCATTGACCTCAACATCAC
>BLFN01000298.1:357670-362670 GCA_014634225.1 Acropora yongei
TCGAAACTGTTTTTTGCAACCGCTTTCAGGTAGCACTGCTGGCTCTCTTTGACAAGGAAGTCACTTTTGACCAAATATGGATATACAAGTATTTTCCCAACAGCCTTTAGGAGATCATTGCCACAGCCGCCATTTTGAAGTACATATCCTGGAAGTCACATATTTGTCAAAGAAATGTCTGGTTACGACGACCCCATTTCAGACGCAGAGAAGGTATGGAATTACCAAGACTCCTTCTAAATGCAAAGTAGGTAGCTGTTATTAAAAGCAAGAAAGCTGACACCACATTTTGTTTTTCTCTGCCTCAGGTGCGGATAGCATCTGACTTCATCAAACACGCCCCACCAGGGGAATTCAACGAAGTGTTCAACGGTATGGATTATCTGTTAGAGGTGGTCTAAAAGTTCTCAGCTATTTCAACAGTACGATCTTTTTTTATTGCTTTCAGATGTCCGCATTTTGTTGAACAATGACAAGTTACTGAAAGAACAAGCCGCAAGGTAGGTGCCAGAAATTTGTGTTTTTCTTGGTATCACAAATTACACTTCGCAGCAAATTCTAAAACTGTAATGAAAATTGAGTGACCATGTTAAGTACACCGTCAAATATCATTTTAAAGTGCAAAATCAAATTGAAAATAAATTGATTTTAAATTCTTGCAGTATAATCTTTGTTTGTCTACACTTGCTCGATGATGACAATCTTACAGTAATGTTATTTAAGGGCATGTAATGATCAAGTATTGCCTTGCCAGCGAAACATACTACCTAATTCGTTGTAAATTTAGGTCTGTCACTGATAGCTTTTGGATAATTCATAGAGTTTCTTGAAATCTGTGTTTCATAAAGTGACAGTAATACCAGTTATTATGATAAGCTTTATCATGCAGAAATTAGTCAAGTTATACTTTTCAAAGATAAGTTTAGAAGTGTGACATGAAGGAGATCGGTTTAAAATTACTGAATACCTCAATTTCATAGCTTTGTTTAGTGGCCAGTAAATTCCAATGTTCATTATTTCAGCAGGTGGCTAAGAGTAATCTAATGTTGTTTTTCAGTTCTTCATGAACTTAAATAGAAAGGCTGGACCAAGAAAACTTTTTAATTAGCTTACAAAGTTTAACTTCATTATTAATTGACTGACAAATTAATTAATTGACAAGTTGACAATAATATGTCATTATTTTGGGTGACCAGCCTAGACAGCTGGGCACCCAATGTAGCTGGCATTTTTGGGAGCCCAAAGGGTCTCCCAAAATTTTTTCTTTGAGCACAGCCTTGTTGGCTGCCAAAATTTGGTGGAAATTTTCTTATGTAACCCAGGGTTGTAGCTAAGGAAAATGCACGCTGGTTGAAAAGTTCAGTGAGCTGTCATGGTTGTGACATCTCATTCCCAATCTTTAACAACACCTCGAATGTGGGGCTACCAAGCCTTACAAAAACAAAATTATTTTGAAGGGAGAAACAGAATGAGAAAACCGGCAGTAAAGAAGCGCTCAAAACAATATTTTATTTGGATAGCTTTACTTCTCATAGAGCTACCAAAATGTGAGGTAGTTGGAAATTATTTGATTGAAATCTTTTCAGGTCAACAATATATTCGATATCAAATGATAGCAAGTCATTCGTCTCACGATTGTTTGATTCCCTTTTCAAACAGAACGATCGCCAGCCAAAATCCAGCTAGCGATCGCTTTGGATTCAGCCAGTGATTTTTTCGGGCAGCCATTGCTTAACAACAACCCTGGTAACTGTTGAATAATTTTTTTTTAGTTGATATGAAATCCTGCCATTGCTGATTTTTAAAGCATAGTAACTGCTAATGGTCACAATGTTCTAAGTTGGTAGCAGATTAAGCATCACTGAAAAATAATGAAAAAAGGGTATTTCTTTGTCAAAGCTTGTGAAGTATCATCCTGATTGGAACATTTTTGAAATGGGTAACATGGCCACCATAACTGCTAGGATCATTTACATTGGAATTGTGACCACCTTTATAGTTTTGCTCAGATCTTGACCAGTCTCCATGGCTGCTTTCATTTTGAAATGTTTTGAATTTGAGTCATGAGTGGTAAGCTGTCCTGCCTATTATTGAAAACAACAACAAATGAAAATTAAATAACGCAAGTGTTGCGTTATTTAATTTAGGAATAAACTTACATTAATATCCTAGTATTTCTTTATTTGAAAGCACCCTTTTGTCTCTCAACTGTTCTTTACATTGGTTTGATACAAATAAATATTGGTATGGAGAGTCAGTGTCACACATACTGTTTCTCCTCTGGTTTGTTTTTCTTTTGTTCCATTGGTAATTTTTCTTTTGTTTCTGATTGGGTGAAGAATGATGGGTTAAAATTGTATGATAGCATTTCCGAACAACAGAATATCATGCCCTTTGAACTTCTGATGGTTGATTTGAAGTAAGATTAAAAGAAATAGTTTAGGAAGATTTGTTTAAGTCGATCTCAGTTTCTCTGGTTCCCCTTATCCAAGCTCAGCTCAGGAACAAAACCAGAAACTGGTTGAAAAATAATATTAAGATGGTATTAGTATCAGAGGTATTGCATTTAATAATAGAAAAAGGTGTTGTAGTATAAAATATTGTATTCTTCTTTTTTTTTAATTTTAAAAGTTTGTATTCCATTTTGTTTAAAATATTGTTTTTGTCTTTAGTTACATTTCTTGATTTCTTGGTTTGAAACAGCTCTTTCTCGGATTACAACAAGGAACAGTTTACTCCAGTGAAGCTTGAAGGTGCTGCTGAGCAGGTAAGTAGAACATAATCTGGAGGCAGTATCATTTTGAGTCACACTACATGAAAGATAATATGGGACACCAGAGAAGTTGATTAAGTGTAAGTCATTGTTTTGAAATATTGTTTCTACAACATGTGACAGCCACTCTTTTACAGCATTATTGCATAAGCACAGCTTGATTGTAAGTATACAGTGCCGCTTAAAGATAAGTGAACTATCAAATGCGTTGCAAACTAGTCATAAACTAGTTAGCATTTTATTTCAACGTGTGTGCGTTTGCATTTGATGAAAATACAAACTAAAGCCAACGTATTGAACATGCTTGTTTACTTACAAGAGGATAGGCACATGCAGTAAAAGAATTGTTGATGCATTCAACAAAATAATGATAACTTGTTTTCATTTTTTTGTACTTGAAAATGATCTTAGCAAGATTGAAACGTTGTAGAATTTTATAGCTAGTTTTTATCTTAAAATGTGTTTGAAGAAACTTCTTATTAGGATTCAACAAGTGTTTTTACACGAAAAAGCACCCTCTGTTGTATTTTTATCAAAGTTCTGCCTACAAAAAAAGAGAAGGTTAATTTGTTTGGATTTTCTCATGTCCTATGGCCATGTCACGTAGGCAGTATTTATAAACTTAGAAACAATTGTCGTGTTAAATTCTTTACTCAAACTAACTTAGTGACAGTACGACTTGTGTGACAAACAAGTGATGTGACTACTGACATCATTGATGAGTAATAGATGAATGACAAGCAGACAGAATGGAAACAGTTTTAAATACAAACGAAAATGGTTTAAGATCAAACAAACGCACTGAGGAAGATACATACTTTCATCCACATGTGGAATTGTACATTGCTTCAAATGAAAACGGTTCGAAACTAACAAGTTTGAAGATTTGCATGCCGACTTTTCAAACATGCCAGGTCATGTTGGTGTGAAAATTTTGTGACAAGATGAATAGGGAATAATTATTACCTTCAACATGAAAATGACCTAATTAAATGGTTCATTTATATTAATGGCCTTTCTAATTTAGTCCAAAAACGAACTTGCCAGTGTGTGTGAAACTGAGTGCACCACCGTTCTAGTTTGTGAGACTCAGAGGAGAGGAAATGAAAGTGTAAGTGGTGGGGTTTTACAATTTTTCATTTCCAAACATGCATCAGAACTCCACAGTAGCATGACAAGACTCATTTAATTTGTTGCAGGCTGGTTTGCCAGCTAAAAGTAATTGAGAATAACATGAACAAGAATGAGTGTCATTATAATAGAGAGATAAAGCATTCCCTTTACGGCAAACAGAAGGCAGCTGCACGTCATCTGAAAATGCCCCTTGAGTAACGGGTAGAAGTACATCGGGCAATATCTTTTCTATGTAAAATTCTTTCCTCATGATCCCAGTGAATATTAACATGGGGGTAGCACTACGCTTTGAAATACTAGCGCCTATATGAACTTCGAAAGGGTGCCTGCTTTTTAGCAAAAAGAATGTATTTATCATCATAAGCTCACGCTTGGTCTTCATGCTCTCAAAAGTTATATCCGACCGACTCCAGTTGTATTTGAAAGTTTTTCAGTTAATGAGGTTGATCTGTACCTCATCTTCTTTGCCAAACGACCAGTCAACCTGTTAGCCAAGAAGATCTATTCAAAACAAAGGCAAAAGCATCCTCGTCAAAAAACTTTGCATTACAGCTTACCTGCCATCTCTTCAAACCAGAAGAGTTACAAAATTGAAATGTCATAGGGGTGGAAGGAAAGCTGCCCCTTGATCCAGAAAGGATGAACATCATCAAGGATGGAGTTTTCAAGTTTTATGCTGCCCACTCTAGTGGAAGAGACAGTCAGTGGAGGGACTGTAGAGTACCTGTTGATAGTTTTGGCAGCAGTGTAAAATATGCTTGGGCTCATTAAATTATAAAACCTATTAAATCATTGAAAAGCCCTCTAGTATTGCTTAAGTTGTGAATGATGATGATGTAAGAATGCTATTCAATAAAGCTTTATTAAACGTGATTTCATTGCAGAGTCAGTCTAGAAGCAGTAGGGAGAAGCACTTCTGTAATATGTCATGTCATCTTTCCACAAGTGTCTTCTTCGCCTTTTCGTTCTCATGCTGAACCAATACCAAACAATTTACTATCTTGTTTCAAGGCCCAAAAATTTGGCATTCTCTACCAAACTCAATAACTTCGATCTTTTTATTGCAATCGTTTAAAACGAAAGTTATTTATTT
>BLFN01000298.1:367670-370170 GCA_014634225.1 Acropora yongei
TTCCTTTCTGACCACACAGTAGGGCTTGCTTCTAGCCGTGGGCGGTTCCTTTTGGAGTGTAACTGTTTTAAGTATGGTCGTAAATAAAAATCCCGTGGATTTCCCATTTTGGCACTGAAACCATGTTATTTTGTTCCCAGAGAGCGCTGTCAGAAAACTATAGCACTATGTCTGATACCACATTCAAAGCTTTGCGGAGACAACTACCGATTACACGTACTAAAATCGACTGGAACAAGATTCTCAGCTACAAGATCGGACAAGAACTCCAAAGCTCTTAAAAATGGCGATTTTCTCCTAGATTTTTTCAAAAATTAAGCCGATTTGATATACCTATGTTTTTAGTGATTGCTAGAGGAGAATTCTGATTGTAAAATAGCGCTGTTACCAGTGGGTACTTGTTGAATCCCGCTTTATATCGTTTACCTGTTAAGGTGATTCTCTTGTAAAATAATTTAGGAAGAATAAAAAAACCTTGTTTGAAAAAAGCGTCTTGAAAATTTTCCGACTATCATAAACTGCACCATCAAGACCATGAAATCAGGCTGTTTTCGGTGCTGCGCAGCGAATCTTCCTGACCAGAGTTAGATTCTAAAATGAGACTTGTTCCTGCATTGATACTTTCAAATGGATTACGTTTGCAATTGCTATTACGCCAAAACTCTCCAGCTTTTCCGGTTTGCAATGGAACGAAACGTGAAAGTTCGACAAAAATTTTGGAATCGTTTCGAATGTACCCGGGACCTTGATACGGGATTTGAGAGTTTAGCTTGGCAACCCGTACGAACTTTCACTGACTTGGGCCACTCGATGTGTTGACCCAGCGTTCTTGTTTAAAGGACTGGTAGGTGGACTATAATTTCGAACGATCCAGTGAAGCTGGATTTTACGTAAAGGCTATCTGTGGGAAACGAGTGCCAGTTAGTCATGTGAGGTTCTTGTCACTGAAGCAACTGAACTTCTTCGAACGAAAGCTCTTCTGTTGTGTGGCGCACGGTGAAAAATTGGCCCTTTTTTCGAGGCTAGTCACAAAGTCCCTTATTTCTAACTGCGCTCCAAACAAGAGAACATGCTTACAGGTAGCCTGTTCCCGGCTGTCAGTTCGTAGGGAGAGGAAGAGGGATTACGCTGGGTTAAAAAAAAGAGAGAGGAATAGGACGACTAGAGGCTTTAAATGTTTACAGGCGGTCCACTGCCTTCCCACAGTCTTCCGTTTACTCCTGGCGCGGGCCGCAATATTTCGCTCCCCCTGAACAGTGGAGAGTCAGGAACAGGCTAGCATGGAGGCCACTAAAACTGCCGCCAGTCTTTCCCATCTAATCTTGCCAACCGCTACAAACATACTATGCATTCTTCCTATGGTGCTTTCCTAATTTCAAGAGGCAAATTATTCCATAAATTTGGATGCATTCTTCCTATGACCGTCATCTGGTTATTCCCCCACCCCACCCCCAGCTAGATAAGAGTCAGAAAGGCTACGTGGTATTTTAGGACTGCACGAGATACTTCGACGCTGATGGGTTGAATTTTTTTTAAATATACACATGAAAGATAACTGGAAGGCTGCTTGATGTATCGTTACGTCAAATTCCCAACAGAGTAACAGAGACATAAAGCACGCGACGTTTTTGAGCAACGTACGGAAACCGAAAGTGAACAATTCGTATGCCAGTCTCTCTCAGATTTTCAAACTTGTCTCCTCTCCTGGTGAATATAAATGTGATGATGCCATGACAACTACAATGAGAAACCACTTTACCTCCGGTTCCTTCCATAAACCTCGTACCCAGGGAAGGCTCGTCTTTCCACCACTGTGAACGAAGTACACGTTGCGCAGCAACGAGAGGAAAGAGGACAAACGCAAAGATGTCTTCTGGTTCTGGACAGGAATTTGTTTCATCGACACAGGTAAGCCAGAGTTTTCCTAACGTAGGTTAGAAGCTGAAACGTTTAAAAAATTGTGAAAATTTTCAAATGCGCCCCACGCACTTGCTGATATTCCTTGAAAAGCATCGTATTTGAAGTTTGTTTGTTCAATAACTGATATATCAAACCTCCGTTCCGGAATTGAAAGTGTCTTTGTCAGCAAGCACAGACATCGAACGACTAAAATTTAGATATGTAGTATCCATCAAATTATGTCAATGTTCCAAATTATGCTGCGTCAAAGATTCGTCCACGCTCCGATCTAATATTCCGTGAATTCACGATATTGATAGGGCTGTTCATCTAGTTTATGTCATGATCATAGAAAGTGCAGTGAACGGGGTTGTGTTCCCGAGTTGTTTGTGTGAAATTCGAACGAGGGAGTAAGGGCTTTTGACACAAACAAGGAGTAAATATAGCCCTGTACAAAGCACTTTCTATGGCGTGAGTTGGTTATTAAAAACTCACGAACTTTTTGGCAATTTACACGTCGAGATCTCTAGCATAAATATATTCAGTCTCACTCAGCTCGTTCCTTGGAACTAAAAATTTTTTGAGCAATGAATTATCTCTC
>BLFN01000298.1:436225-438725 GCA_014634225.1 Acropora yongei
TTTATATTTGCAATAATTTTTGTCTTGTCTTCTCAGTGAGCCACAGATCCCCTATTAAAGGAACAAGAGGAACTGATTTGTAAAAGAAAATCACTGAAACTTGCAGTTTGTTTTGGGGACAATGAAGGTATGTGTAGATGTTGTCTGTTCAAGTATGTTGCACTGAGTGTTAATGAATCTGTTATTTTAGCTGTTGTCTTTGTGGTTTTTGGGGGGGGGGGGCTGGGCTTATGATTCTTTTGTCCATTATAGCTCAAAGATGCTGACAGCCAGTGCTTCTCTTGAAACAAAAGAAACTTAATTGTCAGTGTTTACCTTGATTTCAAATTGCATTTGAATTGTGAAATAAAAAAAAGGCATGCAAAATTTGCCCCTCTGCATGGGAAAATTGGTGGAGATTCTGTGAAACCTTCCAAGGTAGATTCCTTCCCAACTACAAACCAGTTGCTACTGTAGTTTCTGGCTGTTATCCCACAGGTAATCTGTTGAGTTTGAATTAAACACACACCGCTGTACGTTAAAAAGAGGTGCAGGTTATGTGACAATTAAAATTGAATGAAACGTGAAATCAAAACTCTCTCACATATTTACTTTCAACTTAGCAATTTAATCAAGTCAAGTTCTCAAACTGAAAATTAGGTGAAAATACTTGGTTATAAGACGCACCAAATAATTGAGTTATCAAAAGGATGTGTTGAATCTAAGAACAATTATCCCTACACAATTGGCATACTCCTTTTGTTAACGTAGACAAAATTGCAAAAGCCATGTACTTAATGATACAGGTCAAAACAAAAGCTAAAAGTTCACACCTGGAATGGTAAGCATACAATGCATACACATTTATTTGAACCTTCCGACTTAATCATATGATCAAATAGTCAATGATCGATTTTGTCCTAAAAAATACATCAATCACCTGATTTAAAACTCAGTTGCAAATTTACCGCCACACTGTTTGTTCAGAGTAGAACGAGCCACACACGCGCACGAATCTCGCAATTCAAAGCAAGGCTCAAATGCTTGTATTGTTTTGGAATTCCTTGGAGTTTTTGCGTGTATATTGCTCAAGGTTATCCAAATCATCCTACAGCTGCACCAGCTCTTCTGTGTGTTGACAAAGCTTTTTTCAGCCCTTTGTTTTCATTTGTTGTCCTATGCAATGACTCTTTGAAATCCTTGAGTTTGCTGTTGTTGAAGTTAATATTGACTTTTAACTCCTTGATTTCCTTCCTCAAAGCTTTGTTCTCACTTAGTATTGATGAAATGGAACAATTGAAAGAGTGAGTGATTGCCAATAACAAATTCTTAATTTCTAACAGACTTGGCTCCTCTTCACTATCAGTTTGTTTATGACATTCAAGGTTTCCATCTAAGTGGGCAGTTCTTCAAGGCAGAAGCTTCTTCTTCTGTTGTTTCTTTATGGCCTGCTGAGGCCTGTCCACCTTTGTGGGCATTTATGTTAAATACGTTTACAGCAAAGTCCAAAGTTATTTTGTTGTTCAAAAGTAAAGTTAAGCGTCATTAGAAGTTATCTAAGGAGACAGCCAAAGGACACATTTGACTGTCATGGTGTCTCTGGCTTATGCTCAGTTGTTTGTTAATGAAACCACTGTTTTTAGCTTTGAAATAACAATATGAAAAATTTGTAGCACTCTCTTGTGGATAAATATGCAATTCGTGGTCATAGTTGCCTTTCTATCCTACAGATTAGGCAATCTGAACTCATTGCATTTAACAGTGGAGTTGTGAAATATTTGGTCACCAAGAGTTTGCTTTGAGAGTGGCTCAATTGATGGGCAACAGCAATTTTAGATGATGAGATGTTCTTTTGAATAGAATTTAATACACAGGAGAACACTTGTTATTAACTGCATATCAGTTTGATTGAGAAAACCAGTAATGGTCAGTGGTAGTTAAAATATAACAAACTGGTTAAATAGCTCGAAAGCTCTGCATTTATTTTAAATAATTATCTAATAAGTATCTTGATAAATCATGAATTTTAAATTTAATCCTGTGCAGGAAAAAAAGTCATAATTTTGGTGTCTGCTGTGCAGATCTCATACTTTCAACTATCTTGCATTTTAGGCAATGTTTACCAATGCTCTACTCATTTTTTAAAAAAGTTTTCATTTTGCTCGTGTCCACTTAATTCTTAGCTGTTGTGCTACTCTTCATTTAGGAAGGAAATAATTTTGGAGCTAAGACTTTAAACTTGGATTACGTGATTAATTTATGAAATGAAGAGGAATTTACTTTTTAAGAGACAAAGGAAAGCAATGGTATTGGCTTCTTTCCTGCTTTCACTCCTCCAATGCAGTAATCTTCATGGACTTGACTCTTGCAAAGATAAGAAATTAGAGCTTGTTGGAGCAAGACTGTTGAAATTTGAGATTTCTTGATGACTTCTAGGTGTAAACTGCATTAAGATTCTTGGGCTGAGTCTTTGCTATTAAATATAAACTTGTAACCCCTCCATTTTCAGTTGTAATTTTGT
>BLFN01000298.1:448725-451225 GCA_014634225.1 Acropora yongei
CTGACTTTCCTCCCTGCGGGTCTTCCAATGTAGTCAGATATGTAGCCATTAGAGCTGTCTGCCAGTTCCCAGAGTTTGAGTCTTGTCTTTGATAACCTCCCTGACCTATGCCTGAACTTGGCGATTCATTCGTTGATCACTACATTTTGCCTAGGTTGATACAATGCCAGGCATTACTCCTTGAAAGCATGTATGAAAGTGTTTATCTTGTGTAATTTATCTCCAGAGGTTTCCGTTTCAGGGTCTACCGCGTGTAACATAACCATAAAGGCTCTTTATCTATTTCTTTCCATAGTGTCCCTAGCCCACACATCGTAGTAAAGCGTCTTGGTACTCCAGTACCTGTCTACTCTGGCGCCAACTTTGACAAGACCAAAATAGATTAGTAAGGCAATCAACCTATTGATCTTGTCAGAAGTGACATCCTTCCAGCTTCCGTCTTTTTGCGCATAGGAACAGTGTGAACCCTCCATTATGTGCTCATAAGCATAACTATTTGTATGATTGACTATTTCTACAATCATTTCAAAGGTTAACTACAAAGGGGCCAAGAACAGGAGTTGCAGCCAGAAGGGCATTTGCACACATTACAGATACAAAAGTAAATTTTACACTTGAATGATATAAATTCTGATTGATATGATACACAGTACAGCCTTGATTTTACAGAAATAGTTAACCAAAGTAAACTGACCTGGAGGACCAGCTGTTCTGGCATCATCATCTGAAGGCCCTGATTCTCTATCTTCCTCACCTTACTCATTCAGATAATAATCTGAAATCATCACTAAAAGCACATAAAACACGAGTAAGCAGATTATTTTGTAAAGTTGTTATAGATATCAAATATGAAGATGGAGCGAGATTGCTTCAGAAAATAACACAATTCAACAAAAAACGCAAAGGACAAAAACGAGTACATCTCCCTAGCAATGAAATGCATTTCAGCTAAAACTTGAGACCTCAGCATCCCACTTACGCTTCATCGCATCTATTCACTCTGAAGCCACATAATGACAATTCTAACCCAAATTAAAGAGCTCTTTTGTTCCACATATGAACTAGAAGATATATTTTGATGAAATACGTGAGAATTCAAGGTTTATGTGGGGGTCGAAGTCATATTTTCTTGCAATTCCAGATGTGTTCTCTTGCGTGTGAACTGTGTGGCCTGGTATGTGAAAGTTTTGTTCTTGCTTACCTTGAAATATTGCTTTCATTTGTGAGAAAGTGATCCAGTTCACTCTCCTCACCCCTTGTCTTGCCTTCTGGATCGATATCCCCATCATATATGGTTGTGGATTCTTCCTCTGACCTCGCTTTTCCAACTCGTATTATTTTCGAAGTTCTCGCCATCACACTCTTGATCAATTGTGCAAGTACAAATTGGGCATGAATAGGTTACTCATCTGATTGTGATAAAACTGGGCATAGACATATCATTGTTTTTTAATGGCCATAGCTGGTCCAGACTAGGAATGGTTATATGCAGACATTGGTACAAATAGGAGGGTGTCAGATGGAGGTGTATGGAATAAGTGGCTTATCACAAGCAAATGAAGATGGAATTATTTCCCTACCCCCTCGCACGTGCCTACCACATGGAGATACAGAGGTGCCTCGTGTGTTTGTTGAAGATGATGCTTTTGCACTGAAGCCTCATATGATGAAACCATATTCGCAAAGTGGACTTAGTGCAGACTGGAGAGTTTACAATTACAGGCACATCTGAGCAAGGAGACTTTCTGAAAATTTGTTTGGTATCATGGCAAAGAGCTGGCATGTTTTTCTAACTGTCCTCTTGCTGAGCCCACAGTCTGTTGAAAATGCAGTATTGGCAGCTCTTATCCTCCACAATTACCTTTCAAGCAGCTCATCAAGAGGGGTGTAATAATGGTCATAGGATAAAGTAATAAGATGAAGAGGTGGATCAAACTGGATATTTGGCTCATAGGCAGCATTTGTTGTTGAGGTGAAATACATAACTTGTCAATTGTTCTTTCTTGAGTTGAGTGCAGCCCCACCCGCACATCTAAAGCATAGTTTAAAATTTGACGCATGTAAGCTTTCATCAGTCTGTTGTTATGATGTTCAATATAGAGAAAATACAATGCAATGCTGCATGTAAACATGAACAATATATGCCAGGGCTGAGTTGCTTGAAGCATGTTTAGTGCTGACCATTGTTTCTCATGTTATTGAACACAGGTTGGTGCTAACTATACTTTGGGCAACTGGGCCCAGACTGTAAAATAGTTTTCTTAGAAAACATACTTTTCACTTTCCTGATGTACAGTAATTATGCATAAAATCTGTTTGTGTATGATTGAGGCAATCAGAAAATTCTTAAATACCCTCAGAACTGAAGAAAGCCTGTTTAATACAGCTATATATAAATGTGGTAATTTTGCATGAACACAACTTTTCAACCTGAGATGTGTATTTAGACACATGTTAAAAGAACAGCAACAATATAATATTTTTTCAAAATAAAACAATG
>BLFN01000298.1:517063-519563 GCA_014634225.1 Acropora yongei
TCCATCATAATGTCCAGGACCATGGCTATTATATGCAATGTAAATAGTTGACATAGCCAAAGTATCATCAGGAATGAAGGGGACAAATCAATGTTGAGTCATTGATGTGATGACCAAAATGGGAATTCGCAGAATATCAGAGCAAACCTTGATAACAAGATCCCCAAGATTTCCACAAAAGGTACCTTTTTCACGAAAGAGTTCTGTTTTTCCTCATTCAGTTTATCGGCAGAAATTCCAGTAAGCAGTTGGTAGTGTTCATTAGCTTGAACATGTCAGCAAATGGATGTCACAATGTAAAAGCATCAGTTTTGTCATCAATGTTAAGGCCCATGTCTTGAACATGTTTCAAGAAAATTTCGTCAGTCCTAAATTCAGGAAGCTTATGTAGCTGTCTAATAATGCTTGAAAATGCACAGTCACCGTCACCTGAAACAGGATCAATCTCCAATCCCATTCAAGAAAGATTTCTTTCAAGTTTCATCTTGCAATTGAGATTCACCTGAAGATACAAGCTTGTCATAATCTGATATTCCTTTAAGGAGGAAATCAAAGGAATCAATGGATTCATCAGTTATAGTGTTGTTCATGTTATTGAGGACTTCATGTAGCTTTATTGCATCTTCAATAACATTCTTTGCAATACTGTCATCAAACAAAATGCTGAACTTCATCAGTGATAACCAGACAATCTTCCCTTGCAGAAGTTGAGACGACATCAGTGATACTAGCACATGAATAATTATTATTGACATTCATTGTCCAAAGACCATCAAGTAAGACTGGCTGGTCTTCTGTTTTGAAATGGGAAGCTACTAATGATGTAATTTCAGTGTTCAGATATTGGGATAAAGATGCAAGTCCCTCCACGGCAAAAATTGGTGTGACCTTGGCATTGTTGGTGTGTTTTTCACCCTTAATTTTACAATTATATGCATAGAACAATGCTGCTACAATTGCAAGAACCAGCTCACGACCAAGGATAGAAGCACCACACAAAAGAGACCTGTTAAGCAGACGGTGCAACGCCTCACACTACCCTCTGTTCCATAACCAATGCCAATTCCAGACAAGCAGCCTTGACTTATATGATTGTAAACTTTATCAATTTCATTGCGTGTCTTGAAAGCCAAAATCTGCCCTGAAAACCAAGCCAAACTCCGTGGAAATTTGTCTTGATAAGTCAGTGCCTTTAGGTATGGTGTTAGTCACATCCTGCACTGCGTGAAAAACATCAAGTTTTACAGGGACACCAAGAAATACTTCTTGGTACAAGCGCCGCATATTACAACATCCATTCAGGTATATGCAATTTAACTGTACCCCTGGTCGGCGGTGTAAAGACTCTAACAAGTCTTTGTAAAGTCTTTGTAAAGCGCCATTCAATAACTTCCTTTTTATCGTTTAACATGATAAAAAGGTTCTCAAACTAACTTACAAATTTGCTGCCAGCTTCCCGGAATGCCACAATGTTCTTGCTGACTTTAAACGTATGGTCACAGGAAATTGTACTGGCAGTAAGCTGTGACATTTCATATTCATAGAAATGTTTCATACCCTGGAAGTTTTCAAGATACATATAAATTAAGAAAATTGCTGAGGGGAAAGAGAAAAGAACATCGCTGTAAAAATCATCCAAGAAAGATCGAGTTTCTGAGGAACTTCCAGTATTTTCGGCAGAAAGCGAAGCGAGATAAATACCACCTCAATGGCAGCAGGCTTTGTAGTTCATTGATGCGATTGTCTCTCTAATTTTCAAGAAGTTGACACCTCCAGTGTATGCCAACAGTTGCTTTGTACACGCAGAAAGATGGTATATTTTGAAAGAAAATGCTGACAACAACAATGGAGGTGTGCTCTTCATCAGCGTCTTACTCGCAGAAAGATAAAAATGACGCATTCCACCTTGTCAACAGACGTAAACACGTTGAATGAGGATGATGTTTCCTCCAATGGCGTAAACTAAACGCGGGTCTCAATAACATGAATTCTTAGTCAGTACATTCGTCCAATCGCCAATCTCCAGAATAGCACCATGTTCTGGGCAACGTAAAATGCTTCCATACTGAGCTACAGGACACCAGACAGATATCGTTGGCAAAACGAAATCTTTCTTTCTCCAATGGGTTCTTGATTGCTCTGATCTTTCCATTGGAAATACTGGAGGTTCGATAACATTGTCGAATCGACAACTTCGAGAATCCTGAACAAATTCTCTAATAATCTTCTTTACATAATCTTCTACATCAGAATCCAACATGATGGCAGACACAATTGAGCAGGCACTTACTAATGCCAGAAATATCTGTAAAAACTCCCGTGTAATTCCCACCATCTTGCTCAGTGCTAACAGACTTCGTAAGTGAAATGTGACTTTGACCTATGGGACTCGCGGTGGGTCCTATCCCACAGCCGCTGAAAATGCACCACAGTAGGCAAGATTACTGAGCACTGTCCCGAGCACTATCCAACATAGCAGTCAAACGAATTGCACATGTGC
>BLFN01000298.1:524036-526536 GCA_014634225.1 Acropora yongei
GAAGAAAATCGAATGGAGTATGATAGATTGAATCCTAATTCAGTTGAATATAACTATCATTTAGTGTGAACACGACTTAAGAATCGGTTTCCAAACCTACATGGATTAAGGAAGTCTCAGTTCCGCTGCAAGGCATACCGGCCTGAAAAAAATGTCAAAGATTGGACCAAAATCGGCTTGCACAAATTTGCGACATGAAACGAAACACAATGAAAATGAAATGGGGCAATACACCTAAATTTGTAGCACCGGCGTGGCTGCAATGATCACTGCGGCAGAGTTTCGATCCGTTTCGCAAAATAGTAATGTGGCCAAAATTACCATTTCGCAAAACGTACTGTTTTTGACATTTGAGGTTATTTTCCTGCGCTCGCACACGCCTCATTTCGCAAAATGGCTACGTGATCAAAATAGTTTTCATCACGTTTATCGAAATAGTAAATTCACAAATATTATCTTTTGTGGAATTTCATGAACGATCTCACCTACGAATCATGATCCCCCAAAATTCATATGGCTCCTCAGTCCTTTAATTGATCTTATGTCTTTTCTATAACAACATGCAATATAAATAGATTATTTCATAGAAAGTTCGCCATACGGATTTTTGTTCAAGAGTCGCAAAACTTTAGAAACGAACAAGTGAGCGTAGCGAACGAGTGAGTTTTTAAAGTTCATTTCATTTCAAAAGTGTAGTTTTTACTGAGATTAGAAAAGCAAATGTTTTAGTATCGTTGCATTAAGATCATTTATTAACTTGGGCCATTCAAGTTTCAATAAGGATGAACACAAACAGCGGTGTTTGTAACAGCTGTTATTTATTTTTTTTTATTCTATTTTTGGTGTCGCCTTTATGTGCATCATCAGCAAAATTAAGCACCCTTTCCGTGGAGACAAAATCAATGCCAAAGGACTTGTAACCAACTTATCCAAGTCTTTTCCTAGCTGGAGTATGGTTGAACAGACTTGATTACACATTGCGTTATTGTATACGCTTCTTATGATTGGTTAGATTTACATTTTACAACACTTCAATGAAAACCTCAAATGGCAAGTAATTAACTTTGGTGTACTTATCAAACTCAATGGGCAGACTTTTTATCAAATTCCAGAAGCTTTTTCAGCTCTTGAAAGTGAGTCAGTTCTGCAAAGAAGGCTGAATGAATTACCTTTTTAACCAATGCGGAGACCTCTTCAGTCGCTTTAGATTGCCCACTGGCTGACACGGCAGATGTCAGTTTGTCAGAACAATTCACCTATTCTATAAATTATCCTAATATTTTATGAGATTGCTTAATTGGACAGGAGAAACATTCTGCTAAAATGAATTGGTTGAAATGATCATCACTTTAACACGAGCTCTGCGACCCTAGCCTATTTCTTGTTACCAAATTACGATCACTTTAAAATTTACAAAAAAAGCATTAAAAACAAACTACCGGACAAAACCAAAAATTAAACCAGGTGAAGAAAAACAATGTCATGAGCATTCTTCTGGGAAACTCGCTGCTGCATCCCATGCACGATTTGGCCCTCTTGAAGCCCTTAATGAAAACACGACGTAAAAGGACTCATTATTTTGATAGCATTTCATGTATCAAAGGGGTTTTGATATTATAACATATAACAATTCATGAATCTTTTGAGCTCGCTCTTAGTTTGTGCAGCAACAAGAACATGAGGCCACAAACTGGCAGTATCTCCAAAACATTTACCTTTCTTCCACTTGCCAATTTGTCTGTTCGAGAAATAAAAGTAAATGAGGGTAAATGAAAGTAAATTAACATAGACGAAGATAAATGAACATAAATGAAGGTAGATAACGGTAAATGAGGTTAGGTGAGGGTAATTGAGCGTTGATGAACGTATAGGAAGGTAAATGAACGTAGATGAAGGTAAATGAACGTAAATGAGGGTAGATGAAGATAAATGAACATATCTGAAGGCAGATGAGGGTAGATGAACGTAAATGAGATTAGATGAAGGCAAATGAACGTAGATAAAGGTAAATGAAGGTGGATGAACATAAGCGAGGTTTGATAACAGTAAATGAACATAAATAAAAGTAAATGAACATAAATGAAAGTAGATGAATGTAAATGAGCTTAAATGAGAGTAAATGAACGTAGGTAAACGCATATGACGGTAAATAAACGTAGAAGATTTTAAATGAATGTAGATCAAGGTAAATGAATGTAAATTAACGTAAATGAATGTAAATGAACGTGAATGAGTGTATAATAAGGCAAATGAAACTAGATAAAGATATTAAATGAACACAAACGAATGTAGATGAGGCTAGATGAGGGTATATGGGGGTAGATGAAGATTAATGAACATAAATGAAGGTAGATGAATGTATATGTGAAGGTAAATGAGCATAGATGAAGTTGAATGAACGCAAATTAGGGTAGATAAAAGTAAATGAGGGTATATGAAGGTAAATGAACATAAATGAAGGTAGATGAATGTAAATGAGGTTAGATGAAGGTAACTGAGT
>BLFN01000298.1:536536-539036 GCA_014634225.1 Acropora yongei
TTGCGATGGCTTCCATCGTAGTCATCCGACAAGGACGAATTAAACATTCGTTATTGTCACTAACTGCAACACTTCTTTTTCATTTTAGCGCTTCATTGTAAAACACGATCATGTTGCTCTAAAGCTGTTGACTTGCTGGCTTTCGAGACAGAGGCTGATTGATGTTCTTGGTCGGCGCCCAGTCTGGATGATTTACAGCATAAAGGTCCGCAGGCCTCCCTAACATAGAAAAATGCTTTAAAAAAGATAGAAAGGCCAAGAAACAATAGCTTGTTGTTCTACTTACCTTGATGAAAGTGAAGGGAACAGACAACGCTTGCTTTACGTCCCCTTTTTGAATGGCGTCTCGTATACTTGCCAACCATCTTTCACGTCAAATTTTTGAAAGATTGTGTGAATTATCACCTTGCTGACTAATTATTGCAGGTATTTTATGAAAAGAAATGTTTTCCGCAGTCAAAAACACAACAAAACTTCCCCATAGCGTGTAAGATCGTAGTGCGTCTTACAAGTACATGCCATCCAACATTGTGACCTAGTTACGGTTGCTACGCGAGTCACATTGGTGGTGAAAAACCTCTATATGACAGTAAATGAAAGTAAATGAGGGTATATGAAGGTAGATAAGGTTAGATGAAGGTTAATGAACGCAACTTAGGGAATATGAAAGTAAATGAATGTAAATGAGGGTATATGAAGGTAAATGAAAGTAAATGAGGATATATGAAGGTAAATGAGATATGGTGAGGTTAGATGAGGGTAGATGAAGGTAAAGGAAGATAGATGAGGTTAGATGAAGTTAAATGAAGATACATATGAAAGTAGATGAACGTAAATGAACGTACATGAAGGTAAATGAGCGTAAATGAGGGTATATGAAGGTTGATGAAGACAAATCAACATAAATGAAGGTAGATGAACGTAAATGAGGTTAGCTCAACGTAAATGAACGTAGATGAAGTTGAATGAATGCAAATTAGGGTATATGAAAGTAAATGAACGTAAATGAATGTAAATGAGGGTATACGAAGGTAAATGAGGTTAGATGAGGGTAAATAAATGTATATGACGGAAAATGAACATAGTTGAATTTGAATGAACGCAAATTAGGCTAGATAAAAATAAACGAACATAGACAAAGATTAATGAAGCTAAATGAACTTATATAAAGATGAATGAACGTGTGTGACTGTAGATGCCGGTAAATGAGCACACATGAAGGTAAATTAATATGGATGATGATAAATGCATATAGATTAAAGTGAATGAATATGGATGACTGAATGTTGGGACATTGAATAATTTAGCGTGTCTTACGTAGTTGGGGACTTGTTGTGGCTATATGCATGAGGTCTTTCCCCAGGGACTTGCACTTAACCTCCACACAACCTAAGGGAAATTAGCTCTGCCGATTTGAGAGATAAATCTCGTCCAGTAAACCATTATAGTTTGTCATTAAGTTGATTGCAGTTTTTGGATGGAATTAAATCACACTTGATTCCCACCATTGAATAGTTTGTGACTTTTTTTATGTGCACGACCTGCAAACCGCACGCACTTCACGCATCAGAAATAACCTCGAAATGAAAGTGTCGAATATTTTGTCGATAGACACTGTGCCACACTATTGCTGTGCTGGCGAGTGCGTTAATAGCTGTGACTAGAGTCACCAAAGCAATGCAAGATGACTCTTGGTGGCAAGTCTACTGGAGGCGCATTTACTGGTGGCAAGTCTTCCTGGTGGCAAGGTGACCATAAACCAAAGACTTCACACAGTGTAGTTTTTCGATCTAACTGGGGACAATGATATTTTGCAAATAAGTAAGTTGGCAGTTACCACAGTGACACCTATGCAATGAAATTTGATTGGAAGCGAAATTTTGTCAATCGTGCAGAGCAAGTACGTCAATCATTCGAGCAAGTATCGAGTAGCAAAACGTACTTAGCAACTTACCAATCCCAGACTTTGAGTTCCGCATAGCAGTTTTGTAAGCTTTTCTTCAAGTTTGCGCTTTCATCTCCTCTTTGTAATGGGCCAGCCACTCTTCGTCTGCCAAAGGCTCTTCAGCGTAACCTTCATTTGTTTCAGTTTGGTTTGGGTCACCTTGATCGCTCCAGTGAGGTGATCCTTCGACTTCCAAATCGTACTCAATCTCCGTCTCAATTGCTTCAGAATCGGAGCTATAGTCTCTGCTTTCATGACTTGATGCCATCTTTTAAAGCATATTATTACCAGTTGACTAAACCTTTTTGGTGAGGAGAAGGAAGCAAATATTTGCACAACTAGCAGTTGATGCAAGTGACCAAGCTCCGATCTGAGAATACAGGAATGACGTCACTATCCCCAGTCTTTGCTTTACGCGGCATGCAGGAAAAAAAATTACTTTGAAAATTCACAAAAAAATTGAGTTTTCGATCAAAGAAAGAAATTTTTTGGAATCTTCATTAGTTCAATTTAAAGATTTTTTTCTGGGCTAAAAGAATTTTGACGTTTATAGGC
>BLFN01000298.1:600379-605379 GCA_014634225.1 Acropora yongei
AAAAGCCCTATTGTTGACTGGAATCAATAGCAACATTAGGAGCATTTTGTTAGGGTTATGCCCGATTACCAAGGTACTGCTGATTGCCGCATAGGAACTAACTGGCTCGTACTTTAATACACTAGACAAGCATCTAAATGCCATGGATGATAACGATGATTGCGCCCTTAAGATGCGCCGTTGTGATCTAAAGCCTCGTCAACACGTGCAATTATTTTTATGTAGCAATTCTAAGTCCTCAAATCAAGCCTGACACTGCATTGTGTAGTTATAATCTTTTTATTCTGTTTGAGTGCCTAAAACAAAAGAAACATTAAACACATTGTAAGTTAATGAATATAACGAAGTAGGCAGAAGTAATAACAGCAACGTTTTTCTAGAAACCTGTTTTGAACGCTCTCCATTGAGCTAAAATTTCCGTGATATTTGGATCAAAAATTGACTGGAATGTGAAAAGGTTAAAAAAAAATTAAATGGTAGTAGGCTTGGCTACTACGGAAAAATATATTGTTGTGCATTTGCCCTCGGGTCGTAAAACATATAAACTCACCGGAATTTGTGAAGAGGTTATTTATGTGCAAGTCACCGACGCAAAAGTCAATGGTGTATTTTCAGATATGATTCCTGAAACTAAAAAATTAAGCGTTACATGCTATGATATTCGAACAAAGGTAATAACAACCTTCCACTTGGTGTAGCTTATTTGAAAGAGCTCATAATGTTACTGAAAAGTACTTGATAAGTCGCAAACTAATCGGTAATGGGGAAGGTTGCTTTGATCCACTGATAACGCGGAGGATTTTCTGAATTAACCAGTCAACAGTCTAAAGCTCAAAATAATGTTTTTACCGTTGATCTGCCCCACTTCAGTTTTAGTTGTTACACCCCACATTTCATTAGTTTTTCCCCAAGTGATTTTGTTGTATTCTTTCATTGAATCGCTAGAAGTGTATCCTTTTCAACCCATCGAAAGAGCACAAAAAGGCGAGTGTATTTAAATAAACAGAAAGCGTGTTATTTTTATTTGAGTTTACGATCGATGGCTCATGTGTTTACATAACACACGCCGATGGGACTAGTCAAGCATCAAATTCCCTTGGCAATAGAACAATTGACCCAATCAGATATCAGCTGAGTGAATCTATGGTCTCATCGCACATGCAAATTTTGAAAAGAACACTGGATAATACGCTGTTTTAACAGTCTTTTGAAAGGATTATTGGGCTTTTTGCGACTTTGAGTTTTCAAGAAAAAGTCCTGATAATCGAGGTTCGACTCTAATACCAAGCTGTAATGACTTCACTGACTTACCAACGGTCCACGAAGCTCATGTTCGGGTATTCCTGAAATTTTATAGAAGCAGTTAGTATTAATGAGGTTAAAGGCAGAAACATCAGCCACTTTTCTGATGATATGCAGACAAACAACTACCGCACAGCACTGATTTCTGAGTTTATAAAAACGTGGTTGGTTCCTTCTTAATTAAATCTTTTCTCCTCTCCATGATGCACCCATTTATAGCCATGCAAATAAAGCTCACTGTTGTTGTTGTTGTGGTTGTGATAAAGACAGTCAACATTCGAATAAAATTTCGCGCAAATCATTTCAAACGACTAACACCAGGAACATGATAAAGTGGGAAGTGGGCCATTTTATCAAAAAGAAAACAAACAAAAAGGCGTCTACTCACTCGGTCCAGAACTTGAAGCTTGTCGGTTAAATATGCCTCTAGTTCCTCCAAGTGGCTATGGACCTCGTCGTCCCCTACTTCTAACTACAATACAAGAGGCACGTATTGGTTCGACTTTTTTGCAGCGATACTTTTTAAAGGACACAAAAAGTGAATAAACATGTTAAGCCATTCCTGCCGTTTGCATCGTAGAAGTCGCCATTTCTTATCGCTTCCTCTGTATGTAGATCGTATTACTCAACAAACCATAAATGGTGCTGTGTATTCGCAAATAAACCGGGGCAGTAAATAAGGCAGACCAAGATGGTGATTCACAACTTTTTAATCTTGTCCCAGGCCTCGTGTTCAAACCAAATATGGAAAGAGGAATCACGTCACAAAGCAGGAGAACAGGGAACCTACACTGAAAGATCTAACAATTTCCTTCCCCTTACGACTCAGAAATGTAAACTAACAGAACAAAAAAAAGGAAATAAAACAAAGTCGGAGAAAAATGTCAACGTGTCCAAAAACACGCTAGTACTGTGACAACAGTAAAGAACAGTACAGTTTACTCTAGTTGCAAACGTAGTCCTTGAAACTCTGGGGTGGTTTAATAACTTGACCCGCAGTGATCATTTCCAGTCGTGGGCTCGGCTGTTGACTCTCAGGTTCAGGAGATAGAACCTCCTCCTCAGACGTCACGGTCATAGGCTGGCCATCCTTCCACTCCGCCTCCCCATGCTGCTCCTCCTCCTCTGGAACCGTACATTCATCTGTCGCTTCCCTTACAGGTGGGCAAAGGTAGCTATCCCGTAGCTGCTCTACGTGGCGTTTCCAGGTCTTGTCATCCACCTTGACTCTTTACAGGACTGTGCCACGCACCCATTTCGGCCCTCTGCAGTAGTTGCGCACCCAAACATTCTGGTTACGGACGAAAAAGTTCAAGTTACTGCTGTTGGACTGAAGCAATTTCTTGTCGACCTCCCTCGTCACATCTGGTTTAATCAGGTCCAGCCTCGTCTTGACATTTCGCCCCAAAAGGAGCTGCACTGGACTGAGGGAGGTGGTCGCATGTGGAGCTGACCGATATGCTAACAGGAACCTATCAAGCTTGTGTTGTAGAGTTCTTCCAGACTTGTCAGCCTTTAATCCTTTCTTGAAACTCTGTACCAATATTTCTGCCTGTCCGTTGGTCGCTGGGTGGTAGGGTGCACCAGTAACGTGTTTAATACCATTGGCAGTTGTAAACTTCCTAAAAGCTTCTGATGTGAACTGAGGTTTGTTGCCGGACGCAATCTGATCGGGGAGTCCCAAGCGGGCAAACAGGGAGCGTAGTGTGCTAATTGTCCCCTCAGCAGTAGTGTCATTTGTCACAAAGACCTCAGGCCACTTACTGTGTGCATCAATCACCACCATTAGCATCTTTCCATAAACTGGGCCAGCAAAATCTATGTGAAGCCTTTGCCAGGGAAGGGCCGGGTAATCCCACTGGTGCAAAGGTGCACGAGCTGGATTATTTGCAGTCTCTTGACATCCTCCACAATATCGGACTGTTCCCTCTACGTCCTTATCGATGTTTGGCCACCAAACGCACCCCCGGGACAAGCCTTTCATCTTGACCATACCGATGTGTCCCTCGTGGAGAGTTTCCAGAACTCTTTCTCTTAGCTTGAACCACAACTCTGATTCCCCACGTAAGAATTCCATGATGTATGGTCATTTCGGTCCCTCGACGAGCATAAGGAATAAGCTCTGGGTAGACATCTGCTCCCTCCCATCCTGACTGCACAAATTCCAGGACACGAAACAGCACGGGATCTCTACGAGTCTGCTTTCTCAGTTCCTGGTCAGTAACAGGAAGGGCCTCCACAACAGAAGTGTGGAACATTTCTTCTTCGTCAGGTTTTTCAGCCCTTGCTTGTGGTTGGGTTAGACGAGATAAACCGTCACAATTGGCATGCTGCTTGGTGCCTCAGAACTCAATCTGGTAAGAAAAGGCACCCAGAAACAGGCACCAACGCTGTATCCTTGCTGCGGAGGTCACTGGTACAGCCTTCCCCGGATCCATGATGTACTTTAGGGGTTGATGATCTGTAACCAGGGTAAAATGACGACCCTCTAGGTAAGTTTGAAATTTCTTCACACCCCAAACCAGGGATGAAGCCTCCTTCTCGATTTGTGAATACTTCTTCTCTGTTTCTGACAGAGACCGGGAAGCGTAAGCAATGGGCCGCTGCTCCCCTTTCACAGTTCAGTGTGACAAGACAGCACCCAGACCATACGAGGAACTGTCTGTGGCTAAAACCAGTGGCAACTCAGGATCATAATGAATCAGAACCTTGTCCTGCAGCAACATTCCTCTCACCACTCGGAAACTAGTTTCTTCTTCAGCTCCCCACGACCACTTTACCTCCTGTAACAGCCGATGCAGAGGAGCCAGGTGAGTAGCGAAATCGGGTAAGAACTTGGAGTAATACTGGACCATACCAAGGAAGGCACGCAGTTTAGTGAGATCCTGAGGCTTTGGCATCTCAGTGATGGCCTTGACTTTCTTGGGAGATTGGTGTAGTCCTTCTGCCGAGATGACATGTCCCAAATACTCCACAGAGCTTTTAAGGAATTTGCATTTCTCCCGGTTGGCTTTCAAGTCATACTCTTCAAGCCTTTTCAGCACTGTTGGAAGCCGCCCAAGGTGTTCCTTCAAGGTGCTACCGGTTACAATGATATCATCTAGGTAGCAGAAAACCCCTGGAATACCTTGTAAGATCTGGTCCATGGCTCGCTGCCAGATGGCTGGTGCTGAAGCCACACCATAAGGTAAGCGTGGGTTGTGTTTATAGTAAGGAATGGCCTGGACTGCTCCTCAACCTCCATTTGCAGGTAGGCATGACGCAGGTCAATGACACTGAACAGTGTTCCTCCACCAAGGCTAGCGTAAATGGTGTCAATTCGGGGAAGCGGGTACTCATCCACTTCTAACTGTGGATTAATGGTCATCTTAAAATCACCACACACCCTCACACTACCATCCTTCACAGGGGTCACAATTGGAGCTGCCCACTCACTAGTCACCACCTTTTTGATGACCCCTTCAGCCTCAAGCTCTCTAAGTGCCTGGTCCACGGCTGGTTTACAAGCTAATGTTATCGGGCGTGCTTTTCAAAAGTGGGTCAGAGAGCCCTCTTTAAGCTGGATCCGTGCTTCAATACTCTTCATCCTGCCCGGGCCTTCAGAGAAAACACTTAGTGCATGCCCTACTCAAAACTTCTTCCAGGGCTGGCACGACGTCTGATGTTCCTAACTGAAGCAAAGGCCAGTCCAGCCGAAT
>BLFN01000298.1:640379-642879 GCA_014634225.1 Acropora yongei
GAAGTCAGGTGGTGGGCTGGTGGAAGAGCTTGGCTGAGAATCTGCCATCACTTGAGGCTTTGGAAGTATCACCAGCGGTCATCCGGCATTATTGTGTTATTAAATAACACACTTATGATTGGTTCTAACAAAAACATTAGTCGATAATGTTATCGGAAGTGTCTGAGAGAGATGAGCTTGATGCTAATTGGCTCTAATGCTTGATAACAGCCAATAGGTCTGATTCGTTTAAGTGCTTGGGTGTGGTTATAAACTAAACTGTCTTGGTCCGAGCACATTGATTCCATGACTACAAAGATCAATCAAAGGATTGGAATGATGAAGAGAATACAACATCTTTTGCCTCTACATGCTAAGTTAACACCATACAATTGCTTAATCATCCCACTGTTTGACTATGGATTGACAGTGTTGGGTGACAAAAATAACAACGCACTTATGCGTCAGCTGCAAGCTTTTCTAAACAAGGCAGCCCAGGTCCTGCTTAATTTACCACCAAGAAGTTCATCTACTGAGATACTAGATTGTTTGGACCTTACAAGACCCTCTCAAAGAGACAACACTTCCATCGTTGTGTTATGATGGATAAATATCTGTTGGGGGAAATTCATTTTAATTTTGACATCAGATGCAATAGTAGTTTTCATTCTTATCAAACTTGGGGAAAGAATGATTTACTCCTTCCGCGCATGCGTACCAACTGGGCCAAACAAACTTTCATTTATCAATCCTCTAAGGACTGGAAGAACTTAGACAACATAGAAAATAGCATAAAAATAGCAAATCGATGTCCTTTCTTAAGGCCAAGCTTAAGGCCAAGCTTAAAAGCTTATAACTATAAGTATTGTTATAGCTTTTAATCAGTTTTTTATTCTAATATTAATTTTTATTTTTGTAAATTATAAATTGCAGGGCTCCACTGAAAACCCCCAAGGTGAGTGGGTCCCCTGGATAAATATTATTATTATTATTATTATTATTATTATTATTATGAAATGGTATCAACACTAACCACACAGGAGCAACTTGGCTTTAAAAAACTTTGCATCTTTCCCTTTGCCTCATAGAATATTGACATTCTGATTATAGCCATAGTGATTCTTTCCACCTCAATTACAAAATATTTCCCCTCGTTTTCAAAAAGAACCAATGCAAACTGTGCATTATCAACGGAGAAAACTCTAAGGGCCAACTCTCAAAGATGATGCCCTACATATATTTGCCCACAGTGTACCACCATTAGCACTGTCATTTAAATAATGCAATTCTCTCACTTAGTAGCACCTGAGAAACTTACAGTGTTTAGAAAAAGGATGGGGCGAGGCAGGCGGGCAGATTGACACCAAAAATTGCACACAAAAACAATCTACCACGTGGAAGTCCTTTGTAGCCTTCTCGTACAATATATTAAAATTTTTCCAATTTTTTTTTCTGTTCATGCCAATTGCTGCGGCAATTTTCTTTAAAGAAAATGGTCAAATTTTAAAAGGTCTGGGCAACGGCTCAGCAAAGTCTTAGAAGAAAGAATGACGATGCTATCAGATCAAACATATATACATAAAATTTAAGATGGTACACATTAATTAATTTGAACTCAAGAACTTTACTGCAATACACATTCTCTTTGTGACCAAGGTTTATTAGTCCAGATCATTTATTTAAATAATTATTACAGTTTTTTGTATGCAGAGACACTGAAAAAATCGTGATAGGAATTCAAGATGGTTTCCCACTAGGGGAAAAAACCGCTTTACTTTTTCCCCTTTTAATCATGTTGGTAAGGTGTTAAAACTGGACTGACATAGGCACTGATTTCATCTTCCATAGAGGGAATAAACTCACACCTGCAAAAAATATCCTCATACCCAATATAAGTTGTGAAGGAACTTTCTTTTACAGCCCAAAAATACTTGCCAGGAATATTTCAGCTTGTTCCTCAAGATTAAAGGAACAGATGTATCCTTTCCTAAAAAACTTTAAGATCACAGCAAATAAAAAGTGTTCCTTACAAGCAGGTAGTGTTGTACAATTCCATTCTCAATGCTGCGATTTCTGTAAATTGCACAATCTAACCTAATCTGTGAAAGATCTGATCATCTTTCTGCATTCTTTCTGCCAGGTGAACCTGCTGATTCTTGAGATTCACACAATACACAATTTCATCTGTCAGGGTTGCTCTTGTAAGGAAGGATGAAATGACAAGTATCTCCAACTTTGTGTTTTGAATGTTCTCTGGAAATCCTGAGGAATCTTCACCTTCAGTGTTACTTCATCAATCTATTCTTTTTTATTAGCAAGGAAGCCACAGTCACTTTGACTTTCAAGCCAAATATGAAGTCTTCTTAAGAATTCTCCTGCTACCACAGGATGCATGTAGTCCAATAAAACTTTAGATGGAACATCCAAAGCACGCAGAAGGGGAGAAAGACCCTTGACACCAAATACTGCCATTCCAGTTCTTTCTGCAAGCCTAAGCATGCAACAATGTTTTGGCATGTGT
>BLFN01000298.1:680838-685838 GCA_014634225.1 Acropora yongei
ACCAAGCCAAAGACGTGATCGATCCTGGAAAATTATCTGGTTCAATCCGCCGTACAACAACGTTAAGAGCAAGATAGGACGAGAATTTCTACGCCTTATTGACAACTGCTTCCCTGCTGGCTACAAATTGAGGAAAATCTTTAACAGAAACACTCTCAAACTGAGCTCCAGTTGCATGTCGAACGTACAACAAATTCTAAAGGGACTCAACCAATCTGTTCTTGAGAACTCGGCGAAAGAGCATGTAACTGTCGGAAGAAGGCAATTGCCTCTCTAAAGGAATTGTTTACCAAGCCCAGGTGACTTCTGGCAGACAAAGTGAAACCTATGTAAGTCTTACTGCCACAGAATTTAAACCTAGGTTCCGAAACCATCAGGTGTCGTTCAAGAAAGACACAGAAATTAGCAAACACATCTGCCAGCTTAAAGGCAACAAACAACCAGGCCACTGTCACCACGCGTGAGGAGAAGGAGACATATGTGGGTCTCACAGCCACAGAATTCAAGACCAGATGGCGCAACCACCAGATGTCATTCAAGCACGAAAAGAAGCGCTATGATACTGAGCTGAGCAAGTACCTGTGGGAACTGAAGACGAAGAACGAAGAATTTACAGTGTCTTGGAAGATCCTCGCAAAAGCCAGAGCGTTTTCAAACCTCAGTAAACGATGTAATTTATGTATTGAAGAGAAATATTTAATTATAACGAATCCCCAAATGGCGACGCTGAACAAGCGCAACGAACTGGTTTCAACTTGCAGACGCCGTAGAAATTACATTCTCAAATACAATTGACTTGTAATGGAACGGCCAATCATAAGCGCGCGCATCAATTTTTTGTATTTTTTGAATTTTTTGAATGTTCAAATGCGCTTCTCTCGCATTAACGGACAGACAATATCGCGTGATTATGTTGATAAGTGATGTAAGCCTTAACGATGCTTCAGTCTATAAATGCGGACGGAGAGTCTACCTTGAGATAAAGTGCTCAATGCCGTGGTAGCAGAGCTAGGTATACATAAGTTGAACAATTAAAGATGACGTATTGATTCTCTGTTACTCTGAGTTTCGCGCCTAAGCGCTCGTCAGACAGAACTTTATTCAACTGAGAACAGACCTTCTTATATACAGCTAATTAATTTCTAAGTGTGATGATCTAGGTGTGAAAAAGCTATTGTTGGCGGCTTGTGAAATTTGCTAAGTAAAACATTCTCATGGCGGCATTTAGAAATTATTTGTGATCGCTTGTTTAATAAATACAGCTTCTTGGCTCTGATTAAGTAAAGTTTTTCCGTGAGGCATAAGTGGCACCGCTTGCTTTTGTTGGTGTAGAAACTCAGAGTAACACGTACGTACAGATCGAGAATCGATGCGTCGTCTTTAATCGTTCAACTTATGTGTATATATATATATATATTTCAATTTTATTTGTAAGTAGTATTTTGTAACTTCTTAAATATACAACCACATCAGCTCCGCTGTAATTTTTATCTTGTTTAATTAAATGTTGTTGTTGTTGTTGTTTGTGTTATACAATATACTCTCCTCACGAATGTTATATTTCACCCAGTCCCATTTAATTCTCAAATCATTGCCGAAAATAATTTCATCTAGCCACTCGGGAAAGTTTTCGCGTAAGCGTTCAAGGAAAAGAGCGTCATCTAATAGACTGTCATTAAACTTTAAAAGGATGGACCATGCTGCTGATCATCTAGACTATCAGTTTCCAAAGTTATTGCATGGTGATCTGTTCTTATTGCGGGCGACCAGCGGAGCCCGCAATCTTTGCACTGACTCGATTTTTGCAGAAATTGTGGTCTAAGAAATTTTTGTCCCCTGGGACTGTAAGAACCAGTAAAATGAAAGGATGTAATTTGAGCACTGGCACTTTCACGCGAACGCAATTTTATCACGTGGAACCTGTCTAGTTGGCCGAAGAATCACTTGCAGCTCATGCATAGCTGGTGCGTTGTCCAATCAAAATCGGGCGCATGAACTTGTGATCGTGTGTCTGTTGAGGTCACTTTGAAATCTTCCGACCATATGTCGCCTCATGCGCTGAAGGCGGTGTTGTTTATAGTCCAATCTGCAGCGAGGGCATCGTCGTGTCACTTCTTTAATCTCAAAGCAAGTGTGCTGTTGTTTGTCCTCAAGGTGTACACCGTATAGTCAAAGTTTTTGGTATTAAAGCGTGTTAAAGTGTTGAGCGCGAGATCTGTGTACCTCCTTGCTTCATTGAAGACTTGAATTAACTGTAGAGCGAGAGCTGTGTGTCCATCGACCTTGAAGTGGGAACTTTGTCCTACATCTGCGGGTTAGTAAGGTACTTTACCTATTAAGTTTATTCTGATGTACATAATATCATTTTATGGCTGCTTTTACGTACATAAAGGGAAACCTTTGATTTTTCATCGAGCGTGTTTGCATTTTCACACCAGCTGTCACCCACTTAGGTTTGTTTATGAAATATCGGCACAGTTTTGCCACAGTTATACCATTGAACCACTTTGTTCACCACGAGACAAGTCAATTCTAATGAAACAATCCTCGCTTAAACACAGAACTATCACGGTGGAATCACGGAAAATACAAATTTTCAAGCCTATGTGAACTAGCATGATCTGTCATGTGCAAGCGTTCTGTTTCAAGCAGCCAAGCCATAACAATCTTAGTCCAGAACTTTCATTGAAACAA
Source organism: Acropora yongei (assembly GCA_014634225.1). NCBI lineage: Eukaryota > Metazoa > Cnidaria > Anthozoa > Scleractinia > Acroporidae > Acropora > Acropora yongei. Next base: position 683,533 of record BLFN01000298.1, read on the forward strand.
GTCTACGTAGTTACGTTACCTATGTCTTCATTTAGCTGTTCAGACACGTTAGGAAAGATGCAGATGCGTGGTCGTTCTGCCAAATTGGTTTGGTGTTATAAAAGAGACCGGGAACCATCAAGGATACCTAAACAAAAATTGTTTCAACTTCTAAAACACAGGCAGAAGAGAAAACAAATAAAACATGTTCTCCCTACCAAAATTCCTAGGTCATCAGCTTTTTATTTCTTCTACAAAACATTTAAAACTTGGTCTTTAAGACACTGCTTTGAAAGCTGTTTTTCTTGTTATTTCGAAAAAAAATGACAGCTGGTAACCGAATCTTTCAAAACTCTAGGTGTCATAATTCAAGCCATTATTGAAAAAAAAATGTACGGTTTACATTTTCACCATCGCTTTCTGGTGGCATGAATACAGACAATGTTCATTCATCTCAAATGGTTTCAAGGGCAAGTGCTGAAAGCAGTTCTTATGACCGATTGGTTAATAGATTATGGGAGAAAGATTTGCAGGCATTAGATGTTGGTGGTTCTGATGACTGCTTTTGGAACCTTTTTCTCAAAGCAATTTCTCATCAGTATTATGGTGCTCCAGACCATCATATTGCTATAAGGCAGGTTGGTGTAAGCTATTTAGAACAACATCCTGAGTTGTTTATTGAGAGTGTGTCTGATAATTCATGGGAAAGTTATTTGCAAAGAATGGCCACACCAGGCACATGGTGTGACAACATTATGATACATTTAGCAGTAGCAAATCAACTTAATTTTGTCATTCATATCATTGAGTCCAGGCTTTCGTGCACACAAGGCTTTACAATAAATCCATCCACTGCACTTGCAAATGTGAAAGTATTGTTTGTTGGTTACATCAAAGACTTGCATAATGTTTCTACAATACCTAATAGTCATACTACTAATAGGAATCCCTTATACCATCTAAAATCCAAATTATTACAATCTGATGAGAAAAATAAGAAGAGAAACCAAGACAGGCGTGATGCTAGGCAGCGAAAAAAGAAAAAAGAGCAAACTACAGGGAATACTGCAAAAAGATTGAAAAAGACATGTGATAAGAAAGAGTACTTATTAACTTTTGATGCAGAAAAACATGGAGATATTCACAAACAAGACTGGGCAAAACAAAACATAACTAAATTCCATAATTCCAATAATAATTATAACATTTACCAATGCAAAGTTTGTTTTGAAGCCTGACCATTAAGAGTGTCACCAAAATGTCCACAAAATTATACATGTTCCAGGTGCTCAAAAGAAGAGTCACCAAAAAAATTCTCCAAGGAAAACTTTATGATACCCTCAGCAGTACCCGCACAACATTCCGGTTTAACGCAGGTAGAAGAAATGTTAATTGCTAAAGCTCTTCCTATAATGCACATTTATATCAAACCAGGAGGACAAAGGGGATATTCAGGACATGCAATAAATCTACCTCAAAATGTCAGTGAACTGGCTCAGTTACTTCCACGATACCCCAAAGATTTATCAATAATTATTCTTAGAGCTAAAGAAAAGGGAAATTTTGTTGAAAACCTTTCAGTAAGAAGGCAAGTAGTATCAGATGCAATTCACTGGCTCATTAAAAATAATCCACATTATTCAGACATTGAATTAAATTATGACGCATTAAATTTTTTACCAGAAAATAATGTTCCCAGTGAGATTCTTTCAATAGAAACAGATGACACTACAACAGATGATAATACAACTCTCCTTCCAGATTTTGGTCCTGTTGCTAGTGAAGAAGATATTGTTTATGATAGTAAAACAGATTCTTCAAATTTTCTACCTGTAAATAACACCCACCAACAAGAAATTGATTTCATTCGTAACAATCTTTCCCAGGGACAAATAAACTGGCCGACCTTGGGTAATAGCCCATTAAATGAGTATGTCACTCCATATTTAGCCACAATGGCATTTCCAACATTGTTTCCTGACGGTAAAGGAGATCCAACAAATCCTGCAATTTTAAAAAAGGTTAAACATCTAACAAAATTTGCAGAGAAAAAAGATGGTAAATGGATTTATCGTTTTGCAAATCATCCTAGATTTTCATACTGGGCTTTAAACATGATACAGCAAACTGGAACTTTTTTAAAACAAAATCCTGGAGAACAACATTTAACTATGGAAGAATTGAGAGAAATGGTTGACAATAATAATACAAACCTTTTTCTGAACAAGCTCTCCCGTTACGTCACAAACATAACTGGATCAGATGCTTATTGGTACAAAGCAAAAGAGGATTTAAAAGCAATCATTCAGCATGCCGGACCCCCAACA
>BLFN01000298.1:776310-778810 GCA_014634225.1 Acropora yongei
AAGAAAAAAAAAATCATGGTCATATCATAAAATGCTTATTGACTGAGTTAGGTCGGGCCGGACGGGAAAATATTTGGGCCTCGGTCATGGCGTTAATCGGATGCTCTAACCATTAAGCCACAAGCAATTATCACTTACATTATTAACGTACGATTGCATTCATCGACATTCCATAGAGTAAGTTGATTAAAAATCACATTGTCGATCGCGCAGTTCTGGCGAGAAACTTTGTGCGAAGAAGAACTAAACCAAGTTAAGCGACCTACCTATAGCTTTCAAATACTTAGCATCTTCTTCTATATCAGTGACTCGACCACTTGTCGTCAACCATGCATGACGCGGGGCACAACCACCTTTCTTAAAGCAAAGCTGAAAGATTCATAAGAGCGCACTCTCCTGCCTCGAAACGTCGCTAAAGCGATCTGCGCCTTAATGGATGCTTCTTAATGGCTGGGACAACTTTCACGAAGATCGTCCACTCTCTGGAAAAGCACTTTTCACCCAGGCCGAGTGAGATAGTGGAGCCTTTTAAATTCCACAGCTGTATCACAGAGATGGCGAAGGAGGCGCGAATTTCGTGGTAGAACTGTGTTAGCTCTCACAACATTGTAATTCATGATGGCGAAACTGTCCCAGAAGTTCTTCGAGATCGTTTAGTCTGTGGTATAAATGACTAAAAAATACAGTGGCCATTGCTGGGAGAGCCGGGATTGACCCTCAGGAAGGCCGAAGAAATTGTTTTGACGACCGAATTAGCTTCAAATCACGTGGCTAACACTCAATCGACAGAACCGACTCCCAGCAAAGTTTATGATGTTTATTCTGCGGCAAGGATTAAAATCAAGAACTCTGCTTCATATTCTGGCTGTCATCGTTGTGGTGACAAACATGAAGCGTTAACCTGCCAATTGAAAGTTTCCCAGTGTTTAACTGTGGAAAACGAGGTCTATAGCGTGTCGTTATAAACCGTCTGCAAGTACGAATAAAGGAATCGAACTGCGAAAACAGGAAAACACACAACCCAGTTATCGGGGCGCCAAAAATAGGGAAGGAACGATCAACACCTTTAGTGGACGAAATGTCCAAGAGAGAAGATGTTTACAATGTACCATATTCAGGGAGAACATAAACTTATGAAGTCTCCGTTGAAATTTGCAATGAGCCGCACAAGTTTGAGATTGACACTGGTGTGACCAGTGGAGTAAAGTTCCGTGAGAAAGTGGAATTGGGAAGTTCAAAGGCATTGGTAAGCACCCATACTAATGATGATTCCAGTTAAGTATCAAGAACAATATAATACAGTTTACCGGCAATCGCGGTAAAGGGTCGAGGACCCAATCTTTTTTGAAGTGACTGGCTTCAGGTAGCCAAGCTTAAATGGCATCGTATCTCTGATATCCAACAACATATCATATCTTTTAATATCTCAACAACAGAAGACCTTGATTTCACAGAAAGATTTTTTTGGAACTGGACTGGGTACAATTAAGGGCACCAAAGCCAAAATCTCTGTTGACTTTGAAGCTATAACCTAATTCTTTGAGGCACGTCCAGTAGCATGAAAGCAAAGGTAGAGGTAGTGTAGGCATAATAACACCAGCTGAGTTCCGGCTCCGACCGGGCCGCTCCGCTAGTTCCTGTACATGTTGCGAAACAAAACTGATCAGTTCGCATTTGCGGAGACTACAAGTGTACAGTCAATCAGGTCTCAAAGTTGGATAATAGCCCAATTTTTAGCGATGAAGATTTGCTTGTCACATTTTGAAGGCGGAACTGGATGATGTCACAGGCTTACCATCGGTTGGAACTGGAGGAGGATTCCAAAAAGTTTACAACCATCAACATACATTGAGGACTGTACAAGTAAAATAGACTGCCACCACAGCTGCCACAACCGCAATGTGGAGCTGCCGCTAAAAGCTTTGCAAAAATCCGCCTCGGCAAGTATCGGCTATGCCATCCTGCCGATGAGGCCCAACACAGCCGAAGCAGCTGTCGATGGTTGCCTAATACATGCCCGCCTAATAGTTTGTATGAATGCGTAAGGTGATGGCCACATCTCGGGATTGGTGTAATTTAAGTCCGCCTTGCAATAATCTTCGTTTCATTTAAGAGTGTCTTAAAGAAATAAAAAAACTCGCCAAGGGCGATTGCTTCTCGCACTTCTCAAGTGTTCTTAAAAATTCGTGCGTGCTAAAATAACTCGACATTGCACGAGGAACACGTTTTTAATTTCTTTTATAAAATAAAAATGACCATGAAGGGACAAGAATCCGTCAGACAACAAAAATAAGCGCGAATTTTAATTTATCAACATTAATTTTCTCTCTACATGTGCACGCTAAAATTCCATTGGTTAAAAATTTGGAACCAACCAATGACAAAAAAGCTAATTACAAAGTTGAAAGAATTCTTTAAAGTTCAAACAGTTTACTTTTTTGCGTCTTGAGGCCGATTCAGATTAAATTTTTATCTGCACCGAATGTATTGTGCAGGAGTT
>BLFN01000298.1:862623-865123 GCA_014634225.1 Acropora yongei
AAACGAGACCTGGTGAACTGAATACTGATTGAGGTTCATTTCTTTCTTGTCTGCGCTTGGCACCTGCTTGACATAAAGGCAGTTTAAACGAACGAGAGGTAAGTCATAGAGGGAGTAACTGCAGAATATGAATAATCTGGAATAATGGGTTTCTGTTCGCCTTCTGTATCGATTAATTTTTTCATTCGCTTTGTAGCTTAATTACATATATCAACAGATATAAAAAAAAAATTTTTAAAAATATTCGTTCATCAGGTACTCGGTTCACGGTGCAGCATTCTACTGTGGCCTAAATGAAAGTCTATGGTGCACTAACCTTCGATACCTGAACGGCGTGTTTCGAACATGTGTCACTAATATTCCAGCACACCAGGGGCGAGCGAAGACTGTAATTCAAGAGAGGTCGCTACCAAGGGTTTACGGAACATTCTCGGAGTCTTGACCCGACCTGTTACACTGAGTAAGTACGCTTACACATTTGTAACAAGTTTATGAAGCAATAAGAGTAAAACCTAAAGAGCCAACTTGGCATATTTTTACAGAACAGTCAAAAGATTATTCACGACATGCGACCAACGAAGTGTACGTGTTACTTTTATTGTGACCTTTTGATAAGGTCGGTTTTTATGTCAATGCAGAGTAAATCCAGGTTTTTCAAGACATACAGTATTCTCAATAAATAAGTTTACAGGCAAGGCGCTGTAGATTTCGTGTGTTCAAGTAACAGCACACATCCAAACACTCGGAATAAACATAGCACACTCGCAAATGACTTCATTCAGGCACTAGGCTAAACAAAACTCTTTGTAAATATTTGTTAGTGATTCGACAAAATGTTTCATTCTCTTCGCTCAACTAATACTCCTTTGCTCACATTGTTCGATCGCGTTATCAAAAAACTTTTTTGCCGTTTCATAACTTCTATTTGCTTCAACAATGCCCTTTTTTTCGGAAAATGTTTTCTTCACATTTCAAGTCCAAATACAATAATTATGTCACGCGGCAATTTGAGCACTGCAATTACCGAGTGAAGAATAGGCCCTTTCCAAATTGCCCTTGGTCTCTTTTTCAAAGCGAGTCCTACGTGTGCTTTTTGTTCGGACAAAAATGAAAAAAGTACTGAGGGAGTTTTACCAATGACTTAAGCAATTAGTTTCACATTAGTGTAATACCAATTTTGCCCTTTTCACGCCAAAGAAATACATAAATAACTTGGATCCATATTGTCGAATTATACTGATACTATGACAAAAACTGTCAGCTGTTTTCATTTCGTAGAGACGGTCACGGTCACACAAATACTAAGTAGAACTTTCCATTCTTATTTAGTTACAGCTTATCTGTAGTTCCCTGAGTTTTTTTCTTTTCGCTGTTCCAACTTTGTTTGTCAAAATGCGGTTCATCTGTGACACGGAAAACTCCACTTCGTTGAGAGCGGCAAACCTTCCAACGTACCCTATAAAAATAAAAATAATATATTGGTAAACTACATGTATGTATTACTTTTAAAAGCAGTCACTTTATTATTGTCGCATTATAGCAATATGATTACAAAAATCTGACGCATCATTTCTGATCATGTGTGTTTGTGTGCGTTTTTTCTACAGGTTGCTATCTGATGCCCTTACCCTTTAAAGTCTTCACCACATCTTTATTCAGAGCCTTACCAAGCACACCGGCCGCCTTGCTTGTCTGTGTTCGAGAGCCATGGGCGAGACTTGTTGCCAGAGTTTCCTCACTGAAGAAGGCTTCAATTAACAGCAAGTATAATTTCTTGGGGCTTTTATCACATTGACTGTGAATGGAGTGAAGTTTAGCTGAGGATATGTAGATTCCAGATCCTGCCACAAGTTCTTGTTTTCCAGGGCCTGCAACGTAGTATTTTTCACTCTCATCTTGATTACCAGACGGCAAGTTCTCGACCTAAACATTAAATTAAATTCGAACAAAACTGCTCAATACTAGCCTGTGCGTGTATAGCGAGTTTGATTGTATTACTAATACTACTTGACGGTTTGATTGTAATACTACATTGGTTATTACATAGATTGTTGAACCTACCGAGTTGGAGTTTCCGCTGCCATGTGAAAAGTCTACAAAAGAGTTGAATAGTTCAAGCTACACTGTAAATCGAAAAGATGTGTTTTAGCCCCAAAAATGGGGCCGTTTCGGTGAGTAAAATACAGTACTATTTTTGGGGCTAACTCAGCCCCTTTGGAATGGAGTTGTTTTGGCCCCAGTAAACAGGGCTGAAATAGTCCTGTATGAGGTAGCCGAAACGAATACACAGAGGGGCTATTTTGGAAAAATGGGGGGTTGTTTTGGTTTTTAAAGGGGTTGAAAAGGTGCGCTTGGAGGGCCAAAATAGCCCTTCTGGAGCCGTTTCATGCCCTCAGAAAGGAGGAAAACTGGCCCATATTTTGTGGCCAACTTAGCCTAATTTATACTCAAGACAAACGTTTTCTTAATGACTAAATTGGCACCGACACGTTTGAAACGA
>BLFN01000298.1:975957-978457 GCA_014634225.1 Acropora yongei
AGTAGATCAGAAATGGAAATGGCCACTTGGGAGACTTCAAACCACCGTCACCGTACAGGTTTGTTTGTCCTTTCATTTTATTTGGCAACAAAAAAAATTTACCAAGGAATATAACTCAACGATCGGAAGACGCTTGCATTCACCGACAGTGTATGCAAGCGCATGCGTCCTCGTTGGTATCACGAGCCTCTGACGTCATTTTTCTCGAAAGTTCTGTTTTCACCCATCACACCAGTGCGGTGAATCTCCGGAAACAAAAAAGTTTCCCTTAATCATCGTTTTTCGTTTCCAAGAAGGCTGTATACGTGTGGATGACATCCAAAACTACCTGTGAACTTTGAAACGTTACTATAGGTGGCTTCCCTCATGATTTAAGGATGATTTGATAGACTTAAAGGATCGATGTTCTCTAGTTTATGAATATAATTATGATGCGATAAATTGAAGATAGAAGTTTATTTTCCAGATTTGTCAATATAAAGATGATGATACATTGAAGAACGTTACATTGATAGCTATTTCTTTAACACATTTTTCTACGAACATCACCAAGTTTTGCGAGACTACAACTAACTTGCCAAGCAGTTATTATGACGCGTACATATGTATTTATATCATTGACCAAGCGCGAGGTCAGGATGGCTGGACATTGGCAAAGTTCTCTTTTTGCGTTTTCATGGACCGAAGTCAAAGCGAAATGTTATTTCGGCAACTAAACGGGCAATCCCGAGCGGGCAGTATCCCTCCATCTTTCCCGTTTGGGTAGCCAATCAAAACGCGGGATCTGGTTCATCTTGCCTGCTCGCGGAGCTTGTGGCCGAACGAAATACCAAAAAAAAAAAAAACCTTTTAATTTCTGTCTTCTGTTTTCAAACCGAAACATTCTGGCCGAACGAAAAATGCCAAAACAGAACCGCCCAAAAACTAAAAAATGCTAACTTTATAACAAGCATGTGACGAAAAAACTAGCTGATCTGCATATATAACGAGACGAACGGGCGCAAAAGCAGGATTATACAAAGGAGTCTATGACTAGAAATACAATGAGTTCGTAGGTGTTAAGGAGCGGTAGGGTTGACAAAGCGAAATATGTGAAATTGAAATAACACAAAGCTGCTTACAAAAAATTGAAACTATTCCTATTGTTCAGATTGCCATATAATAAAAAGTATTATTATTATTATTATTATTATTATTGAGATCTAATCTGTGTTTGGTTTTATTTGTGCTTTTGTTTACAGCTAAACAACTTCATTTCCTTGCGTTGTCTTAGCCAAACTGCAATGACTCTGTACTTCAACTGCCAAAGTGAGACGGCCAAGTTCCCTGTTGGAATGGCGCAAGGAGCAAAACCCGTCAAACTTGTTGAGCTGGTAAAACCTATTAAAAAAATTTTATTGACAAACGCTATTGCTGACCGCAGTTGTTCGACGCTGAAATTTAACGCCGTTATAAACGGAAAGATATTTCATACCACCACGTGGTTTCCATCTACACTTATTTATGACGTGTTGTGTGCTAAATTGCAAATTTTAATGTGAGGAAAACAAAAGCGGAGAATTCTTTGGAAGGAACTAATCTCTGTATCCACTTGCATTATCGGGATGGATTCTGCTGAGATGATTTTAAAGGGTTATTTATTTAACAGTTACCCATTTTTCTATTTTGTCTTTCCTTAGGGTTTTCTTCAGACAAACATGGATTTCTCATCCAATGCAGCTTTTTTGGTATGTATTTCTTGACTCCCTGCCTCCAGTTGTAATCTTACTATCTTTCTGTCTGTCTGTCTATCGCTGCGTCTCTCTCTACACCCCTCTGTCTGTCTTTTTTTACTGTGCCTATCTGTGTGTCTGTCTGTCCGTCTTTCTGTCCGTCTGCGTGTTCCTCCATCCATCCTCAGAAACTGAACCCTTCATCTGTCTTTGTCTTCCCCTAAACGGTTCCACCCGCCTGACCCTCGGTCCATCCCTCTGTGTATCTATCAATCCGTCTGTCCGTCTGACACGTCTATCACGTCTGCCTCGGTCCATCCCTCCGTCCATCCCTCTGTGTATCTATCAATCCGTCTGTCCGTCTGACACGTCTGTCACGTCTGCCTGTGCGTCTGTCCGTCCGTCTCTGTGCGTCTGTCCGTCGGTCCTTCTGTCCTTCGCTCCTTCTGTCTGCCCATTCGTCTGTTCGTCTGTCTGTCGACAATTGGAAATGGGATGTTTTCCACACCTTTCCCTGCCGTACTTAGTACATTATGAAGGAATTACTGTAGAAAACAGATGAACTCAGTATCTTTCACTTTCTAATTCTGTCAACAGATCAGCTAGTTTGAGCTCCAACTTTCTCTTTTGGTGCTTAACTTAAACTGCAATGCTTACAGGTGGTTTTACTGTCTTTCTTAGTCGATGAAACCTAGAGTGAAGAAAAAAGAAGAAAAACGAAGACGACGGGTGCAGGTATGTCAGCAAAAAGTGCTCTATCAACAAAGACTGCAACACTCACCAACTTT
>BLFN01000298.1:1008457-1010957 GCA_014634225.1 Acropora yongei
GAAGGAGCAAGCACAACGTCATTGTGGATAAAGATAGAGGATCACTTTGGCCCAGATCGGAGGGGAAGGGTTGTGAATGCCAAAATGTGTATTTTTATTTAGTGCAGGCGTCCCAGGGGACGGTTTGCGCCAACCTAAAACGTCCAGGAGCAACCACGACGTGCTTTATTACTCAAAGCCCTGCTCTGAATAGCAAACCCACATTTTGGCCTGCCCTACCCCCCCCTGAGTTGGGCTCAAGTGGACCCCCCAATGTCCTTCAGAATCGAGTTGCCCATCATGCTGTGCGGTTCCCGTCAACGCAGCACGTCCACAAGGAGCCCTGCTCTGAATAAAAAACCACCTTTTGGCCTTCCCTACGCTCCCCCCCTGAATTGGGCCCAAGTGGACCCCCCAATGTCGTTCAGAATCCAGTTCACCATCATGCTAAGTGGTTCTCGTCAACGCAGTACCTCACAAGGGAGCCCTGCTCTAGATAACAAACCCACATTTTGGCCTGCCTACCCTCCCCCCCTGCGTTGGGCCCAAGTAGACCCCCCATTGTCGTTTAGAATCGAGTTGCCCATCATGCGTTGCAGTTTCCGTCAACGCAGGACGTCCACAGGGTGCCCTGCTCTGACCAAAAACCCCAAATTTTAGCCTGCCCTACCCTCCCCCCTCCCGAGATCGGCCCAAGTAAACTCCTCCATTGTCGTTCAGAATCAAGTTGCCCATCATGCTGTGTGGTTCCTATCAGCACAGCACCTCCACAGGGTGGCCTGCTCTAAATAACAAACCCAGATCTTGGCCTGCCCCCCAGAGATGAGCCCAAGTGGACCCCCCATTTTCGTTCACATTTCACTTGCCCATCATGCTGTGCGGTTCGCGTCAACGCACCACGTCCACAGGGAGCCCTGCTCTGAATAACAAACCCACATTTTGGCCTGCTCTACCCTTCCCCCTTGAGATGAACCCAAGACGACCCCCCCATTGTCGTTCAGAATCGAGTTGCCCATCATGCTGTTTGTTTCCCGTCAATGCAGCACGTCCACAGGGAGCCCTTCTCTGAATAACAAACCTACATTTTGGCCTGCACTACCCTCCCCCATGAATTAAGCCCAAGTGGACCCCCAATTGTCGTTCAGAATCGAGTGGCCCATCACGCTGTGTGCTTCCCGTCAACGCAAGACGTCCACAAGGAACCCTTCGCTGAATAACAAGCCCACATTTTGGCCTGCCCTACCCTCCCCTCCTGAGTTGGGCCCAAGAAGACTCCATGTTGTCTTTCAGAATCGAGTTGCCCATCATGCTGTGTGGTTCCCGTTAACACAGCACCTGCACAGGGAGCCCTCCTCTGAATAAAAATCCCACATTTTGGCCTGCCCTACCCTCCCTTCTGAGTTGGGCCCAATATTATATAATTGGACCCCAATTGTCATTCAGAATCGAGTTGCCCAGCATGCTGTGTGGTTCCCGTCAAAGCAGCACGTCAGCAGGCAGCTCTGCTCTGATAACGAACCCACATTTTGCCCTGATCTACCCTCCCCCCTTGAGTTTGGCCCAAGTGGACCCCCCTATTGTCGTTCAGAATCTAGTTGCCCATCATGCTCTGTGGTTCCCGTCAACGCAGCACGTCCACAGAGAGCGGTGGTATAAATAACGATCTCACATCTTGGCCTGCCGTACCCTCCCCCTAGAAATGGGGACAAGTGGACCCTTTATTGTCGATCAGAATTGTGTTGCCCATCATGCTGTGCAGTTCCCGTCAACGCAGCAGGTCCACAGAGAACACTGCTCTGTGTAACGAACCCACATTTTGGCCTGCCCTACCCTCTCCCCCTAAGTCAGGCCTAAGTAGACCCCCCATTGTCATTAAGAATCGTGTTGCCCATCATGCGTTGCAGTTTCCGTCAACGCAGCACGTCCACAGGGAGCCCTGCTCTAAATAACAAACCCACATTCTGGCCTGCCCTACTCTCCCCATCCGAGTTGGGCCCAATTGGACCCCACATTGTCGTTCAGAATCGAGTTGCCCATCATTCTGTTGGGTTCCCGTCAACGCTCTTCCGCCCTGCTTTGAATAACAAACTCACATTTTGTACTGCCCTACCCTTCACCCCTTTGTTGGGCCCAAGTGGACCCCCAATTGACGTTCAAAATGGAGTTGCCCATCATTGTGTGTGGGTTCCGTCAACGCAGCACGTCCACAGAGAGCCCTGCTCTGAATAACAAACCCACATTTTGGCCTGCCCTACCCTCCCCCCTGAGTGGGGCCCAAGTGGACCCCCATTGTCGTTCAAAATCAAGTTGCCCATCATAATGTGTGGTTCCAGTCAACGCAGCACCTCCACAGGGAGCCCTGCTCTGGGTAACAAACCAACATTCTGGCCTGCCCTTCCCTCCCCCCCTGAGTTGGGCCCAAATGGACCCTCAATTGTCCTTCAGAAGCGAGTTGCCCATCATGCTGTGTGGTTTCCGTCAACGCAGAACGTCCTCAGGGAGCCCCGCTCTAAATAGCGAA
>BLFN01000298.1:1056131-1058631 GCA_014634225.1 Acropora yongei
TAGTTGGCAAGTTAATTTCCATGGTGGCAAAGTTACAGCCACCATAAGGCAACCCTCCTAAGAACAAACCTCAAGCTTTTGAAGAAGGAGTCAGAAAACAAAGAGCACTTTAATTTAGTTGCTATTCAATGAAAGGCAAAATAAGTGGCCATGTACTCTGAAATTTATCCATGATTTGTGTTTTTGTTTTTTTTTCTTTTGCTAACATTCAGACTTCCGTTCAGGACATTGGTAAGGAGGTAATGCTTTAACAATAAGATAGTTTTCATAACACATATATATATAGTAATAATTATCACTTTGTTTAAGTCTCAATGGATTTAGCTGAGGGCAGTGGTTTTACTAAATAATTATCATTGAGGAGACAACAAATCAAACTGAATCACAACAAATCAAATCAAATCAAATCAAATGTTGATTTTTGGTAAGAGGGGAAAACCAGAGTACTTGGGGAAAAACCTCTAAGGACGGAGTAGAGAACCAGTAAACTCATTCCACATGATGGCAGGTCAGGAAATCGAACCCAGGCCAAATTGGTGGAAGGTGAATACTCTCACCACTGGGCCAACCCTGCTCCCCTCAATAAACAGATGACATGGAACATGCCGTCATCTGGCAGTTAGGCTTATTAAACCACTAGGCTGTCATGGCAACACAATAGCTGAGCAAAGTCATATCCAGCAAAGTCACGCAGTTTCAGCCAAGCAATTTGCTTACGCCATCAGTTCACTCGAGAGTCTTGTAGATGCTCAGTGATGATGTAATGAAGTCTTTGAAATGCATGTCTTTAAGCTTTCAATGGGTTTGGAGAATCTGAAATTTATAAAATGATGTCAATGTTATAAAACAATAATTGGTTCAGGGTTGGCCTGCATCCGTTGAGTTATGGATGCACATAGGAAGTTGCTTAGGAATGCAAGGAGTTTATAGAGCCACGGAAGGTGACTCTTGCCTTTCTCTTGTGCTTAGAACCTCTCGCGTGCATCCATAACTCAACAGACACACGGCAACCATGAAATAATAATAATAATAATTATTGTTAATTATTGTACACATCCTACAACCAGGTAAAATTTTCCACAAGCTGACTGAACGGGAGCAGGGCTGGTGCAGTGGTGAGAGCACTCGCCTCCCACTGATGTGGCCCGGGTTGGATTCTGAGCTCGGACCATGTGTGGGCCAAGTTTGTTGTTGGTTCTTTCTCTGCTCCGAGAGGTAAATTCCCCGGGTACTCTGGTTTTCCCATCTCCTCAAAAAGTCCAGCACTTCCAAATTCCAATTCGATCGAATGCAGGACCTCCCTGAAAACCACTTTCGGGTGATTGGAGCTTCCTGGGTAAATATTAACAATAATTTTTATTAGTTATTATTATTTAAGTCAAATTAGTTTTAAAGTAGTTTTCTTGCACACGAGGCCCGGAAAAAAATTTCTTTATTGCTAAAGGGTGACTATAAATTGAAGAAGGTGATAAAGAAACCCTGAGGAGTGATGATTTTAGAAAAGAGTCTCTCAAAATTGGCTCAATTTTCCCAGGTAGCCTTGAATTGAAGTTAAATACTACACACGTTGACCCGAGTTCTTTTCTCTGACTTTTGTTTCTTTTTCAATAAAATGATTTATGCAAAAAACTGTATTAAAGCGATCGAGAAACAAAAGAAAGCTATCAATGAAATTACCAAATTATAAATGATAATCATACATTCCATTAATACTTTTAGGTATGGCTGTGATTTAGTTTTTACACCAATGATTGTGGCAGACTCTTTTGTGAAGTCAGTGAAAGCCAGAGATATGGAATTCACTACCAATTCAGGTACTGTAATAATATGAATGAACAGTTACATAGTTTGATTTGTTACAGAGGAAAAGAACTATTTTATGATAAAGACTTGCAGATAAACCACAGCTTTTAAAAGTTGTTGTTCGAAATCAGGGTTGCAGCTTATCTGTGAGATCATTTGAAAAAAAAGTGATTTGGTGAGAGAAACCACTTCTTCTCTTCCTCTGTCTTCGCTTTCATTCTTTCCATAATACATTAACTTTGTGCATTTGCTTGCAATCATTGATAAAAACAGCTGAGACTTTCCAATTGGGTTTCATCTGTTTGGCCTTAATTAGTTGAACAGAAGGCCAAGACCATTGATTTTCTTCTCCATCTCTCTCATTACTATCCTATTCCAAAGAGGCAAACTGTAATCCAGCGTTGTCTCAATATTGTTTTAATTGGAAAGTGGCCAATGATAATGCTTATAAATATAGATTGTGTGTAATGCTGTTACAGTAGTTAAAGTGCAGGGAAATTAAGAAAATCCCAACAATTTTTCTTGTTTTTTTTTTTTTTTGTCTTTTGTCTTTGATTTCTCGTTTTAAGTCCCTGTTTTTTTTCCCAGTTCTTCTTTTCTCTCTGAAAAGTCTGAGAGAGCCTCAGAGAAAATCTCAACAATTTTGTCTTACAACAGTCTTATTTGCAATAATGTACAGAAAAAGATAACAGTTTTT
>BLFN01000298.1:1114698-1117198 GCA_014634225.1 Acropora yongei
ACACAACAAATCAGACTGAATAACAATAAAGAAAATCAAAGGTTGATTTTGGGTGGAAGGGCAAAACCAGTTAGAGTTCCTCCACGAAAAAAACCCCAAGAAGCTAGGAAGAGAACCTACATACTCGAGCCACAAAATATAATTATCTCAATGAGTTCAGTTCAAACCACATTGCTAAGAAGCAAGTGCTCTCAACACAGTACCAATCCTGTGCCTATTCAATGCTGCTTTCCATCTCAGCTGGCTTGTTAATAGCATGGTGAGCAATTCAGACAGTGTTAGCCAAGCAAATTGCCTTAAGTCATAAGGGTGCTCAATAATCTTCAGATCTCAGATGCACGCTGTTGATGCAATGAAGGCCTTGAAATGCATTTCTGTAAGCTTTCAATGGGTTTGGAGAAGCTAATTTGACAAAATGTCAATGTTTCGAGTCAATTTTTTCACATTGAGAGTGCATCCATCGCGTTATAATGCACTAAGGAGCTTGCTAAGCACTCTTGAAGCGAGATCAGCTGCTCTTGGCCATCGTCTCTCTTGTGTTTAGCAGCCCTCCGCATGCATCCATAGATGCATGCTAACCATGAACAATTAATAATTTATTATTAGTTAGCAAATCATTGT
Organism: Acropora yongei; assembly: GCA_014634225.1. Lineage (NCBI taxonomy): Eukaryota > Metazoa > Cnidaria > Anthozoa > Scleractinia > Acroporidae > Acropora > Acropora yongei. Next base: position 1,115,320 of record BLFN01000298.1, read on the forward strand.
GCTGGGCATATCAATCCATAATCTGTTTGGATGATACTGTGCTGTAATTCTTAATACCTTATTATACTGTGTAAAGCTATCGTCTGAGCCGATTCCATGTTGAAAAGTGTATGCCAATAAACGATGTGAATTTTCAGGGTGACCTTGAGTCATTATCCCAGTAAGAAGCGTGACCCACATCAAGTCAATCTGAAGGTATTCTGTTGGGTCTGACCTCACTGGAACCCAAGCCCCACCATCGAAATTGTGATTAAGGCGTGCATGCAAGGCAGAATGTGAACTGTCCATTTCTGATGAGGCTGATAACTGCGCATTAGTGATCTGAAAACTTTCCATCCCAATAGGAAGGTACTTTTCAAGACCTGACAAGAAAAGTGGGGCATATAAGTGATGTTTGCTTCCTCTTTCAAATAAACAACATATAATTATATCCTTAATTCATAAATGCAAAGTAGCAAACAAATTATTATTTATTTTTTTGTGCTAATCATCACTACTAAGCCTTTGTCCAGTGAGCCAATGAAAATGCTCGAAATCTGATATCTGTAGTTCAGTTTTTAATAAAAATGATTATTAGTTATTTTCTTCTTAAGTTAATTATCACTACTAGCCTCCTTGGCATGGATAAAACTTATACACCATGGACCAGTTGCTCGGCGCATGGTTAAGTTCTAACCATTGGTTAGGAAGTATCGAAACCTACACGTTTCTATGGTATTTAACGTTGGTTAGCGCGAACCACGCAAGCAACTCAGCCCATATTGACAAATGTTGGGAAATCAATTCCCTATGGAGGCAATGTGACCAAATGGTTGGACTTGAACTCTGGTGATCTTGATCAACATCAAGTCCTGCTCTGACCACCACTGGATTTGTTTCAGGTCCTCCCTGATTCAACTCCTCGGCACAGGTTAAGGATTATAATGAGACAAGTCAACCTGTTTCTTTGTCGCCTCAGCTTTGAGCTTTGGAAAGTGTATACCGGACAATGGTGCTTGCATGTCTTTTAGCATGCGTACTATATCACATGTCAAGCATTTCATTTTGCAGTGCCTCAGACAAAGGCTTTAGCATGCCAAGCAATAGCCACAGTGTCTTTGTTTAAAACCAAAGTGAGAGCATCTCCGTGCAATTGTGGCACACTTAGCATGCTGTGTCATTGCATGGGTGCCCATGCAATCACATTTTCCCGTTTTCCTGTGAAGGGTCACAAAACCTGCCACCATACATTGTAAGTGGTTTACTTTAGAAACAAGAAGTAAAGAGATTAAAATGCAACAGCTCACCATCATTCTCGCATGTGTAAATCTCCACCCTCATGCACACTTGTGACGGTGACTGGGATGTCTGTGGATTAAACTCAATGAAACGAGTCACCAATTGAGGTTCCAACCAGTGTTGCACCATTGTGTTGCCACGATACTCCCCTGCAAGCAACTATAATTATTGGAACACAGGAATTACATTGGTTGTTAATGCAAACAACTTGGAAAGAAGGGTCAAGTCATACCTCACCAAAGTTAAAGGTAAAAAAATAATTGTATTAATAATAAAAAACAATAATAATAAATAAATAAATGAACTTTGCCTCCAAAGGCCAGAAAACACCTGATAGAGTCCACTGGGATATCCACTCTTTGGTCACAAAGCTCGTAATCACAACACAACCTGTGTGTCAGTAACAAGCTATGATCCCAAATTCTGAGCGTAAAGGAACTCAAGCCCCTGATCGTCACTCAACAGTGCATCCTTTACTTCCGTCAAAGTGATCTGGATGGTGTGAATTATGGCAGGTTTGCTACTCAACACCTTCTCTGGTGAATTAATGAGCACTGGAATTCCGTAAATGGCTCATGCCACCTCAGATCAGAAGATCAAC
>BLFN01000301.1:51740-56740 GCA_014634225.1 Acropora yongei
GGAGATGATACTTCCACTAGTCATCGTCTACCTATCATGAATCGTGGTTGTGACGCTAGATCGCGAATTCCTGCTATCATTGTAAAGTTTGTTCGTCGGGATGTTAGGCATAAATTTTTAAAGACCAAGAAACAGCTCTTTGGCATTGCATCTAGAGATCTTGGTTTTCCACGAGTTTATGAACAAAATATCTTTATTGTAGAAAGTCTTACACAGAGGAATAAGAAACTATTTGAGGATTAAGGCCAAACATGATCTGAACTTCAAGTATATTTGGATCTCTTCAGGAAAAATTCTGTTGCGCAAAGATGATAACAGTCTTGCCAGAATGATTTCATGTGACAGAGATCTGGTCAAGCTACGAGAATCTGAAGCCTGTAATTCAAGAAATGGCCTTGGTGAGTGAACACCTGTCAAATATCAATCTTGACCAACTTGTCAGAACTTTTACTGGGAATACCTTCTAGTCATACATGTATGTGTAGAACTATATGTAATTTATTGTGTTATCGACTGATAGCCTGACTAAAAGGTTAGGTAAAATTGTGTTGCAAACCTAGCCTTACATGACAAGGGATCAAGAACTTTTTCCCTTTCAAACTCTTGGGAGTTATCGTCCCATTTCACTCACGTGACGCATATCCTTAATGAGGCTAAGCAAGCTTTTCACGAACTTTTTTGAGGATAACAGTAATGACCTCGGGAGGTTATTTCGTGCCACCAGGATGCTGTTTGGAAAGAATGATAGCATACTGTCGTATCCTGGTTATGATGATAAGTCTTTACTTGTGAACGATATAGCGCAATTCGTTGTGTGGAGGATAATACGCGTACGGATACGTGATCAAATAGACTCCACCGTTATCGGGGATGTGGATACTGTCCCGGGTGACCCTATAGTAAGTGATGCAAAGACATTGTCTGAGTTGAAGCCCCTCTCTGAGGCTGACATTTTGGCACTTATGCCGAGGTCACCGAAGAAAACGCGTAATCTAGACCCCATGCCGGCTAAAATTGTAGTAGAATCAATTGATCATCTGTTACATTTTATTGCTAAGATGATTAATTCGTCGCTACTAGGGAAACTTTCCGAAAGCCTGGAAGGAAGCCCTCATTGATCCTCGCCACAAAAACGCTGAATTTTATGACTTCACTAATCCTAGTTAGCAATCTACAGTATATGTCGAAATTGGCAGAGCGTGCGGTATTTGACCAGGTACACGTACAACGGTACCTTTCTGAACATGACCTCTACTCCGTGTTGCAATCTGCGTATAGACGGGGTCACAGCAATGAAACAGCCTTACTCAAGATACATAATGATTTATTATGGCAATGAATCGTCAAGAAGTTGTTCTGCTTGTGTTGTTGGATTTGACTGCTGCCTTCGATACGGTGGAACATTCTATCAAGATATGAAACATTTCATATATCACTTCAGAAACATTCTATGTTACTATCTCGTCTGAGCACAAGTTTTGCGATCCGAGGAACTGCACTTGAGTGGCTTGCGTCATATCTATCGGGACGTTCTCAGCGTGTTTCGCTAAGTGGCAAGTGTTCGGAATCTCTACAATTAAATCACGGAGTTACTCAAAGTTCATGTTTAGGGCTGTTACTGTTACACTGTATACCAGTAAACTGCTTGAAGTTGTCAAGAGACACCTACCTAGCGTTCATGCTTATGCGGATGACACGCAGTTGTATTTAGCGTTTAACCCTGGCTGTACCGATGATGCCACTGCTTCTATGGAACGGTGTGTAAATGATATAAGAGCCTGGATGCTGTGCGACAAACTGATGATCAATGATGGCAAGACAGACTTTGTAATAATAGGCACCCGTCAGTAGCTATCCAAGGGTCATATTGACTCGCTCGCAGTAGATGACGCTAACTTGTTGCCTGTTCAGGCGGTCAAGAACTTAGGGACATGGATAGATAGTAACACGAGTTTTTAAGTTAATATCAATAACACGTGTAGAGCGGCCTATTATTACATTACAAACGAATAAGAAAGTATTTAAGTAACCAACTAACTCAGACGCTTATTCATGCCCTAATAATTGGGCACATTGACTATTGCAATAGTCTTCTGTGTGCGTTACCAGCTAAATAAATAGCAAAGTTACAACTGCTCCAGAATTCCGGAGCAAGACTAATTTTTAAGATTCCAAGGTTTAATCATATTTCGCCAATTCTGCGGAAGCTTCATTGCCTTCCAGTAGAATTGAGGATTCAATTTAAGATGATTTGAACTAGCGAACATTCCTATAAAGAGGCCAAAAAGCAACCTATCAACCGGTGAAAGGCGTGCATTACATAACCTATTAGGTGACAAAAGTATCATTTAATAATAATAACGAGCAGAGAACAAAAAATATCTACAGATGAACTGTTAGAGAACTTGATAAACGATCTAAAGTCAAAAATGTGAAGAGGGATACAGAACCGATTTTGCAATCGCTGCTACATGATTGGTTGGGTCTCTTTGAGATCTTGATAACCTAAAGGACTTGCATCTGGAACGGCTTAAAGCATATTTTTATTGTCTTTTTGATGGTATCCTGGAGTTTCAATGAGAAAAAATTGCTTCCCCGAGAGCAGCGACCATTTCCCTAAAGGCCTATTGCGCTCAAAGGTCTGGTTTTAAAGAATGGAAAGCCTAGCTAGTTGATTCTATTGTGAAATGTTATGTTCCTTGTAAAGTTGCCACGCCCAAGCGCCTTCCCTTGAACCACTGCAGATGACCCCTTTGCCAAATGGTCCATGGGGACAAGTAAACATTGATTTTTGTAAAGTTGCTAGACACTGTGTCCTTGTTGTAATTGATGACTATTCAAGATTTCCTGAGATTGAAGTTTTCCACGCTACTTCTGCCAAAGTGGTGATACCCAAGCTGGGCCGCTTATGGCGTACCCCCAAGTCGTAAAATCCGACAATGGCCATGTTGTTGTGCCAAGTGGAGAAAGTCATGACCCTGTAACCATGCGCAGAAGAGTTGCTGAGCAGAAGCTTAAGCTGAGTGTAGGAGAGCCGTCAAGGATTGTGATATTCAGGTCGAAAGGGCAACGCTTTCTGCTGTTGCCATCTGGCTGATGACTCAACCATATTCAGAACCAGCCAATCACTTGGGGGAGAGACATTTGACCTGGGTACTGAGAGCAGCCCTCCTCCCAGCATTCTAGTCTCAGCCCGGGAGTCGACCGACACAACTTTGGACCTGGGTGGAAGTACTAAGATCCTGACTGAACCTGTGCGTCTGCACGTGTAATTTATCTGTGCCGCCAAAGAGACTCAATCAAAAGACTTGATTATTGATGATTCACTCATTTAAAGTGATTTTGGACGTTTACGTGACTGATTTACAAATTCTTCATGATTGATTTCAAGGTGACTCAAGAATTGATTTTTGATCATTGTCTTAAAATTATGAACTTCGAGTCTGTGTGAACATTTATTAGTTCAAATTTCAATGGTTAAGGACTATGTATATGTTAGGACTATGTATCCTCATGTTCAATTTTATTTTGCCTAGTCTAGTTCTGTCGCATAGTATCCGTTGTTACTGTTTCTTATTTTACAATATTTGTTGCTTTGATTGGGCAATTTTCCTCGACTGTAGAAAAGGAGAAATGTAGAGTTTAGCGTTACACCGTGACGAGACACGCCTTGCGCTATGTAGCTAAGCAAGCTGGGAATAAATGGAAAGATGTGATTCCAACATGGCCGTGTGTTGACTTAGTGTCGTCTTGTGTGATACACACCTTCGTTTAAAACATTACAGTCATGTGGAAAACGACCACAAGAGAAGGATTTATGATTTATGCGTCGGAGAACGGATACAAAGGAAATTTTGGTTTATATTTTATTAATTTTTATTGATTTTAAGGTACTTACAACGTTTTTTTTCTTTTATTAGCCTTCAATATCAAACTTATTCCGAAAATATGTAAAAGCAAACGAAGCGTATATGTATAAATATACGCTTCGTTTGCTTTTAAGTGCAAAATTACTTGACCACTTGTTTTTCTTGCACTTGCACATATTCCTTAATAAGACATGCACTTTTCTTCTGATTGCGTTAAGCTATGATATTAAGATTAGGATAAAACTAAATCCATCGATTTACCAGTGCGCCATAAACCAGGTTTATATATCTTTAACAACAAATTCGAGAATCTATTCCCTCTTCTTCTTTCCAAGTGACTTAACATAATTCACAATACCCCTCAACTTATTTCTTTTCGCATTAAAACTGTTAAAAATAGGCCTTGACATCACGAATTTAATTGTTGGTGGATGAAAACAGAAGATCGTATTAACTGTTTGCTAATTATTAGTAACGACAGGATTTCATCAGATGGAGCCTGCACCTCACATACAAGCCCTTGGAGTCAACCCTTTCCCAAGTAGATTTATAAATAGAACGATTCCCTGGGGACGTCTCGTACGCTCATAGAGGAAAGAGCCAATGAAAATAGAAAAATGACAGCAGGCAGCAGGCGCATTCACGCGATTCAAGCGCATTACAAAAGAAAATGGTTCTATTTATAACTCTACTCGGGAAAGGGTTGACTCAAGAAATTAATGGTGATGGAAGCTCCATCCTGGTAACGAGTCTTCGTGCTAGCGGAAAGGAATTAGGTTAAAATTGATCATCAGAGCCTGAGCGTATAACTTTTAACTTTGGCTATATTTTTAGATTTTAATATACCCCAATGTCCACCTCTAATAGTAATGAATCTTCGTGCTAGCGGAACTACATTGGGTTAAAACTGATTATCAGAGCCTCAGCGTATAAATTTTAAACTGTATAATCATGGAAAGCTTAAAAGTTCTTGCAAATTAAAGTAAACTAAAATGAATATGGTCAGACGAGTCATTGCCAGGTTTAAGAAACCTCTAAGAAACAAATTGAATGAGGTCTCTTCTTCAACGTCTCAGCAAAGTGGTCTGAATTCAAGCACATCTGGAAAGATGAAGACCTCAGTTTCCAAAG
>BLFN01000301.1:59240-61974 GCA_014634225.1 Acropora yongei
TTATTATTACCAAAATTACGATCAGCCCATTCTTTTCCCTTAGAAAGGCTATTGGTGACATAAAAACCATCGCCATCAATAAATTCCTTTGTTTTTCCTCCTTGTCTCAAGTCAATTCTTTCTATGATACTTGTAACGAGTTTATGATCTGTTCCATGGTAAAAAATATCAAACTTGTCATCATCACCTAATTTCAATTCATTTAATTTTATTGCGTTAAATAACTTTTTGTTGGTCCAAGGGTTTTCCTGGTTTCGAGTTTCTCCGCTTAATGGATGCTGGAGCCATTTATAAACGACACTCTCCTTAGGTGGAAAACGGCAACATGACAAGAATTTATCTGTTATGCATCGGAAAGCGGGGTTGAAGACAGATTTTGGAGACAAACATAGCTCGCCCAAAGCAACTTCCGCAGTCTTTTTGACTTTTAGTTGCCGCAACCATCTACAAAGCATGAAGCATGGATTCTTCAACAAATATATTCCGCTGTAATGACGACGTAAAATCATGTTTGCGCTAAGCTGCAGAATAAAGGGCCGCTTATATATAATGTTTGGTGACGCAGTCATTGATGTAGTACAAATTGCGTGACTTGGCAATGAAAAAGGAAAAATCATTATGTACAACCGGGTTACTATGAGATGCGCACCCACCGCCGTGGGTCAGTGCACTAATAGATCGCCGTTGGACCGAACGTGTTCTCGCTTGCTTTTGGGCTTTGTCGGTCTTATGAACCACTACTTTAACAGTGGGTCTATTTTGTTTTTGCTGGTTTTTTGACTGGACGTCATCCACGACTTTTCTCGAGTTTTGTGAGGTTTCACAACTCTCCATTGGACTTAGAAACCTAGTAAACCGCAGGACGTGTCTTCAATCTAAACATCGGGGTATAACGTGTCTTATACCTGAGATCTCTTTACAGTTTTTGAGCTCTTTCATACAACGAGTTTAGGAATATTCCGCACAATATTATAACCAGAAAAATTCCACGCCAATTTGGTTTAAAAGCCTTGTATTTTTTTTACATTCCTTCGTCCTATGTTAGGACATGGGTGAAGGGGCCAAGACAGGGGCTCTTTCGGCAGTTGATATCAAGGCTATGTTCGCCGAACTCCTAGATGGAGACAAACGAGACATTTTAACACAGGTTAAAGACTTGATCGACCAGGTATACGCTGACTTTGAAAGTGTGGATGACACTCCTGTTGAGTCCGAGATTGTTTAACCCCAGGCAGAGGATAATTCAGCACACACTCTAGTCCTTGGCAAAATTGGTGAATCGAATTTACACAGCCTAAGGAACCCTAGCTTGAGAAGGGATTAAGCAATGATTCTTTTAAATCACTTGCAGAGGAATTCTATGTTAAAGAGAAAACGTTAAAATCCCCTGCAATTAATGCAAACTTGGCTGATATCGTCAACACTGCTTAACGAGAAGCTTGCAAAATAGAAACTTGATGAACTTCAGTCCAAGTATCTCAGGGCCGAGGACTGCTCCAAACCGGGTTCTCCAAAAATTAACAAGCAAATCTGACAGAAATTACGACAAGAAACGAGAAATTCACACTCATCTTTCCACAAGGCCCAGTCACGGTTAATGTTGGGCCTGTACGGAATTCTCCAGACGTGCAATGGTTCTAGTGGTGAACAAAAGAATGCATTGACACATGCTGCAATTCTTTTACCTCAAAAGTGAATATAATTAGATGCATGTCCTCCAGCCTAAAATATATTTCTGATTCAAATTAATCCTACGCCTAACCATCACCCAGTTTGATTTGAAATTTCTTTTCTCTTTGATTCACTTTCATTCAAAAGCACAAAGAAATGTTAAATTTAATTGGCTAAAAAAGACTTTTACCCCAAATTCGGTGTAGTATCTAAAGGATATAAACGTCACGAGTCCCCACCGGCAAATTCTCATTTCACTGATTAGGCCTAAATGCTTATTTTACGGATTTTGTCCCTCCAGTCCATTTACATATTAGTAATGAGCATTACTTAGGTCTATGATCTGATTTTTATTCCATTTACAACCTTTGCCCTGTGATGTTTTTTTTCACTGAGATCATTCTCAAGGAATCAACAGCAAAAATAATGGTGGTTCAAGGCGTTGACCAGAAAGAGGTGGTGGTCTAAGTACAAGAATTTGTCTTTGTTACCTGACATAGGACGTGTGGATTTCCAATAACAATAAGCAGCGCTTGGGCACCAGTAATTCCCACATTGAACCTCTTGGGGTTTCTAAGAAACTTAATGCTGTGAGGAACATTAGAACCAACCAATGAGGCATTAGAACAGACCTGTCAGCCAATCAAAAGGAAATCGAATTGAAATAATAAATGGCGTAGAAAGGAAAATCGTGGCATCTTTAGATGTCGCCCATGACTAAAAAGACACCGCATGTGCGACAGGAAAAACAGTCAGAAAGAACTTATGCTGCTTTAATAATAATAATAATAATAATAATAATAATAATAATAATAACAATAAGACGGGGAGAAGACCATGAAGTACGCCCCGCTTCGTCTAGAGCTCAAGAGACAGTACCCGGGTTTTAACATCGTTCAGTACAACATCATCATTGATGTCTTGGGAGAGTACTCGAAAGACCTCAAGAGGAGTGTCAGGGAGCTTGTTGGATCAGAAAGGAGTACAGCAGTGTTAGGCAGAATGCAGAAGTCTGTAGTCAGCAGTTCACTCAAGATTGCAAGATCTTTGAAAATCATGGGTT
>BLFN01000301.1:75799-78299 GCA_014634225.1 Acropora yongei
CAATTAAAAAGGGGAGAATAACAAAATGAAGGGAATGACTGACTGATGGCCACTGATTCAAGCACTTGGACTGCATGGCTGACAAATTCACTCACTGACTGACAAGTTTACTGAACAACTGACATAATAGGGAGTTTAAGCAATGATGACGTTAACAGCAAAGACAACGCCAGAAAACAATGACCTGATTGGTCAAATGAGGAAAAATAATCGTGCTGCTCGCGCGGCACGCACTTAGAATTCTTTGACGTCGTCTGCCATCGACAGAGTGAAATTTTCTAATTTAAGGTTTTAACGACAACGTGAACATCCAACACTAAATCGTTCATTCTCTTTATTTAATTAAACGGCGCTACTACAAGTCCATTTTAGCGTAGTTTGTCCACAAGATGGAATGTGAGCAAAAACCAATGATCGCAAAATAGTCATCCAGGGCTCGAAATTTCGACCAATATCGTCGCATTTGCGACTACATTTTTCCCCTTTGCGACTAAAATATCTGGAGAAGTCACAAATTTGTGACTAATTTGCACCATTGCTCTTTCGACCCAAAAGGGTTAGCAGTTGCCACTTTTGCTAAAATAAATATAGAAATAACAAAATTGCTTTGTTTGTTGGCGTGAATTTTCATTCAATAGCTTAATTGTAGCGTAATTTAGGTGCGCTGTTACTTCCTTCGATCATTCGCCATTTTCAGCCGCTTCTTTCACACACAAGTATTTCGGGCTCATCTTTTGTTTTGCTACACCGCTGACAACACATTGCAGCGTGACGATTTTCCGATTGAAGTTGCTACTTAATTTGCGTGCAGCAAGATTATTTTTCCTCATTCAACCAATCAGATCATTGATTTCTGACGTCGTCGTTGCCGTTGCCGTCGTCTTCGCGTAAGCTCTGTTACGACACTCACTGACTGCCAGACTTTGATTGGCTCACTTACGGATACACTATTCGTTTGGGCAACACAAATAATATCATCTGTGAAGGTGTTAGGTACCAAAAGAGAATGCACTCAAGCACTTTTCTGCTTGTTCGTTTGTTTGTTTCTATTTCCTACAGCAGAAATAAAAGTACATAGACTAAACTGAACCTTCTTCTGTTCCTCTTCTGCTTCCGCGAACAGCTTTCTGTTAACAGCAAAGATACAAGATCATTTGATCAGTTGATTTTCGAGTAACCGACAAAGCTTTGCATCTTGTTGAGTTCTGATAGCTTTGCATGGAGATTGCAGATTACCATAGTCGATTAAAAGAGCAGTTTTCAAATGATTGTCAAAAGTAGTTACGCGATTGCAATTGCAAAATCAAATCAATCGTACCTTGCGCATGTAATTTTTCCCGTTCTTTGCCCAAGTTAAAGATAATTCAGTGCTAGTGTCAAGTGCTAACTAATTCAAGCTGTTTAAGGGCCTCGTATTTCGAAGCCATTGAGTTGTTTCGTTGGACAAAAAACTCTACTTCTCCTCTCTCCAACAAGGTGTACATAGTGGGTAAATGATAGTGATGTGGACACCAATTGGTAAAAAGGCAAACATAAACATGAATTATTGCTTGTCATTACCTTATGTTTGCTTCCGACTCTCCCACATATTTATTAAGCACCTCTAAAAAGGAAATATAGGATCATGCATGGTTTCATGATTCAATTCTGTTGCATTTTGAAGTTGATTATCTTATAGCTGTTGCTTGTAAGCAATAAACAAGCTTAGTGGTCACCGCTATTTGTTTCGATCATGATGTCCGGTTGGAGATCAAAGGCCACACATTTTCCGAAGATAACTGCCGCCCGCATGAATTTAAAAATACAACTCGGAGTTCAACAAGATGGATTGACGGCCCAGGTGCTATGAGCCTGCCTAAATGAGAAACCCCACACAAACACATGACTTAACTAAAACCACTGGTTTCCAAAATTAAGTCCACTGACATGGTGTATGAGTGAACACCAAATGGTGTGGGGAGGTGGTGGTTTCACAAAGAATTAGCTTTGTGATAATAATTTCTTTTTAATGTGCCAATGGGATTTCTGTATCATCCATGATTAACCCAGAATTACAGATACAGAACATAAATGAATATACCTGGTCCACTGATTATCTTTGGTTCTCTTGTGTTTAACATCTTTCCAATTTGTCGTGCCATAAGTGTCTTGCCAGTTCCTGAGAGATGTAAAATCAATAAATCGCAGTCTCTAGATGTTTGGGCCATTCGCTCAAAAAGGTTTTCTTGATTTCTTTGTTTTTTCATTTGTGGCTGTATTGAAAATGAAAAATGACCACAGAAGGGTCAAATATTACCAAGATTGCGAAGCCGACATTTGAGCATTTGAGCTGGTCAGGGAGATATAACATTACATGGTAATTTCATGGTGCAAAGTGCTTATAAAATCATTGCACAATTACCTGGTGGTCCATGAAGCAGAATCCCTTTCACATGCCTCAATCCTACAATGAAAAAAAAGAAAACTTTATAATTGACTGTTTTAAACCACTGACAGTAAT
>BLFN01000301.1:85799-88299 GCA_014634225.1 Acropora yongei
TTCACTCTTTCTGGGTTAAAATCATTTTCATTGACAACAAGACAGTTCGTCAAGGATAGCTTATCTGACGGACACTTGGATACTTTCACTTGAACCATCTCAGCGGATCCTCTTGTCCCCTGCAGATAGAATTTTCAACAATGCCACAAAATCGATTTCACTGCCATCTTGAATTCGATACCAGAGGTTGATGCGATCCTTTAGGCCAGCGCCGTTTACAGAAGGACAAAAAGTGAGCGTGGTCGAGCGTGGGTTGAATAACGCAACTGCTACTTTGCAATCAAGCTATGCACGTTCTACTATGTAAAATAATCACCTATTGAATCCTTCGCTAAAATTGCAAGGGCTTTGCTTCACTAAGAGCCTGTCATGATTGCAAAAAAGGAGAGGATCTCTCGAGGATAGCGAGACCAAGTGAGGTGACGCCAATCGTTTGGCCTGTAAGTATTATTTCAAACTAAGCTTCACTTTCCTAGGTGATTAAATCCAATTTTATTGCCACTATTGTGTGGCTTGTGGTTTGATCGCCTCTCTCATTGAGTTTTTGGTAGTGTTCGCTTTTCCTTTCCAGATTATCTTTCAGTGCGTGTAGCATGACGTTCTCGCCTTGTTGTTGTACAATAAGATGGCGGCAAAGAGAAATGCACTTTTCGCGCTTTGCCCGAATTAGGCGCTTTGCTGCACTAGTTTTCAACGGACATTTGTGAAATTTCGCTAGTATGCCTTTGCAAAACGGTATCGATGGCCTCTAGTTGCCATGGAGAGTTATTCAAAACTGAAACTGAACATGATGGGTTCCATGTGATTACCAGGCGTCTCCCATGCGCACATGATATTTACTCGTCCTTTAACTCTATGAGTCACGGGTAAGGACAAAACATGGACCAGGGGTCCATGGACCCCTTCTCTGGACCGGTTCCATGGACCTGGTCCATTGTTTTACCAATACAGAAAGTTTGGCTCCAGATCACTCCAACCGAGTTATATTTAGCCTTCAATAACGACCTTCGTCCGAAAATGTGTAAAGTATATACATGTACACTTCGTTTGCTTTCAAGTACAAAATTACTTGAGGACTTGTTTTACTTGTACTTGCACATATTTCCTTACGACAAGGACCTTTCTTCTGATTGCGTTAATTAAGCTATAATATTAAGAATAGGATAAATCTAAATCCATCGGTTTACGAGTGCGCAATAAAAACGGGGTTTGTGTCTTTAACAAGAAATTCGAGAATCTATTTCTTTTTTTCTTTTTCAAGTGACTTAACCTAATTCAGAATACACCTCAACTTATTTCTCTTAATTTCTTCGCATTGAAATAATTAAAAATAGGCCGTGTTGGCTACAAAATATATTATTAATTATTAAACAGTTTGTCAGCTGGTGCATACTCTTTTCAGTTTCGTTAAACAGTGGTTGAAAATACAAAGAGAAATTTTAGAGACGGCCTTGGGCGGTTTATCATGACAATGAAACACTCTCAAAAAGCCGTTATATTTGTTTCAATTAGGGTGTTTATAAGCAATCATGACGACGAAGGTAACAAGATTGCCACTATTCTTCATGTAACACGTACAATGAAAAACAGAGTTTTGCTCGAGCGATTCTTATTTTTGTATATTTCACATACCCGAAAGGAGAAATGACCTGTTTTGTATTTGTGTGGACAACGATATCGGAAGTGGAAACGGAATGATTTGATCTCAGTTATTCATTATTAATTATATTTTCCCCAAATTATTCATATTCTTCAAATTTGGCTCGATATTCATTTTCAGTTTAGAAGCCGGGCACATTTATATTCATTATTCTGTAACAGAATCCGCACAAATCTTCATTTTTCAACTTCCAAACTTCTTATGACAATTTCATTCCGCGATAGTTAGCAATCATTTAGAATTTCGGAATAAACGTCGAACGATTGCAGAAAGGTGAAGTTACATTTTCAAATGTCGTTCTCGCTGTCGTCGACGTTTTCTTGTTCAATTGGGGTCATCTTCGGTATGCGAACGAAATGACGTAAAACAAAGAAAACAAACGAGCTAAGAGACCATAAACAATAGGCAAACCGCTGTACGAGCTAACGAAACGAAGAAAAAATACCACAGAGGTTTCACCCAGGTAAACCTCTTCATTGAGATCCCTAACAGCTCACAGATGCGTGACGTTCATTAACTCTGACCGAGAAGATCTTTGAAGACTGATCTATCAATGAATTGACGGCGAGCATGATGCATATTGGCGGTCAAAAAATTCGACCGTAATGTCCATAAAATATCCCGTTTGTTTTCAGTTGGATATGCAACTCTCAGAAATCGAGCTGACTTGACGAAAATAGGAATCTTGGTCTTGTTAGAATAACTTCGTCGTTTGCAAATTACAATGACCCGATTGCCATAGAAAAAACTCCCGATTGCTGTTTATTGAAAGGTCATCGTATTATATGATTTGATTACAATGATACCATGTCGCTGTTTCTTTTCCACAAAACTGAAGTT
>BLFN01000301.1:115906-118406 GCA_014634225.1 Acropora yongei
ACGCAGACAATCTTAGACGAATACCTAAGAGTGTCTGCGTGGGAGGCTAGTAGTCAGTTTGGTAATGATGTGTTGCGAATGACTTTCTTCGAAATACGTCACTTAATTATCAGACTTCAATCATTGGTCTACACAGAATTCAAAGCAGCTACTATAAGTGTCCAAACAGACTGTGCCCGGTAGGGAAGTCACTGAACAGGCCGCAAGGTTTGCTTTCAGTCGCAACTTTACAAATATTAATACGCGTCCCAATGCACTGATTGTTTAAGATGTTGTTCCTTCTTGTATTCTTCAAAGTTTTTCTATTGAGTTTTGGTGAGGAATGCTTTCTTCATGAAGGTAAGTTCCATGATCAACAAATCAAGCGCGATCAACTTGAAACTGCAAAAATCGAGTATAAAGCCTTTATGATAACTTAGGGGTGAAAGCATATCAGGCAAAACAATGGTGCAATTGGTTGATGAAGCTATAGCCGTTCAATTGAACAATATTGTATATATTTTGTTAGTAGTGTGGAAATACGAAAGAATTGGAAAGGTTATTAAAGTATTTCAATTGTTATGCAAAAAGTTTGGCGCGAATTGAATCTGATTGGGTGTTAAGTTTTGGTTTTAAGCTCCTATTGAAGAGCATTTCATAGATTAGAGAGTCAAACTTTGTGCGGCATTTCTTTAAAACTGTAATTAGTTGATTGCAGGCTGTGTTCTTCTTTTAAGCGTTTACCAATAGAAGACTGTTTATGTTCGGCGATGCGTTGAAAGAGGTGTCGGCATGTGTATCCGACATATTCTGTATCGCATAGATCACATAAAAATTTGTAAACAACACAATGTTGGTTAATTAGGGGAGTTTTGGCCTCCACAACTTTGATGTCATCAATGATTTTTATACTGGTAAACACTGGGCTTAAATCTCTTCCAATTTTCTTGCTGATCTATGAAATGCTGTTCAATAGGAGCATAAAACCAAAATTTTACACGCAGTCGGATTCAATTCGCCCCAACCTTCTTACATAACAATTGAATACTTTAATACCCTTTCCAATTTAACAAGAATGTGAAAAAATTACAGGACATTGGTATTCTCGTGTTTAGGGTTAAAAACAATCTATGCTCACAATATATAGCTAACTTCTTCAAGCTAAATGACAACAGATACAACGAAAGGAATGCACATTTAACTGTCCCAATTGACCTTAAATGTATGGGCCAAAATACTTTAGACAACCACAGATAATCAACCTTACGAAGTTTTAAGGAAGTGATTAGAACTAAGGACCTAAGTTCTTTAATCCAGTCCCATTGTAGACCTGATTGTTATCTCAGTCTGCAATGCATGGTTTTTAACTTTTCATTTATTATTTTAATTTTTAACTCGAGTTTTCTTAACTCGAAACTTTCTTCTGCACTTGAAAGTGTGTCCTACTAGAAATAGGTTAAATCCCTGAAATAAAGGTTATTTATCGATATATTCATTAATTCATATTTCCATGGCGACGAACCCCAGCTAATAGTGAAACAGTAAGAAACGATAGCGCCTTGTTTTTCGCTTGTCTCAATAACTCGTTGCAAAGTCATTCTCCGGATTGAAAACAAATTAGCACCGCCAATAATCTGGGCCCAGAGCCTTCCAATATTTTTGACACATCAGTTGTGTTGGTGCTGGATGAAAACTTGTCACATGTCGATCTCTAAAGCGAGATGGATAAAGGGGTTTAGTTTCTAAACTAACTGTTGTAGTTCGTCGATGAAGAAGTGAAAGATACAAATGAATCGGTTGAGTTATCAACTGAGATTATGCATTGAATTGACCAACGTGAAGGAATTGGAAAGGTAACGTTTCCGCTCTGACGAAGGGCTAAGTTAAACGATGGAAGCGCCAGCTTTCAAAATTCTTTACGGTGGTAAATTTACCATATCAACTCAGTTGAAAATCCGTTTCTCTAAGGAGGGCAACAGTAACTGCTAAGAAATTTGTCGGAGTTGAAAACATGTCCATTCTTTGGTGGACCCCAATTTCTAGCATTTGTGAATTTTGACCAATTATAATAAGATTGAGGCGAACGCTGTTGCTTGGGCTGCAGATTCCTTTAAAACTAAAGTGCTCCGAGAAAAATACAGGATGAAGAGGGTTAAGATTAATTGTTTCCACGGCTAGTGAGCAGAATACAGATGTTTAATTGCTGCGCGCACCATGCATAGTTTCACGTTCTCTAACCAAATTTACATGTACTTATCACTAACAGTACATTTAATCACCCCATGTTCCCGAATCAGGAAACTTTTGCTCCTGGAACCCGAAATCATTGGCTTTGGAATCCGGAATCCACTTAAAGGAATCCGGAATACGGCCAATTCTTGGAATCCAGAATCCATGTTGCTAATATCCCCTCCAACTCCAAGTGATTTGTCTGCGGTGGGCGCGTTTCGCTTGAATGCGCTTCGATTATACCTGGGCCTTAAGACGTAGACAACGGGTGTAATGTCGCGACCAGATTACG
>BLFN01000301.1:131838-134338 GCA_014634225.1 Acropora yongei
TATATTATATACATGCATAATATATACATATATATGTATATATTATATATATATATATATATATATTAAATTGTCCCTCCTATAAAGAAAATTCATGTCTTATTTTATCCCCGTAAGTGGACTTTAATGTTCATACAGCGAAAATCTTTCAATCTTGGTTAGTGAAACCAAGGTCTCGCCAACCAAACCGGGCCAGCCCACCCTGTCATAAAACTTATCGAAATTATTAGTCGTAGTTACTAAAACACGGAACCGGCAAAACGACCCAAAACTATAAAAAGCCTAGCATTTTGATTGTTTCAGAGAAAAACGTAGCTGTCAAACTTGAATTGAGCGTCGCTGAAGAGAAAATCGCATTGAATAACAGAACCAACAAATGTGCAAAAAATACGGCAAAATGAAGTCCGTCTTTTTTATCAGACCGTTAATGTTAACTGAAACATACCTGGACATTTCCTTGGATATTACAGGAGTTGAAAAAGCCGCTCGGAAAACTCGGTATTGCGGCCAATATCGACACGTACGCGTCCGGAAGTATGGTGGTGGTAGACGTCCGGACGAATTCTAAGAGAGCTTCGCTCCACCAGAAATAGTCTTCACCATTTCCCTAACTTGTGAACACCGAGCAGTCGGTTTTCGTACCAAACGAAGCCTGCAGGATTCTCACTTTAATTGTTTTGGATACTGGAAGAACGCTGTGCAAGATGGATTTAATATAGGCATCATTATCTGCAACCTTGACCTTTACTTGACTTGACAAAATAATTTAAATTGCTTCTATGACAACTTTCTGCTGTCAGCACGATAATATTATCGACTTTTGTTGAACACGGCCCTCAAACCAGTGAAGGCTACTGCAGGTTACTTTTTCGTATTAAGAATACAGCTGTTTCGAGAGAGGTTGTCGGAATGCAAAAGTGCACGCGACATTTCCGAGAGGTAACCTGGGATATGATCAACTCGTTGAATCGTATTGATGCTGTCTACCCAACTTTCTTTTATGCACTTTTTTTTGACAACCACTCTCAAAACACCTGTATACGGTCACTAACGCTTCACGTTTTCATGGGCAAATGTGTACAAATCCGGTCCCTGTACCGTAACAAGTATCCCGCAACACTTTTCTACAAAATTTCGTAACTATTTCACTCTATTTCGCGTACGAAAGAGTTCTAAATTTCTCTGTTTCGTCAGCTGTTGACACGAGCGTAGCCTATTCTGTGCTACAGAATGCCATGAAATCGTGAAAATTAAGTAGCATAACAGGGTCTGAGTTTTCTATACACCCAGTGGGTCTGAGGTCTGAGTTTCGTGATACCCTTGAACTTGGCTTAGGTTAAGAGGCCCTATGTTGCAACCAGCAACCAGTTTGTGTCACACTGACAGTTACTGACTTTCCAGATTGAGGAAGGCCCCAGCTACCCGGATGAGACTGTATTTCATAAGCACTACAACACCATTGGAGAATTCTATGAATACATCCTTGACGCATTTGCCTTCCTGACGCAAAATGGCACCAACCAAACAATATTTTCAGGCGACGAGTCCAGGCAACTTTGGTTCAATTTTTCGTTTGGTCGATATGGAAAACTGATCAAAGTTACCGATTTTAACAGTTCGAAGGAGGCCATCCAGGAGATTATCAGAGAAGGAGAGGGAAGCTCGCCCTGCAATCCCCTGGACTGGTCGAACGAAAATGGCGATCTTTCCCATTACTTCTTGTTCAAATCCATTGTGGAACAACATAAAATCAATGTTCACATAATAGACGGCGGAGGAGGAAATGGGACAAAACCGCCTTCAAAGGTTATTGTATACGTGATTCAATTGTTCCCGCTACCACCTGAAGGGTACTTCACCTTAAGGAGCTTTGTACTTTATACTTTCTATCTTGCGATTGATTCCCTGTCCTCAGGCGGCCAAGGAAGAGACCGAGTGTAGGGACATTAAATTCAGCACTATTTTTATTATAGCCCGTAGCCTATAGCAAAGGGAGCTTACAATTCACTTGTCGATCTCTCTTTGGCCTTTACCGTTTTCTAACACCGTTCATGTTTAGAACTCCTTGACCGCGAAGTTTAGTTTCACCATAGCCCAACTAAGCCGTAAGGTCCGTTTAAACGACTTAATCGTTAATGGAAGCAAAAATGTTCATTTCACTTTCTGAGGACATAATGCACAGAAAATCTAACTTGAACATACAAATTTAGATCAATTTGGGTGGAAATATTTCGGTTGAATCGCTCAGTCTGTTCGAATATGAGTGGTTCCACAGGAACTCGCGGAGAGCGGTCCCTCAAATAGAGTACTACGCAATACAGGCATCAAGAGTTTTAGTTTCCGTTGTTGGTAACACAGCGCATTGTGGGACAAAGTGAGCACTAAACCTTGAATGGCAGTCATATCTTCACTTCTTTACGCGAATATTGGTATTATTTGGTACTAAGTTCCAATAATCACGTCAAAGGAGACAAGGTGAAGAGGGAAAACAATCCGGTGA
>BLFN01000301.1:149298-154298 GCA_014634225.1 Acropora yongei
ATTCCATGCTGTGGCAGATCTGTGAACAAAAGACCTACGACCCAATTCGGTTTTGGGCCTATTGAGTGCAACGTTCAAGGATTTCCTTAGGTTATAACTGTTAGAGTTTTTGGTTACCAAAGAGTTAATTTCCCGTAATCCTAAATTATAATAAGCATTATATGTAATAGTTAAGATGCGGAACTTATAAAAATACTCTATAGGCATCCAGCCAACCTTAGAAAGTATATCACTATCCTTAAAACTAGTTGGTAGCTTGTGAATCAGCCTAGCAGCTCTGATGTGAATCATTTCTAGGTCTTTAAGCTTGGGTCCGACGGGCGCATTTTCATGCACATTGTACCCTTTGACTAAGGCAGAGTTTCGCTTGAGCTCCTCATCATCATGTCTTCTGTACAACCCTGAATGGACAAGGAAAAAAATTGCTGGACAATTTGTTTATTTTCTCGGCTTTTAATGACATTGCATCACCGTCTCTAAACGATGTGGGCAAGTCTCTCCTATTGTCTTCATGGTCCTTTCATTTCAACGTGCTGGACCCATCTGTCTGGCGTTGCTTGTCTTGAAACGTCAACGGTCTCTCTTCTCAGTTCCGGAAGTTTGGTTCGCATTTCTCCTTCAAACATTAGAGAAAAAGGTGTAGCACCAGTAGTGACTTGTGGGGTACTTCTGTCCACAGTCAACCACGAAATTAGTTCTGAAGGACAATTGTATTTCTCCTGATGTGCAACCTGCAAATATTCAAGCAATGAACGATTCTGGCGTTCAGCCTCACCGTTATCTTGTGGCGCAACATAACTTCCTGCGGTGATTAATTATCCTGCAAACGGAAAAACGACTATAATTCTTATACTATGAGCTGCGGTCCGTTGTCTGTTCGCAGACAAAATTCCACACCAAATCGGGCAAATATTGGAGAAATTTCTTTAATCGCCTTGCTCTTTATGATAGACTTCACGATTACCACTTCATCTACGAATCAAAATGCAAGTGGTGGAGTGGGATATCAATGGGATGGATGGGAAGGTGTGAAGCATAGCAGAAAAGTTGGAAGGGGAGGGTGAAAATAACTTAGCGCTTCGCTACAATTCTAGTTCCGCGATAAAGCGTCTGGGATATTTGTCTTTCTTGGATGGTATACCATCCATCAGAGCTCTGTAAACCCATCTCTCAATTCGCCCGCAAAGCTTTGAAGCGCGAGGGTGAATACGCTCCAACGGCTTGTGATCTGTCTCGAACGCAAACTCCTGATCGGACACACATTCAAACGGGACTCATTTTCAGATCAAATCTTCAAGAGGTCTTGCTATTGATGCCACGTCGAGTATGAACTTTGCAAAGCACTGCACCAACCCCATCGATCGAGCTTCGCTCGCGTCTTCCGGAGGTCGTTGCAATTTTGCCTTCACTTGGACTAACGCTATCGCTTGAAAGTTTATGACCGAAAAACTTGAGCACTGTCAGTCCAAATCCACACTTGTCTGCATTCACAGTCATCCCAACTTCACTTAATCTCTCAAGCACCCCGAACAAACGCCTATCACGCTCTTTTGTACGCCCTTGCCGAAAACAACAAGATCGTCTGCAATGCTTGAAATACCTTCACAACCATTCAACACATTACTGATTATCTGCTGATATTTTTTCTGGTGCCCATGTGACCCCAAACAACAGCCTCTTGTACCGATAGAGAAGGTGATGTGTTGCAAACGTGTTTATCTGCCGACTTTCCTAGCAGAGCAAAATCTGGTGAAAAGCCCATTTGAGGTCAATCTTGCCGAACCCAGTTAATCAAGTTTCTTGTTGGCCTTCTCTCGCAGTGCAGTTTCAACTCAATCTCATTTAACCGCCTAACGCCGTTGAACAAATCACTGTCTCTCGCAAAGATATCACTGCCTATCCCCCGTTGACACTATTTGCTTGAACTGGACCGATGCGCAAAATATCGATCCCCAATCCCGCTTCTTGACCCAGAAGTGTACGACTGACGCCCTTAACAACCACAAAATCATCCTTACACCCTGTTTGACTACCAGCTAACACACGTTATAATCAGAGTTAAGAGAAGTGCGTTGGATGTATTTTGTTGCTTTATAACTTGTATTTGCGTGTTTTCTGGCTGACTACCTACCATAGACATGTCCATAACCTCGTACTTTTGAAATTCACAATAAAGCAGCATGAGAAACTTCTAAATTCATCTTTTCTGGCATCTGATCGATACTAGCATGCCATCGAGATTAAGTGTGTCACATAGTTAAAGATGGCGGCCAAAGCCTGAAATGACCTAACATCTGCGATCAATACCCACGGGACAATGTAAAACCCGCGGGAATCAAAATCGTAAATGGTATGCGTTCTGTCGACCGAATGACACTCCCTGACAAAGTTCCAAGGGTTGGCAAAGGCTCTTTGCCACCATAAGCGCACGGGGGTTTAGCTGACTTGATTCCTTTCTGTGTAAGAAAATTCCGGGTCAGTTACTAAGCTATTCTGTTTGCTGAACGCGTAGTACTAATAATAATAATAATAACTTTATTTATTACCTTTGGCGATAAGAATTGCGGTAATATAATAAAAGAGATCAAAACACTACAATTTAAATATACATATCAAATTAAGTTAAGTTTAGCACCTCTAGGAATAAACGATTGTTTGTGCCTGACAGCTTGCAAAAGTACTTAAATAATTAAGTGGCCCTTGAGTTTGCATCAGCTGTCAAACATCATCAAAAACAAAACAGTTATGACACATGTAGATGGACAGCATGATGTTGATATCAATGTTGAAATTACAAAGGGTATGGGGCTTGCAAAAGAGCTACACGTAAAGCTGCTGCTACAAGTGCATTTTTTTTGTTGCAGAATGTGCTGTTTCAATGGCACAACATCTCAAAAAATATATAGTTGTAGCAAAATCACTCATACTCTTTCCTGTGCTGCCACTCTGTGCTTCGAACTGTTCTCATAAGATACAAAAACGGAAACTTGAGGCTCTTTTTTTGCACTTAAAGCAATAATTATTATGTTCTAACTGAAATAATTCAATAGAGATCAGTTTTCTTTCAGGCTCTGCTTTCAAAATGTTGAACTTTTTTTTTAAGTAAAAACTGGAGTAGGCCTGAACCGCCAATTTAATAAATTACAAGTCATCTTGTACAGTGAACATTCCTTTCAAACTTTCTGTCATGCATTTAAAAAGTGAGTGGAATAAAATCACTTAGGAGGTGTAAAAGTTGAGGCTTTCACAAAGTTTCTGACAGTGTAAGACTAATCTGGAACTGAAGATGTACTGGGAACAGAATTTTCAGTCTCCTTCAAATCATCCTTGCAAAGCATGAAAACATTCAATTATCCCCATTCTTTACAATAATCATAATTCCTAATTATTAGGAATTAACAGTTCAGTGTTGAACAAAAAAACACAACAACAACAAAAATTGGGACGTCTTGCCTGGAGGCAAAAGTAATCCATTCTACTTATTTTTTTAAGGCACTGAACACGTGGGACGAGAACAGGCCTTTATATAAAAGCTCTTGTCTGTCGCTTACTTAGGGCGTCAATAGGGCGTCAATATAGCGATGGACATCAACCGGAAATGGACTTTCCTTATTCTTGGGCAGTGGTTTAGCTCAAATTTTCGAGCAAATCGTCTTTACACCAGCAAGAGCACAGAACAGTACAAATGGGATTGGGCCAGTGAAGGTTAAAAGGAAAGCGTTTCACTTTTGATTGTCATCTATTGCTCAAAAACGCCTGGCTCTGAGACAGCATCTGGTAAAAAAAGTCGTTTCCCATGATTGGTTGTGCAATTCTATAGTTAACAAGGCTTCAGGTGCAAAATATTGCTTGCGCAGGTGAAATGCATTATTTTGCCAGGGAAGACGAAAATTGCAAGAAGCAAGTCCCACAATGGTGCATCCCTTTAAACTTTTTTTCTTGCGCTTATGTTGCTGTTTAAGTAAAAACAAAAAAAAATCAAGTACAGAACGAAAATTAAGCATAATCAAATTACACTGCGAACAATTTGCAATTTAAATTAAAATAGTTGTAGTGCGCATAATGTCACTTGTTTCTCCCGTCTAGACAGCCCCAGCAGATCGAACAGTCACTTTAGCTGAAGGGAAAAGATGAAAACTCGGACGTATCTTTTGATTTGTCTTCTCTTCAATGCATCGAAAATCAACTGGTCTCACGGTAAACGCCCACGAATCTTCGGGTCGCTACTTAACGTGAAACGACATCCGGCATTGAATGAGCGCCCTAGGGTACGAAGCGCTTTAAAAATGTGCAAACCACTCAAATGAAAGCGTTTTGCAAGAAATCTTGATGAGGCTTTCTTGCAGTGTTTATAATTTTTTAAACCTTAACATGGCTGCAAAAAATCACGGGGACTAAATTAAAGGCGTGGTGTGACAAGCAGGCACTGATTCATGGTGTTAGACATAAATGACATATTTCTCAGTCATCTTTAGCGATAATGTCTTAATATTTTCCCTGATAAAGGTCCTTATTACATGCCAAAAGATTTGCCTTTTTTCTGAAAAAGAAATGTCTTTCTCGCCGTGACGGAATATCTTACAAAAAGGGCACTTTGTCAACATTAAGAAATTCTCATACCCGCTGCTGGAAATACCTATGTTTTTAAATCAAGAATTTTACCTAGGGCCGTCAAAATTTAGGTGCATATAGTAAAGTAGTTTAACCATCTGTAGTGCAAGTTTGGTTGACTTTGACTAATAAATAATGGTACAATCATGTTTCGACTTTTGTTTTGTTACTGAGCGGCCTTTTCCATCACCCGGAAACCTCAACTCGACTTGAAACGATATGTAAAAACCTTCAAAATTTTGGACGACCCGAAAACCACTTTAATTGTTTACAGTGGCAAAAGAGTGAATATATATGGATACTATAGGGTCTTAAATACCTACATTTTGCCAAGTTTTCACAATTTACCACTAAAAAACGAACGAAGCTACGACAAAGGGAACTTTTGT
>BLFN01000301.1:164298-169298 GCA_014634225.1 Acropora yongei
AATCCTCCTATCAATAACAGAGAAGCACCAAATGAAGATGAAGAAGACCCTTTAAATGAACACAGGTCACCTGCTGGTGAGACATGCCTCCAGTGGTAGAGAAATTAAGAATAAAGCACCTGGTGGAAACATCCAGTGTCTCTAATGACTGCATAATAACCTATGTATAAAGAGCTTGTATAACCTATGTAAAGAGCTCGCATTTCCAGCATTACTTTCAAAGGGCAGACCCACACATCAAATTCATCCCCTGGAACCAATCAACTGTTTTCACATGATTTCAAATTTAGATGACCTGATGTCACCTAAAGTGGGCAAATATTCATCTGAATTTGTGACATCACCTATTTGACAAACAGCACTCTATAATTTACAATAATGGTAATAAAGAAGTTTTAATATACGAACATGAATACTTTTACTGAGATTCCTGTGTCTTTCACAATGGCTCTTTACGCTTTAACAAAGAAAGGTACCAATTTTAACTTTGATTCTTATGTGAGTAATTCAGCTCTTCAATTTCAAAATTGATTCAAAAAAAGGAATTTCAATACTTCTACTTATCAGTGTATATACTCTAGGTAGCTAGTTTCAATGTTTATGCTCATGAAATAAACAGTGGAATAATGATTCCAGTAAATCACCGTACTCAGGGTTCTAGCTGGGTTGAAAAGTTAAATGAGCCACCATGTTTCCCACATCTTCTTTCCAATCTTTAGCAACGCCTCGAATGCAAGGCTACCATGTCTCACGAAAACAAAATTGTGGCAAAGGGAGAAAGTTAAAACAATAAAAAAGCGCTCAAACCAATATTTATTTCAATTCAATTACTTAATTCTCATTGACCTACTAAAACTTGAAGTAGTAGGAAATCATTTTATTGAGATCTTTTCAGTTCAACAATAATCATGTTCTATATCAAATGATAGCTTAAACGGTGATTCATCTCAGAAATTATCCTTTGTTTCGCTCTTCATATGGAAGGATCGCCAGCCAGGATCCAGCTGACAATCACCTCAGACTCAGCTGGCGAATTTCGCCAGTAGCCTGCGCCTATAACCCTGTCTATTATCAACCTCATGGTTCTATTTAACACTTCAGCACTTGCAGTATAGGAGATGACAAGGTCAAAGTTTTGAGCATTAGCCCTTCATCAGAACAAAACGTTTTCTCAGCCTACTTACCCAGGGAAAGCTGCAGATGCCATCCAAACAAATAATAGGGAAAAACCAGTTACTTGTTCTTCTCATCAAATGATTCCACTTATCACACCTGAGAGGAATGAAAACATGTAAAGAAAAATGAAATTTAGCACAGGTCAAAATTCAAAATTTCAAATAAACCCTTTCTGACAAAGTGTTGCTACTTATTTTCAGAAATCATCACTTAGACAAAAAAGCACTATTTTGATTACTATTTTATACCTATTTTAATGATATCACAATCATTTTTATGTTTTATGTTGGACAATTTCTATTTTATCACTATTTTTCAAGATGAACAAAATAGGGCATCTATTTTGTTTGTATTTTCTTTAAACTTTAGAACCATTTTATTCACAAGTCAAATGAGGTGAATTGTTTTATCTCTGTTTTCACAAATGAAACTAAAAAATGGGCTATGTTAACTCTATTTTCATTGTCCAAAGTGAACATGCCAGAAGAAACGGGGATAAAATAGATGTTATTTCCCTATTTTCTCCCTTGTATTTGAGAACTTGCTGACTTCCATGGCAAAATACAAAATAGCCACATTTGCAACCTATTTTATGAAGGCCATTTTGAGGTGACCTGTTTTATGCCTGTCTTCACCAATCAAACTGAAAAATAGCCCGCAAAATAGGCTACTTTGACCCCCTTTTCATTGTCCAAAGTGAACATGCCAGATGAAACAGGGATTAGATATTCTCTCCCTGGTATTTGAAAACTTGCTGACTTCCATGGCACAATTTCCATAAAATAGCCATGTTTGTAACCTATTTTATTAAAGTGATTTTAGATAGCTATAAAAGCCATTACCAAAGCAAAAGTATGAAATTGCTATGTGATTGTTTGGGCCATATCTGACCCATACAAGGAAATGGCATGGGAAGGTTAGATGATGATATGAAACTGGTATGGGGTCATATTTTGCCACATTTTGGGCATTGGGAAGTAAATGGGAAGAAGACTGTATGCTACCCATTATATGGGTGAGCTATAGGAATACGTTTTCTCTTACCTATGCCATAGCAATGCAACATTTCCTTGATCTTCCTTATCTATGGGAATTATACGGGATGTGGACATTGTACTATTCCATAGATTACCCATATTAGCTGACAAACAGTATAAATTACCTATATCAACTAGATTTCCCATAATAATATTAGGATTCTAATAACGGAGGTTTTGGACAAGAAATTAAGAGTAAAAATTAGTGATAATAATCTTGAATGACGTTTCGATTATTCGTTCAATCATTTTCAAATTCATAAAAACTAAAAGTCTGATTCTTGTAAGTTCTTTAAATACTTAGAATGTGTGCAAAAATCTCGTTGCATGTAATTAAAAGCACTAAAATGTGGAACGTAGAGGGTAATACTTAGGTACTAAATAGTTTTGCCTTGAATGAGTCTGATTGAGCGTTCAGCTCAGGTTTCTTTTGTTGGATAATGAACATTTCGTAAATTAAGCATTCAAATTTACCCCGACAGTTCTTAAGGATAGTAAATGATCTTTCTCCTTCTGATTGTCTCCACATTTTAGTGCTTTTAATTACTTGCAACAAGATTTTTCCACACATTCTTAGTAATTAAAGAACTTACATGAATCTGACTTTTAGTTTTTATGAATTTGAAAATGATGGACGAATCAACGAAACGTCATTCAAAGTTATTATCACTAATTTTTATTCTCAATTTTAGGATTGTATGGGATAATAGAACTCTTTGTGATTGAACCCTTATTGCCCATAGATTTCCCATTAAATGGGATAACAACAAGAAGAGAAACAAGAAGTCCACAAACCCTTTGTCACGTTGTCACGCTATTTTACGTTTTTTTTTTACGGACAAAATATCGAACGTGGATACATTACTGTTTTATTCAGTTATGTTATTGTTATGCGTTATAATACAAGTCTTAAAATAAAATAAATCAATGTCATGCGGGATACATCGATTTTGGGTGTCATACGTCGTTGTTGTGCAGCATACATCGCTTTCCTGAATCACTCACGCGTAACCTTATGTAACTAAAAGATGTTCGATACAACTAAAAGATGAGGAAGCGAAAATAGAAATGACCGGAAGTCAGATAAAACAAGAGGCCCTGGGAACTAACAGCTTTAAAATGGCGGAAATAGACGCGGATGATCAGTGAACTTTGAGAAGCACTATGCAAAGAGCACAGATTTGGCTGCCGGACATCGAAGGATTTTTTGCGTCCAACGACTCGGCCGAATTTTTTAGTCGCCGTTTACGAGAAAATGAAAGAACTCTAGACACTGACTCTAAAAATAGAAGAAGCCTTCCCAAATGAAGTCGAGGTGATCTCTGATCTAAACGAACTTGTTTTTCTTATGGACGAACTTTCAAGGGATTTGGAAGATACAGCCCAACGAAAACCGGCGTCATTGTGCAGAGTTTGCAGCTGTTGCTGTAAGATCTGTAGCCTCGGCCTGCCAACTAAACCGTTCCTAGCCACAGTTGAAAGACGATCGTTTAGGGACGATGGTGCTGATAACTTTCCGAGTCCTCGGCAATTCTATCAAAGTCCCTTGAAAGTTCGAAAGTGACAAGAGTTATTTTTCTCGTAAACGGCGACTAAAAAATTCAGCCAAGTAGTAGGAAGCAGTGTTCCTTTGCCCTTCTGCACTTTCCAGTGGCCTACCCAAGGACGTAAAAAATCCTTCGATGTCCTGAAGTAAAATCCGTGCACTTTGCATAGTGCTTCTCAATCTTTACTGATCCTCTGCCTCTATTTCCGCCATTATAAAAGTGTTAGTTCCCAGGCCTCTTGTTTTACCTGACTTCCGGTCATTTCTATTTCCGCTTCCTCATCTTTTAGCTGTATAGAACATCTTTCAGTTACATAAAGTTACGAGTGTGTGATTCAGGAAAGCGATGTATGCTGCAGAACATCGATGTATGACACCCAAAATCGATGTATCCCGCATGAAATTGATTTATTTTATTTTAAGACTTGTATTATAACGCATAACAATAACGTAACTGAACAAAACATTATTGTATCCACGTTCGATATTTTGTCCGTAAAAAAACCTCATATTATTTGCGGACATGCCAAGCTCATGAGTAATCATTAGTCTTGTGATCTGTTCAGTGACACCTCCAATAATGTTAGTGTAACCTATGAAGAATGTTGAGTACAAGTCGGCGAAACTACGGAGCAAACCGCGGAGTTTATATCGTAGTAAGAGTACCGTATTTACTGTTTTCTTGTTAGTTCAGCTTACGCGATCACCAGAAGAAGGTCAACGTAAGTTGCATTCGTTTCATTATTGCTTCGTTATCGTGTTATCTTGATCGTGCGCTTGATTGTTCTATGTTGCGATTTTAGGTTTTCCACCGCATGTCATGAGGAAAATTTTAAATAAACAAGAGTAGTAATTGTGAAAATCGCGGCATTCGTTAAAGCGGCGTGACTTGGGAGCGCGACACCCTTGGCAGACGATAGGATGATTTATTACGACATAAAATTTCCAATTGCAGGAATGACACTTTGTATATCTTGAGTAAAACTAATGTTATGGAATTAAAGTGAACAAGAAGGTTTGAACAACAACACTCCACGATAATGGACCTGATATGTTGTGCTAAGTACTGAGCATAATGCACAATCATAAGTACAAATTTCTTTCTGGAGAAGAAACGAAAACTAAAAGACTAAAATTAAAAAAAGACCTTTGGCAGTGGGAAACTGAGAGTGACAAGCGACCAACAGGTATTAGGTTTTTAACATGCCTTGACTAACGAAAAATAAGTTAGTACAATAATT
>BLFN01000301.1:198184-200684 GCA_014634225.1 Acropora yongei
GTGCATAAGGTTTTGCAAATCCGATTCTGTTTTGATGGTTTTGCACTCGGTTTTCGGTCTTAATCAAAACCCATCTCGCTTTTTCGGTTTTGGGTGATTTTTTTGTAGTTTTTCGGTTTCTAATAGACCTCAATGCCGCCTCCAATAGGGCTGGTCTAAGTTACGTGACACCTATTTACACCTCATTAATAACAATGAACGCTCATTAGTGAGTGTATAAATGGACTCGAGTAACAACTTTTGATCACCCCTGATGAAGACACTATACAGGAGTGTCGAAACGTTTGGTCCTGAATCGTGAAACTTTTTAAGTAGCATTCATTTTAATCCAGAATAGCATCAAACTATGCCTAATAGAGAATTTTTGTTTAGGTCAAAGCATCAAAACGACCTCACCGTCTTCCGAATCTCCTATATGTATAAACTTTATACATATAGGAAAACACGACTTTAACCGCAGACCGGCACTCAAAATTGGCTTAAAAGCGCATGACCGCCGGAGTATAATTGACCCGGTGTTTTCTGCACGAGATTCTCGAATTGGGTGTCTTCCTTCAACTCTTGCACGTTTCCGTTTCGCATTTCTGGAGTAATCAGCAATACGTATACATTATTGACCAAGCGCGAGGTCAAGATGGCTGGATATTGGCCGAGTTCTCTTTTTGCGTTTTTGTGGACCGAGTCAGTATCGCTTTTTATTATATGGCTACAATAGTACGCCCGCTCTGATTGGCTGCTGAGTGGGCATTATTTTCTTGTAATGACCGGGTATTATGAAACTTTTCTCGCCTCTTTTGAGTTGCGAGTAAAAGCAACCAGCGCTTGGGCGAAAACAACAAAAAAGATGGTCAAGTAGCACTGTTTTGTTTTCCCTGCAGGAGTTACTCAAATATCCTAAGCCTAAGAACATTATGCCGTATGAGGATTATCAGCCCTTTGTAACCGACTCAGTTTGATGGTTTTGCATTGAAAGCGCAAAGGATCAGAGAAAAACCTTGTGGTTCGTATTCTTATTTTCAACTCTAGATTCTTCAAAGGGCCTTACATCGCACGGTTAATAAAAGCCTATCAACGTGCTGTGTTCTACGTGGAACCTTACATATGGCGGCTGTTATGTACGTCAAGAGCGTTAAGCTATTGCTGAACGAGACAAATTCAAATTTGACCGCTCTTGAAGTATAAACAGACCCCATGTTAAAGTTAACACCTAGAACACAGTAATTAACTTGCGATGTAAGTACCATGTCACAACCAATTTTTGTTACATCTGAGGATGCCTCTATTTCTCGTAAAACTGATATCGCAAATTAAAACAGCGGATTCGATGAAGCGAAATTTGTAGCGACACTCAAATTGGTTTTTATTGTGATGTCACACTCTTTCGGATGCCTACAGCGATTTTCCAAATGGGTAACCACTTAGCGCAGAGACCAATTACATGGCGTCGGGTGAAATAATATCGAACATGTTGTAGGCACACTGGACAAAAAGCAGGCCAATAATTCAAGCCGAAAACAGAATAATAACACTAGCTACCGAGAAAGATCACACAAGCATCATTAGAAGAGGCCTTTTTGATTAGGTCCATAGTTCTTTGAGAGTATCACTTTTTAAACACACAGGCAAAATAATTATCCAACATTTCACAAGTAGGCTTCACACCTTCGAGTTCATACTTTGACAAAGTAATAATTGTATTTAACATTCAAGGTTATCTTTACCCTCCCTTAGGAATTTAAACTTAACTTAAAAGATACATTACCTGGCAAGCACTGCCGATATATTTCCATTTATCTAGAGCAATTCTGACAATGTTAAGCGATGAAGGAAGACTAACAGGCTTATTTCCATGAACAATGGACTTAATAGTGAATTCGGAATGAAAACTAAGATTAAGAAATCAGTTTTTCAAAGCAGACGGTAACAATGCAAAGACAAAACAGGTTTTACAATTTCGGCAACCTTCGCTCAGTTGTGACACCCTGTTGGAATATTTTTCATTCCCACAGGTAATTCAAAAGTTTGTAATTCAATTGAAAATAATCATTTCGTGTGCCTGCTTTACAGTGATTAACTGCAAAATATAATCTGTGCGCGTTGTTTCCCGAGAGCAAGCTGCGCCGGCAGGCTGTCAGCAGTTGTTCAAAAGAACGTAATCGCTATAGAAGCCGTGATAAATATCTGAGCTGCGTCTCGTACTGTTCACTACATTAAGTGCATTTAATACAGCAAAGATGATCATTCGGCAAAGCAATGGCTATCCTATTTTCCGTAAAACTTCTTGTTTAACAAGAATATAAGCAAGTTGACGTTGATCTTGGCGCGACCGAACATCTTCATGACTGCCACACCTTCGTATTGAAGTTGAAGTAAATCCTGTCCAAACGACAAAATGACAATTACCCATCAGTAAGCCAGCATAGATTTCCCGCACAAAATCCCTGCATTGGTTGGTTTTGTTGAACGTTTTTTTGAACAAGTTTTTTTGTGAGTGCATAGC
>BLFN01000301.1:305496-307996 GCA_014634225.1 Acropora yongei
ATGATGTCGGACATTGTGCGGAGTATTGTTATTATTTGTTGCTTTTGTTATGTTAACGCAATTTTAGCTTTGTTTTGATTATGAACAATGTGATTTGAGAAAATGGTAAGAGCAGTCGCGTGAGAGACAACGCGTGGGAATCTGGTAGCCTTAGAACCCTTTAGTTGAAACTCAAAACCAGTGATTGACAGTGATAACAAAGACATTAGAACACGAGGAAAGGGAAGAATGAGACTTTGGAAATCTTGAGCGGGAGAGACTTTTTTCGGTGATCAATAAATTGGAAGAAATCAGGATACCGTGTGAGTACGTGAGTTGGTGGTTCAATCTTGGAGGTAATTCCCAACAATGATATTGTGACGTGAGTCCGGATGGCCTGACAAATAACAACTATAAGCCTAAAGAAAACACGTACGATTTTTCTTAATTAACTACTAAAATAACGGTTGCAAATAAAACTAAACCTTGTTTAAACTAATCCTACTTAATTTGTATTTAATGTCTTTTGTGAAGAGTTCACGACAGGGCTAAATATTTTAAACAGATACAAATATTTTACACTATTTTTTTGACAGTATCTTACTTATGAACACACTGAAAAAGTCAATACAATATATTAAACTGACAGTTCAGTTCTTCTTCTACTTCTTCTTCTTCTTCTCCGAAACAACGAAACAACAAATCAACTAACCAACAACCCACCAGCAATTTCACGTCAATTTTTCTGCTCCTCCTTCCACACTGCGACGCCTTCTCTCGTCTTTCAAGACTTGAATTTCACCTTTGCTTTATTTCTTCTTCACTCTTTCCTTGTCACGCAGTTTTTCGTCTTCAATATATCTCTCATCGCCCCTGGTTCTTCTACCGTAGAGAAAGGGGTTTTTGCTCTGATGACGAGGTCATCTCGATTTTTGAGATTTATGTCTGGTTGTATGGTTGTGAATTCGTCGACAGACCTCGAGAGTTTAGAGGTCGAAAATGTCATCCCTATGCCTCCACTAGAGCAACGGTTATAAGCTACCTTCAAATTTGCTTCATTGCTAAGTCAGCGTAACTACACGCCCGTTGCCCATTGCTAAGTCAGCGTAACTCACACGGTAGCTTTAAAACCGTGGCTCTGGTGGAGGTATAGTATAGAGATGACAGTTTCGACCTCTGGACTGAAGGTCTACCTAAATTGTTTGAATTTACTGACTACATTAATTCCCTACACCCCACTAACAAATTTGAATTACATGATTTATTGGGATAGTTTTTTGCATGTCTTGGATTTTGCATTACACCTTAAAGATGGGTTAATTGTTACTGAGATTTACTTAAAACTACTGACAGCCACCTTTATTTCCCATTTTCCAGTTTACACCTGTCAAATTGCAAAAGGACAATCCCTTATGGGGTAGCCTTGAGAATTAAGCGCAATTGTTCCACTGATGATCCTTGGGAAACTAGATGTGAAGAATAGAAAGGATATCGAAAATATCGATATATCGATATCTGTCGCAAAATTACCCGGCAGATTTAGTTGACAAATAGTTTGATAAGGCTCTTGAAATTCCAAGATCTGCAAAAAAAGTGAAAACTAACAAAAACGTTTTTCCGGTTGTATTCGATTATATAATCCAATTTTGCCAACATTCAAAACATCATTAGGAAGCACGTTCATTTAATAAGATCTTCACCCCAAATCACGGAGATTTTTCCAGCCAAATCTATTTTCCCTGCTCACCGCCGAACCAAAAATAAGGAGTTTAAGAAGTTACGACGGCTGCTGCAACAAAAACGTCACTTTAAAATAGAAGTTAGGTTAAGTGTTTAGGCTAAGTGTTTCGCGATTATTCCATGTTGATCACGTCGTACAAAGTAGGTCAAAACATTGCAGCAAAAAGCGTGCCGCACGTGCAGTACGATTATTTTTCCTTTTTCAACCAATCGTTGATTTGTGGCATTGTCGTAGCCGTTGCCGTCGTCGTTTCTTAAACTCCCCATTGAAGGTGTTAAAGGGTATTTTCGTGACACGTGATCGGACCTTCCTCTTTCCCGTGAAATGTGAAATGGCTAATTTTTTCTTAGTGAACCGTGATTTCCATGGTAGCCGTGAAGCGTGACTTTGCAAAATTATTTTCCGTGAAAGGAGAATTAATTGTTCAATTCGCCGTGAACCGTGACTTTCATTACGTCTTTGTTATTTTCGACAACAGTTATTATGTAATTAACAATTATTCACCTCAGTGTCCGTGAATAGTACTTGGATAATCAACTCCGAGCCAGCCAATTAGCGCGCGCCGAAAGCACTATTCACTTGTGTGGTATATACTAATAAATGATGTTGCGTGGCCATGACAGGACGGTTGATCCTTATTGCGACAACGTGGTCGGTCTGGTTTTCGGTGACCTTTGGCCAGCCATCATTTTCATCTTATGTTTCGTCTACTTCGACCATAATGGCGGGAGCGCATCAACGCGATGTCCGAGATGACCAAGATCGTCAACAATGACAACG
>BLFN01000301.1:320496-325496 GCA_014634225.1 Acropora yongei
GCTGGATGCATTTTTCATACTTTCAGTGAAATGGCTTTCATCTTTCCTAATTGTTTCTGAGGGTTTGCTAAAAGGCATTGATCATTGATCTGATTTTCCAAATGGAGGAAGGTGAATTGCAGGATTGTATGAGCTAGGTATATTTGTGAGATAAGATTTGATGTGTGTTAATTTCAAGTCACACTGTCCCCAATTACTGTGTCTTAACACTAATTAATTTCTTTTCTTTTCTCTCTCAACAAGAACCTCCACTATGAAAATCTCTAGGTAAACCTGACACAGCAACACGTTCAGAATACGTTGATCACAACACATAAGAGTCTCTATGTAACAATGTTCTCAACTGTGTTCAGGAAATTTGTTTCATGGAGACTCTTATGTGCGGCGATCAATATATTCTGAACATGTTGCTGTGCTAGGTTTACGTATATAGATATTTTCATAGTGGAGGTTCTTGTTGAGAAAGGAAAGGAAAGAAAATTTATTTGTGTCAAGTTTATTTAGCATTAAGGCACACTAATTGGGGTCACTGTAACTTGAAATTAACACTAATCAAATCTAAACAAATGTAGGTTTTTGAGGAGAGAGGAAAATGGGAGTAACCTGAGGGAAAACCTCTCAGAGCACAGAAAACAAACCCACATATGATAAGGGTCTGGGAATCGAGCCTGGGTCACATTGGTGCTCTCACAACTGCTTTCCACCTTCATTTCCTGCTTGCTGAGTTGCCAATTTGCTAGACCTCCATGTAGTGTCAAGCTGCCAAACATCAATAAAATATGAATTATTAAAATTTGTATTGCACTAAAATTATGAAAAGGTCTAGAGCTCTTTACACCATGGGTAACTAAATGTACCAATTTAGATCAAATTTTAAAAAGTTTAAATATTAGGAATATTAAAACAATAAAGAATGTATTAGCTTAAAAACGTATATCCTTAACTTATAATTACTGTAGATTTTTGGTTACAAGGCACATAATTTTTTTCAAGAAATAACAGTTTTCCTCAGAGATTCTCTACCAAACTAAGGGTGTGTCTATTGGCAGAATATTTGTGCACATCAAACATGAGGAGAGACTACCAGAATATTTGAGGGAAAAATAATCATATTGTAGTCGGTTGATGACTCTTGGATTTGGTTGTTCTGAAAAGAACCGGGTTGGCTCTTAAAAGAGCTGTTTAACTGTTTTCAGCTGTTCAGATTCATCACTGTCTTTGTCAAACTCCTCCCCTTGGGACTCTTCGATCTCTCCTGTGATTTCACTCTCATTTTCTTCCCATACTGCTTCATCCTTGGTGTCATCAAGGGTATTTAATTTGTCACAGTATTTGAAGAATTGACAATCAATGTTGCTGCCATCTGTTGCAATGCAACACCTGCTCAGATGGCATGTAAGTAATGGACTGTTCACCATCCAGGCTTGGTATTCTGATCTCAGTTTTCCCTTTAACCACTTGTAAATGGTGATGATCTAGCGGTCCTTATCCAAGAAGACTTGAAAGTCTAACCATTTGCAGGTGTAAGGTGTAAGGGAAGCAGTTTCTCCTCAGTTATTTTAAGACCCTGAATGTTGGTCGGGCTGGAGGCAGACTCATGACCTCCCACATTGCAGCCCGATGCTCAGCCAACTGAGCCGCTGGTGTGTGGTTAATGCACTTGACCAGTGGCTGCAATGCAGGTGTGAGTCCACAAGGGATCACTGCAATAGCTATATTTTGCCTAACTGGAAGATCAATCACCATATTGGTCAAATATCCCCTTAATTAATCCCACATAAAAAGAGCTGTCTAGCCTGGGGTAGCTTTTCAGTTTGTTTAATCCACTCCTTTGTTCCTGAGAATGAAAGAACAGACCCACTAAACTTAGAGCCAGACTCAAACATGAACACTGAATTTCATGACTAACTCAAATTTGCAGAGTTGCTCAGAAACATGATACTTGAAGATGGGACCTTGATGTCATAGCAATGTGTGAAAAGCCAAAAATATATTTGTGTGGGAAACTATGAAAAGCTATGCATTCATAACATTAAAGAGCAAACAAACCTTCCTTGTCTATCAAACCCTTCTTTGTGAACTGAAACCAACATCATATTTCCAAGAAGTTTTTTGGAAAGAAATGGATCAGAATGAGTTTAATCTCCAAATGTCTTGTGTTAGGTCCTTGGCACCATAACAATGACTTGGTTAGAGAGGCAATGATAATGAGCTGTAATGGAGTTGCCTTGCATTTTTAATTTAATGAAATCCAACTAGTGGCCTATTATCAATAGTGTGTTCTGATTGGTGGAGCTACTACGAGGCTATATGTTATAGCCCATCAGTAGGGAAAAGTGCTGGCTTTGAAAACCAAAACAGTGGTGGCTGAATTGCGGTTTGCCTCGCTTTAACTAGAGAAAGATGTTTTGTCTCAATATTTTTTTGACCGACTAGTTGGATTTAGGAGGTGAAGTAAAGCAGATGAAATTTGATCAAGAAGTGTGATGTATAGATGGAAATGAACTTTGATATGAAACTGTGCATATCTTTCCCCTTGCCTGATTGGTGTCAAGTGTCTGGAGGCAGAGAGACTCACTTCTTTCATGCAACATAATGAAATTTTGTAAAGCAGCTTTTCCTCTCACTAAAACACAAAAGCACCTTACACACAAAGCACAAACTATGATTCGACTTTACTACTCTGTTCTTCCTCAAAAGGTCATTATTTCTTATTATATACGACCCAGTGGAACCATTGAAGTCTGATAGATTTTGGCACAGAGGCACTGGGTATATGAGCTTGAAAACTTGAAATTTTATTATTGTAGGGAGCACATCTTACATTTTACATGATGAGCAGACCAGCTCAGTAAAAAATACCTTGTGTGACAGACAGTTAAATCATGCAAAAATTAACTTGTGTCCACTGGGTGGGGTGACTGACCATGCTGGGCGACCAGCTCTTAGAGGCTGAAAAAAGAGGAAAAATGGTTTGAGCCACTTGACATCTAAAATCTGAAGTTGTCATTTTGCTACTGTCCATTTTGTAATTAGCTCAATAAGCAATTAAGGGTGCAATTAGTAATCTCAAAGAAAATTCCCTGCCATCACTTTTCTGACCTTTAATTCCAATAGTCTTTATGGAACACTGTATTCTATACTTAGAAGTTTCTTAGAAATTTACAATCTTGTTAACTGTTACTATCTGCAATATGCTGACTGTGCTCTCTATTGAGAAGTTGGAGAATGATTCCTGTGAAGCTCCTGTAGTGAAGAGACACGCCATGTAGGTGTGAAGAATTTCTGGGAATTCCAAGCTTTGGTTACCTGTGGTTTAGCAGGGAAAAAAATGCTAGGAATCTGAGGCAAAAAGGCTAGTGTACCGTCAACCTGAAGAGAAGGCAAAAAAGTTGTTTTAATGTTTTTTCAAATAAGAGAAAAAACTCTTTTTTCACCTGCATTGGTATGTGGTAGAATAAGAACTGTTTTGGCTATGTCACTTATCCTATGAATTTTATGGCTACCATTTCCTAGTTTCAATGATGACAGATATCCTCAGATAACATCCATGCGAAAAATGGATGATGATTTCTTTTCATTTTCCTCACTTGAAAGCTTTATTTGGGCTTCATCCCAGGTTTTCTTGAGAATGTCTTCATTACTTAGAGCTGATACTCCACAAACTCTTCTTGAAGCAAGTGGGTTTACCTCGCAGTAGTTGGCAGAAATGCAGGATAATTCTTCAGACAGAATTCTACATCCTCAAGAGAAGCATTCAACTTGTTTGGAAAGGTGAGCATTGGCAACACTCTTGTCAAAGTAATAGTAAGTGTCAACACACATGTCTTCCAGGCTAAATTTTGAGGTATCACAAAATGCTTCAGAAGCTTTGCAGGTGATAAATTCTGAGTAGGGTGATATTCTTTGTGAAGTGCCTTTTATGACAGCCTCCAAGAACAGACATACTTTGAAGAGCTTGTCATGGTTTCACTCTCCACGGGAACAAAATTCTCCTTGTTGTTGAGATGGAGATATTGATTCAGTTTATTGAATCTGTCCCTACAGATCACAGGCTTTACAAATGGACAGCAGAGAGCTGACTCCTTCAATCTGTACAATTTTTTTCTGGGAGGACATTGATGCAGAAGTAAACATGCAAACCAAAGAATGCTTGAATTTCTTCAATGCTTGTTTTGTACCACTGTTCAATTTTCTCTCTATGCTTAGCTGTGCTGGTTTGTTTCCACCACAATTTCTGTAACTGTCTCTTCCAACCCAAAAGGATAGAAAGAGTCCACTCGGCCATTTCTGGCAACAATACTTGTTGCTCTAACTCAAGATGTGAAAGGCACAAGATTCACTGGAGTTTCATGCTGACTCCATCCAATTTCAGCACCATCATTGCAAGCATTTTGCTTATCCCTTATCTGATTGGTGAAAATCCTCAATGAACGAACAAAAGACTGTAAAGCTAGTTTCTATTGGCCTAAACCTACAATGGAGGACAAAAATCCTTGGAATGGTTATGGAAAATCTTCAGTCCACATCCTTTAATTTTCAAATACTGAGATGTAGCATAATATGAACTTCTCTAATTAAGACACATTGTTTTTGAAACTTATAGATAAGGTATTAGCTGCCTATTAAAACAAAACAACTAAGAAAATTTAGGTAGCTATCTATGAAATACAATAAAGAAAAAATTATGGTCATGTATATTAAATATAAAGCAAAAGTAACCTAACTTACACTCAGGGCAAGAGGAAAAAGATGAGGGGGAAAAAAAACTAATGTATAACACAAGAATAGTGACAGACTGTAGTAAAGCTATTTATATTGTATTTATGATTGATTAAGTTGATGTTATATGGGAGTGAGACATGGTGTTTGAGGGAAAATGTGATGGCAATTTTAAGAAGGACCAAGAGAGCAATGGTGAGAGCAATGTGTGATGCAAAGCTGATGGAGAAAAAGTGAACAGAGGACCTGATGGAGATATTAGGATTGAAGGAAACAGC
>BLFN01000301.1:399413-401913 GCA_014634225.1 Acropora yongei
TATGGTTTGTTGTGGGGATATTGAGACCCAGCCTGGAGCTAAATTAACACCAATTTCGGCGAAATGTCCTGCATGTGAAAGAACCCTGGCTAAAAATCATCTTTCCATTCCTTCTAACCAATTGTGACGTATCAAATGTGTTGGTCTTAACAAAAAAAACTATGCCCTCAAGTTTTTTATGTTGTGGTTGTGCATTGCCGAACTTTTTGGACTTATTCTTTGAGCTTGATCTTAAACTCAACAACACAATTAACTCTCCCTCCAAGGGAAGTGATGATGATCTTTCTGCACGATGAAAACAGTATTACTAAAACACCAGAATTGCCTACTTAAATATAAACAGTGTCGCTGGCTTCAAATTCCAAGAGGTAAAATCTGCTATTCTACAAGGGCTATTTGACATTGTTATTCTTGCTGAAACGAAAATTGACACTGCTTTTCCTGACTCACAGTTTTATATTAAAGGATTCAAGATGTTTCGCAAAGATAGGAATAGATATTGCAGTGGACTTCTGTTATATGCTCGAAGACAACTAATTACCCTCAGAGTATCTCACTTAGAGTGTGTAAACATTGAGACAATCGCTCTAAGCTTTCAAACAAGAAAGAATGGTCCTAAAGCTCTACTGTTAGGAACCTACAGACCTCCCAGTTTATCTAAGGATGTGTTTCATTGACCTTATTCCGGAATAGGAATACATTCAGGAATATTACGGAATGGCTGTTCCTTTCAGATGTCAAGAAAATGATTATTCTGAATTTGGAATGTGAGCCCGGGTCTAAAGCAATATGGGCAGCAGTGAACAAGTACATACAGTGAGCATCATGTCAGACAACAGGAAAAGAGTTTCTGCTCATGCCACTGTTTCTGTTGTCTCACTTGAACTTGAGTTTTTATTCTTCTAATTATCAAGGACCGAAGAAAAGCTGTTC
Organism: Acropora yongei; assembly: GCA_014634225.1. Classification (NCBI taxonomy): domain Eukaryota; kingdom Metazoa; phylum Cnidaria; class Anthozoa; order Scleractinia; family Acroporidae; genus Acropora; species Acropora yongei. Next base: position 400,347 of record BLFN01000301.1, read on the forward strand.
ATGTTATAGGATATGCAGAAGATGTTGTACCGAGCTATGCAATTTCTGACTTTTGGAGTCATTTTAGACTGTCAACAGGAACATATGAAGCACTTACACTTGAGCTAGGAAACTATCCTGAGATTCCTATGGGCCCCCCACATGGAGGAAGACTACCAATTTCAGTTTCCAAACACTTGCTGATAATATTATGGTTTCTGGGCAATCAGGAGAGCATTTATTAATTGACATCTTTCAAAAAGGTAAATACTTTTCTCTAACGTATCAAGTGATCATTCCAATCTTCACTGAAAACTGGAACATCATCAAAGTAGGGTTCGACAAAGAATTTATATCCACTGAGTAGATGATTCATCATCCTCATGAAGGTTGCTGGTGCACTGTGTAGTCCAAATGGCATAACAACAAATTCGGTTGCAAAATCTGACTTTTCCATGGAAGACTCAGGCAAGGTCTAGGGTAGAATTGTATCGTACCTTATCCACCTTCTCAATGATGTCATCAATCTGTGGCATTGGATAAGCATCAAATTTTGCAACTCTGTTGAGCTTTGTATAGTCAACGCAAAAACGAAGTCCACCCTCTTTCTTAGGTAGGATTACGACTGGTGATGCCCAGGGGCTTGTTGCCTTATCACACCCATTTTAAGCATCTTGTGAAGCTCATCTTTCACTAGCTGCCTGTAGGACAATGGAATGCAGTAAGGTGCTTGACAGATCTCCAATTTCAGTTGAGTGCTCGAAAGCAACTCTCCCAGTGCAGACCATTGCTGAGTGTTAAGTGCAGGGTTGATATCAACTTTTATCGCGACTTCATCATCCTCGGTGTGGAGTAAGAACTACTCAAAATTTCCCTCTTCACAAATTTCTTCTTGTTGATTGTAATTCAGAGCAGTAAACACCCCCACTGTCTGAGGCTTCTGCCATTTCTTTAACAAGTTAACATGATACACCTTCTTCTCTCTGCGCCTTCCTGGAGGTAATCAACACTGGACGAAAAAACGGATTTAAACAGGTTTGCACCTGAAGCAAATATGATGCAAATTTAGGGCTCTAAATTTGACTTAGTTTTGCACTGCAAGTAAAGAAGTTGCTAATTTGAAAATTTGTTACCGTGGTATTCGCACGCAAATGTGATGTAAATACGACTTTTACTTTACATTTGCTACGTTTTTGATGCCTTTGCAAAATCACAAATTTCGTATACATTTTCTCTAGATTTGTCCTTCGTGCAGAAACAACACATTTGCTTTCAGCGTAAATCTAGGTAAACATGATGCAAATCCATTTCTTTGCAATGGAGGCAATGATGATGCAAGTGAAGATATTTAATATTCTGGTATTTGTGAGCAAGTACAAAGCAAATATGATATATGCTGAGCATTTGCTTTCTTTGCGTTATTCTTTTAAATGACCAAATTTGCGCTTTTTACAAAAGAAGTAAATTTTCTTACATTAAAAATGTGTGTGCAAACAAGGTTCAAATCTATTTGTTTGCATAACGTTTAAAAATATGTCTTTCCGACACTACTAATATAATCATAATAACTAAAACATTTGTATGTTTT
>BLFN01000310.1:0-5000 GCA_014634225.1 Acropora yongei
TACTTGTGGATTACTTGTGGTATGTTTTTTGACTTGTCTCAGGCTTTCAATACAGTTAATCATAGCATTTGTTTTTCTCTAGCGACAATTTGCAGTACCTTGAATCTGTTATGAATCGCAAACTGAAACTAATCTATAAATATTGTGCTTTAAAGAAGCTATGTATAAACTTTGCAAAGACTAACTATATGGTATTAGTATCACCCAAGTAGTGTACCAATGCAAATCCTGCCGGTTTGCTGAAATGATCGAAGAGATTTGCCTTTTACTCGCCTTCTTAAGTGCGAAGTATAAAGACACACAGCGGAATTTTGAAGAAGAAAGCTAGCTTTACTTATTTCCCTACTCCCTTTTCGATTAGGCCAACGGCAAGTTGTGTCCTTTTTACCTTGAAATTTCACAAACTGAGACATTTTTAGTGTGGGAAAACCTATGCATTAGTATTCAGAGGCATTTCATTGCTTCTGAGGGACTGGTAAAGAAAGACACACAGCGGGTTATTAAAGACAAGTGTTCAACCTGTCTAAAATTACACTTTATAAGAAAATTGACGAAGAAGTTATGTCCATTCGCAATTTAAAACTTGAATCAAACTCTGCATTCAACAATGGCACCGGACCCATTGTTCGCACGTCAAGTCCTGCATAACAATAGCTTGACATGAAGAACAATGTCCCATTCAGAAAAATGACTCATCCGTGTAACTGGTCTTATATTACCACATTCAGTGCAAGCAATCTTGACTGGGAAGGGATCTATCTGATTCCGCACACTGTTACCCTCAACACCAAAACAAGAATGTGTCAATACAAAGTACTATACGGAATACTTTTCGCAAACAAGTCGTCATACAAAATGAAAATTGCTGATTCACCCCTTTGTTCCTTTTGTAAGACCGCAGAGGAATCTCTCGAGCACTTATTCTGCAGTTGCGATTTTAGTGCCGCTTCTTGCAACATTATTGTCTCATCTTGTAGTTAGATTAAAGTATCTAGATTCTATTCAACGAGCAAGTGCCAAAAAGAACAACAGACTAAAATTTCACGAAAGGAAGTGGAAGCCTTTTCTTTCTTAATTGGATTTAGGGAAAAATCTTTTCAAAAAAACTTACTGTATCTACTTATTTTATCTACTTTTATTTATTTAGTTATTTATTTTAGTTTTTCCCACGTAATGCAGTGTAATGTAATGTACTGTGTATTAATTAAATTAGAAAAATTAAAAAAAAAGTCATTCAGTGCAAGCGCTAAATTTGAAAAATCACTCGGTGCTTTGAGCGACTACGCAAAAAAGCGAAAAAACGTCACGATGACAAACTTCGATGTACACAGTATTGATCGGGAGCTCTTTTCAGAGCTCACTGAATCCTCGATCTTTCCGTTTCTTATTCATATGGTCCCTCCTTGCAAACAGGGCCATGATCCCAATTTTTCACTCCAAATTGACGGGAAAGCGCTTTGGCTTTGGAGGAAGGCTGGAGGAAAGTCAAACACCTCTTTCGACGTGCTTCAGCTATGTTTGCGGAAGGTAGGCTACGAGCTAAAGGACTCTGCTACCGAACGTGTTGGTGGGTAGATCGCAACAAGAGTGCGTCACTTTTTTAGGCAGCTCGAGATCGCAAACGGAAGGAAGAGGCAAAGAATAAAAGCAAAAACTTGATTTTTGAAGAGCAGCGAGAGCTGTTTAACTGAAATTGTTAAGAGCCACTACGAAGTCCACCGGCAGAAAAAATGATGGTGAAATGTTGCTAAAAATCAAACCCAGAAAGTCACTAGGAACTCGAGTTACACTATTTTTTGAGCGGGGGCGACAAGAAAACAATCTGTGCTATTTTCCTCGAGAGGATGTATGGTGCAGCGCGCCACTGAAGCGCATTACCAGCTCATATCAGCTCCAATCAAACGATCACTAACAAAAGTGTGTCTCAAACACTGCTCAGTATATTGTATTTGCTGTATTTGCCTTGGGTTTGATCTCACAAAGTGTTAAATGGCCAGCGAAAAAAAATAGATTCGCAAACAAAAAAGACAATTGTAAGCTTTCTGAATGCAAACTAAGCTACTTGGTAATTTCTGGTTAAATACTAAGTTCGGTTGCAAATAAATCTACATTTAGGATACAAGTCTACAAATATTCAGCCACTCGTTAAGAATAAAATGTACCTTGTAAGACGTAAGGTTTTCAGTCAAACTTTAGTTGTATCACAGCTCCGTTCTCACACCGGGACCTGAACTGATAAAGATGCACTAGGTTGTGTCCTTTTTATTCCTTCAGTGACAGTGGCCCCGCCCATGTTATTAATGTTGGTGCTTTTCGTTCTGAAATACTCACATAATTAGAGCTGCCCTTTGACCGTCTGATATCAATTAGTGTGGATAGTGGATTATTCGTGTATGAAAAGATAGCGCTTGATTAGTGGTGAGACAGCCCCCGGGGCTGAACAGTGACAATAATGAGAATACAACGGGTCATTCAATTTTCAAGATCTAAGAGAATCCCACATGATACCCAATATATGACTATTGACAAAAACTCACAAGTGGTAGCTGTTCGTTACAACTCCCTTCAAAACAATTTCTTGTGTCCCATTAGCCCGAAGATTTAGGCATGATTGCTTTTCATAATGGTTCTGTAATTTTTGAACGAAATAAACGGAATTTTGTAAACGAACCTGGTGATTTGGACTGAAAAGTATAATCAGCTAGTTGTCTTCTGTTTTGTATTTGAGTCTCACCTCTTTGGCGTTAGGAAAGCGCCCTCGATCAATTGCACTCTCAATTATGAAAGAAAACAACCCTAAGAACCAACATTGTGTAATCCGTTGTGTAATTTCTTTTGTTAGGTGGGTCTAAGGTCATTTAATTTCCCAGGTCATAAATAACCCACTTGATACTTAGTAAATGGCTAAGGAACACTCTAGTGGAAACTGATCATAGACACTTCGTTCAAAACAATTTCTTTTACCCATGAGACCAGGATTTAGGCATGAGTGCTTTTCGTAATGGTCCTGTAATAAGCACGAAATGTAGACATTGGCATAGAAATTAAAGGTCGTTGATAGCTTGGAACTTGTAGAATATTGTCATTTCGGGTAAAACGTGTTCCTCCTTCTTATTTTTCTAATTGATTTTCTGTTAAAGACTACGATACTGCTTTTATTCCCTTATGAATTCGATTTTGAATTGCCACTCTCTGTGAGCCAGGAATCAAGTTTCATGCATCAAGGACACGTTACTCAGCAAGGCAGTAGTTCCTTCGACATTTTTTGTAACCTATTTCATTCGGCCTTATTTAAGATATTGCCAAGTTACAGAAAACCTCGGCTACACATTTGATTTGGAAAGGAAACGTTCACTATTTCTTGCACCACTAGTATTCAGCTGAAAGGCGGAGACTCTAACTTCTAAAGTGGAACGCCCAACATGTAAATTATTTCAGTTATGACACGTAATTGTGTGGAGCCGGCTTCTTGTGTGATTACGACCTTATGTTTGAGACTCGCTCGCTAATGGTTTGTTAAGCGTCAGTTCTATTCTGAGGTATCCCTACTTGAAAAGGTCAACGATCATTAGATTAAATCTCAATTATGACACAAGAGGCTTTCAATGGGGTTTTGCAGTGAAGTGAAAATTCGTGAAAAACAAACCTCTTGAGCGTTCTTATGTGCCATGACTGAACGTGAATTTATGCATCGATGCATGGACAGGAAAGTAAAAATAAAACGATATGATTTTTGGACGATATATATACCTAATCGTACCTTTTTGGTATGCTTCCTTCGGCGGCATATCAGGCGAGTTTGGTCGAGTCATGGTTCGTATTTTGGAGAGACGCAGTCGAGCCAAAATACCCATGGCGAGACCAAACGAGCCTGATATGCCGCGGAGGCGTACCAACAAGGTACTATTAGGTAATTCAGCCCAAAATTTAGCGTTAGGGTAGCAGAATCAGGTCAGTGACTTGATATCGTAGGATATCAGGACAGTAGATTTGGCTTCTGATTGGCTAATTGCAAATTTGGGTACGGTAAAATTCAGGAGCCTAAACTGGTAGCTCATAGTTCATAGTCAATAGTAGTTCTTAATTTTCCGTCTTATTTTGTATTATCTAGGGTGGAGTACCGATGGGCTACTGGACAATCACAGGTTGAAACAAATATTTGCTGAGTAGTTTCACATGTACGGTAGCCCATAAAGGACACATCTTTCCTAGTAATTTACTGCAAACGAAATAAATTCACAAACTTCCAACAAAATAAAGCGGCAGACTGCTAACAAACGTTAAGTTCACTGCAAACCATCACTGAGCAACATGCAATGCCAACACAAATTTACGCGCTGTAAACAAAAAATACTACTCGTGGACCTCATGGAAATGACATAAAAACACTATTAAACATCTGATATAAAGCTTTCTTGAAAAATAATTTGCGCTAACAAGTAGCATGTCGAAGAAAGTATTTGTGATTAAAGAATTAAGACTCAGAACTACATGGACTAAATATGAGAAGGCCTTCAGGTAACAGTTTTCAAATGCATCATCAACTCGTTTTATTTTTTACAGCAGATTGTGGAGGATGCTTCCATAAAAATAATATGTCATTAAGGTTCAGGGAAACTCGAATGGAATGGAATGAATTACAAAGTTGTAAATTCCCGGCAGTTCCCCTTTTCGTCTTTTTATTTTGTTGCTTCATTGACTCAGCGTCATGTTATCAGTAGAAAACCTCCAAGCATTGTATTTCTAATGTAGTGCAGGCCGTCTTCTGGTTGATAAAAAACTTGCCGGTGTTTAGACAGACCCTAAAGGAAAATGTACAGAGATGATCGAAATCGTTCTGAAGTGAACATAGAGAAAAATGGTAAGCTGCCCGCAATCGTAAGTCATCAGGCTATTATTGAAAGCATTATTATTATTTAACAACAGAGACTAAGATAGCAGCTTTCTTTGCTAGAAATCATTTTCCATAGAATTTTGGTAACCGGCCATGGCATTATTAA
>BLFN01000315.1:56819-61819 GCA_014634225.1 Acropora yongei
ATCAGCCCTGTCAGGTAATCACGGTCACGCAGGGACGAAATTAAAAAATTGGACTAAAAGAAGAAAATGGGTTATATGATGATGAGTTATCCATTGTAAATCTTGACTTCCCTCTTCAGAGGAAGTGACTATTACTTCTCCTTGGAGGGTTGGGGGTTGGAATATCCCAGGCTACCTGACCCACCAATGTATATCAACAGTTTCTTTGGAAAATAAACCCTTCATCCTTCATAGCAGACCTCACTGCCAGCTGCAGTGGCAAAAAGCCATTGAGGGTTTTGCTACTCCATACTCCATTGAAGGGTAAAATGAGATAACCCCCCCCCCAAAAAAAAACTAAGAGAATGCATTCATTGTTAGTTAGAGAGAGTGGATATCGTGTGAATATTTCAAGTGTCTAACAAAACAATGTGAGAGCAGGATCAGGTTGATGACTCCTAATCTTATAATCTGAATCCAGAGACCCAAACTGTCATAGCAATAAAAAAATAAAAGTAAAAAAATATGGGATGATGCAAATTCAGCTTTCTAAAACAAGGAGTAAAACCATGCCACTTTACTTAGTAATATGGAATGTTTTTACCTTTGACTTGGTTGTGATGTGTAAAGCACTTGGTATCACGGCTGAGGTGTCCACTTTTTCTACAACAGAAATCTCCCGCATAGGGATCACCACAGAAAGCAGCTGTCGCACCTGATGCACACAAGAAATCAGAAGAAAATGTATCAAGGTGACTAATTGTACAAAGTACTAAAATAATATAATATCATTTAAAATCTTTGAATGGATAATAATTATGGGCCACATGTACCAGCCGGTCAGCTGTTAAAACTGTTGCAGTAATCTAGAATTGTGACACGATAATAGTTAACTAGTTTAGGGCTTCCACAAAAATCACTGTGCTGAGGACTGGACCAAGTTTTTGTTAAACCTGTCTCACTTTGTTTTATTGTCCAGCCATTTTCATCAATAAATGCAAAGAAAATAACATAGTGCTGAAAAGCTACATTATAACAGTGGTGCAGATCACACAAAATGAACCTCTCCCACCTTACTGTTAAAGCACAAGTAGTTTGGAGAGCAATAAAGTGTTCCCCATTCATGACATCTTTCTTGTGGACTCCACAGTGTACATTCACAATGCCCATCAAGCTTCTCTTCAACTGGCAGGCGAAATAAGTTTCTGGAGATGCAAGAATTCACAGAAAAAAGTCAAACTATGTAATGCACAAGGCCTTCAAACTTTCTGTTTCTTTTAAGTGGCAACAGGTACCAATAATTATTAGTGACACTTGGAGATGGTTACCTCCTTCCTTCTCCCTCATGAAATAGTAAAGATTTATTTTTGGAATTGAGTACCGGTATTGTATAAATTTTTTTAAGCAATATACCTGTAGAATTCACTTCGAGCTCTAGCATCCAAGTCTCTTTTCAGTGATGGTACCTTTTTAACTGATTTACCACGGTTCCTACACAAAGAGGGAAATAAAAAAGAAAATTTAGTGACTGTTGTAACCCATGCACAAATGAAAACAGCATATTTTTCATAAGAACAGATGATGATAACAAAGTGGAGACAAAAAGCAAAAAGACTATTATTACATTATATAATCCTGAACCTAATTCTGAGGTTGTCCACTCAAATACTGTACTTACTTGGTCAGGACAGGTAGTGTTTTGTCTTCTTCATAACCTTCCTCTGACAGAAGCCTGCAATACAAAATACGCACACATATCTTGCACATGCTACGTAACCTTGTTGCTTAACCTAAACTGTTCATAAACTGAAAACTATGCTTACTGCCTCATTGCCAGGTTGGCCAACTGCTCCATGAGTCCAAAAGTTTCTGTTATGTGTAGCAGCAGAGAGAAACTAAACTGAAGCAAAACAAAAAAAAAAAGAAGAAGAAGACATTGCAGGCCTCAATGATATTGCAAAGGCCAAATTTAAAACACTCAATTTGCCATAAGCTTGTCACCTCGCCTTCTCGCGTTGTAACCTTGATTCCATCAGTAAATAGGATGCTACTGCTTCTCTCCAAAGACTAAAGTGACAACAATGCAAAACATGATTTAATGTTGCATCGGTTTCAAATCAATGGTACAATACATAAAATTGAAATTAAAATTTGTTATAAAACTACTATTTGATAAGGGCTGAGTTGCCACTGTCTCCGATCAATTCCCTACTGACATGGCACCACAGTTTTCTTCAGAACTAAACCTTTCACTTGATTAGAAACCACTTTCATTATATTTATAAACTGAAGTGCTTTATAGGGATAAATATCAATAATTATAATTATTAATTATTATTACTGGATTTCCACCACTGAGAAAAACAGTGTCTCTACACATTAAATTTACGATAAAATTGCTAAACACTGCACCCACTCATCATATCAAGTTGTACACTAGAGGAGAAATTCCATATCTCTGTGTGCCCATGTAATATTCTCTATATTGTCATAACATGTTTTTAATCATCATTGAACCCTTGCTTGAGCCCAATGCTAAAATTTAAGAGAGTATAATGTATTTGCTTGTGAATGTACTTTGTGTAAAATGGATCATTCTCATCCTAAAAGCACAATGTGGCATCCACAAGGGATAACTCAACTGACAGGACAACCAGTACCAGAATAATAACTCTTGTTTGAGTACTAATGTTGTCGGAAAGTCAGGGACAAACAACAGTCCTTCTCATTGCTTCACTCATTCAGAAAAAAGTGATTCTATCAATGAAGGATCACCTTTCCTAGTCAGCTTGGATTAAGAGAATTATTTTTTACATACCACGACATCAAGCCACCTGATGACTAGACGTGCCTCTTTTCCCATTAAGAATGAATAAAAGCACATGTAGTTAACTGACAGGTAAAGCCATCCTTGTCTTGGAACTCTACCCTTCCAGTAGCTGCAGGAGTAATCTAAAATGTTATGAAACAAGAACATATCAAGGGTTGTATTTCTCTTTTACTTCACTGCGAATGGAAAAGAACAGGGAGAGAAAAAGAAAAAATTTCCTTCGTGGAAAAAGGTGACTGAGTTGAGTTTTGCTAATGTTTGTGACTATGAAGGATTTTTATGTGACAGCTTTTGTGCTAGTCTGGTTTTGGTTCTCTCAAGCATAATGACATTCATTTACTTCTTTTGTAGCAAAGATATCACGTTTATATTCTATCTTTGGTTTTGTTATTCAGGTCACTTATCTGGCACACTATTATAATCACTTTGGTGGGTATTGTGGAGAATTTTATACGCTAAATGTAGAATTTGGTGACTAAAATGTGCCTTAGTGCACTGGAATAAACCAATGTTAAATAAGTCATGGTCTAAAAGTCCTTTCAAAAGACACTGGAGCTTATGCTACCATTAGCATTAATATAACATTAATATAGTTTTGGGCCTAAAACTCATTTTTAGCCTTACTTGTGGGACCGAGTTGACTAACGAGATTATGGTAAGAGAGAAGTATATTTGGTTCACTGGTAGGACCTTTGTTTTCATCACTCTAACCCTAACACCAAATACATTAACAATGGTGGCAACCAGGTATTCCCCATCAAAAAATTACCAGAAACCAAAATACCTACAGTTGACAAGTTTTTCTTCAAGTGGCAAGTTGAAGATTCTGTGAAATCTTATTGCAGCTGATTTGAATCGATTGGTTTCTGTCTCTGTGACAACATCTTGATCTGCTGAAAGATGTGCTACCAGACTCTCAATCTTTGCTTTCACAAATTCTCTAATGTCTTCCTCACTTTCTATAGTAACTGAACAAAAATGGAATTGTATTATTATGCAATTTTACTATAATCAGCGATGGTACCCATTGATTTAAAAAGGCAGTTCACAAGGATAATAATAATAATCTATTAGAGTCACTTAGGTTTGAGAAACTCTACATTGGTAACAATATTAAAAATAATAATGTACTTCTTCATTAATATTAAGCAAATGTTTCTTTTCTGATTAGACAAGAAAAAGAGAAATAAAGTAAATTGAAAACATTGTGACCTGACACTAAAGTTTTTACTATCTTATTCAAAAGAGCTTTCAGAATGATGAAGAATGGCGTTTATTTTATTGTGATAGTACTCTCGCTTGCCGAATTATTTAAGATTTTTATTTATGCAAATTAGATGACCCCTAAGGGGTTCCCCATTGACGAGTAAAAATTAATCGTCTGGCGTTAGACAGAGTAAAATTGTTAAGTGCCATTTAGCACTCATAGGAGGTAAAGGGTTAAATGGCTTTCCATGTTGGTAAAGGTCTCACTCAGAACTTCCAAAACATGACCAGACTTCAACTCTACCCTGGAGGGAAAACCCATAAAAAATTTTGTTGTTATTCTTTTAAAGTGAAATTAACCTTTTGACCTTGTTGAATTCCTTGTCAGCTTACCCAAAGTCTCCAATAAATATTTTGCCAACCAGTTCCAATCAGCCTCTATGTCCTGGAAGCAACCTGCATTCGCTATCACTGCAACAACAAAAAAAACATACTTCACTCATCAGGATATCTTAGAGCTTAATGGTAAGGGGCTCCTCCATCGCCAACCTGTTACGCACATGGATGCAGTATCAATCCACGTCTCAGGGGCTCTAAATCATTTTCAGCTCTCCCTTAATCCTTTTCCACACAGTTACCTGAATATTTGGAAACTAAACCTCTCCCTTCCTATGTAGGCCATTTTTAATTTCTGCTGTAAAGATCATGAAAGATCCAAACTGTAGCTACAGAGTAAAAGTGGTAGCCAATTCGCAAGAAACCTCTTCATTCATTTTCAAAACACTAATGGCATCAGAAAATAATAATTATTATTATTTATTTACCATACATACCATAACTAATATCAGAAGTGGGCAGCTGTAAGAGTATGCGAAAAGGTGCCGGCTATAGAATAAATATGGACAGCTTTTAAGATTTTCACAAATTCAAATTGCATGTTTTCACTCAAGTAAACAAATCTTAACGCTAAACAATATTGTTGTTA
>BLFN01000320.1:31383-33883 GCA_014634225.1 Acropora yongei
TGATATAGCAAATTGCCGAACTTATAAGACAACAATTTCTATAATCTTCACCATAAGTAAAACTCTTCACAACATACATTGATTGGTTTTATGTCCAGGCTTACAAAATCATCAAGTTTGCACCCTTACAAAGTCCATGACATGAAAAATTCCTAACTCAGCACAATTGACATACCCTGCAGTTCCTTTAAGCTATCATCATCTTTCTTCCAGTCACTCAGTAATTTTTGATAGTGAGCCTCAGTAGCAGGATCCATGTACTCAGTTCCTAATCTGCTGATGGCTCCATAACCAGATCCAAGTGCCAGGACAGCACTGCTGATTTTCTGCCACAGTGCATTGAATGTTGCATCATCAACGGAGGCCTTGGTGGCGTGGCCATAGACATCATTCCTGTAGCACTTGATTCTCACTATATTTGCTTCAGTACTGTTATCAGAGTCAAGAGGAAGCTTGTCCCAGCTGCCAGTACTAACAGGTGGGCTCAAACCACATATATTTCTTAAAAGTACCATCAGAAGTGTACCATTAAAGTTGGCTGATGACACACTTGAAGCAACGGCTGGGAACAGCTTTCGCCACTGCAAGGGATTCAAAACTCTCTTCTTTCTAAGGGACCGCAATGTGGAAAGCACTGAAGAACGTGAAAAAGCTCCATGTAAATTGTCTGGAGGGTGTATACTGTCAAAAGCATCGCGAAGGACTGTAAATCCAACATCAACCAGAAGACGACACAGACGGGCATAGTTAGTGCTCTCTTGTCTCATTCTTGAATCTGCTGGTCACATAAATTTATACATAAAAAAAAAAAACATCAGTATGTAGTCAGCTTTCTGGAAATTAGATCTTATTGTAAGCACCAACCCTGCAACTGTCATGAAGAAATACAGCATTTACAGAGTATACTGTACATTTTAAGGCACATTTTGTACAAGATCGATCCAAAAACTCTTATGTGGTTTATTATATTCGCTTTAATACTAAATTAAATACTAATACTTGCTAAGCTTTACTATACTTGGGTGGACAAATTGTGAATAGCAATTTGTAGGGTACAAATAAATGTTGTTGTTGTGGTTGTTAGAAAATGAGCCATAAACACTCTGCGAGGCCCATTCAGAGGACTATATTATGCAGTTCTTGTTGAAAAGATACGACTTTTACTGGTAATACTGTGCTATAGATATACGTTGTTTAGTCAGTTTTGTTCCAGACTTAAGGCAATTCAGTTGTGAATAAATGCTGTATAATGAAGGAACAAACCCAATTTTACTATGTTCTATTGTAATGTTAAAAAATGAGCAGGTGCTATGATCCATATATACCATAAACTCAACCATTGACTACGATTATCAAATAATTTTTTTGATTTTTTTTATGATTACCTCACCTCCCCACACAATGAATATAATTAAATAAAACCAATACCAAAGTTGACATTTTCTATGTTTATACCTTCTAATGTGCTCTTTAAGTTTCCTCTTTTCTCCCAAATCCTTCACAATATCTTTGTGTATTTCAAGGTTACACTAAAGGTTGAAAGATGAAAACACAAATTGTCATAAATTAATAGTACTGAAATAATAAAGTACAATGTAAACTGGAATTTTTGGTTAGATCTTTAACATCTTCCTTACAAATATTGTTATTACCTATTACCAATTTGTGTTAATAATAATAATAATAATAATAATAATTTTATTCTTATATAGCCCATTCCAAAAAACTCTCAATGGACTTTACAATGAAACTATATAAATACCATAAAAAAAAACAAAAAATTAAAAGACTTTCAAAATTTTATAATTACCTTGAGGTGCAAAGAAGTCATCACATAAATAGGAGAAAAAGCAATGAGATCAATTTTCTGTTTATACCATTTCATGGGTGCATGGTGGACAAAACACTAACCCCCAGCCCATGAACCACCCTGAGAGAGCTACCCAAAGTTGAAAGAACTGCTACTTATAATTATACTTACATTGCAAATACATTGTTTATTTTCATCCACATGGCCTCTAGGAGTAGGACAATTGAGTCTACTTTTTTCTGTTAAGCAGGAGTTTATTTAGCATAATTATTTAATAATTACAGTAAATGTTAATTCTCAATCCACAATGAATGAACTTGCGGATTATTACCAGAACCTATGACAAAAACCATGATTGCTATGAAAATGAAGAATCTGTGCAAGAGTGTTTTGGTAACAAAATTGTTCTAACATTAAGTGAACACTAAAAAATAATATGTGAAGGACGCTTTTGTGGGAAGAATGTTTTGAAGCCCTGAAAAGATTTCACCACAACAAAGATTCTGGTAATGATGGCCCAACCCCATTATTTTACACCTTTAACTTGACATTTGATGTAAGTAGCAACATTCTTTGTCAGCTGCCATCTAGTTTGATCGTATTGTACGTAATAAGTGAAAAATTTTTAAAATTGTGTTGTTTTACATACTGTAGAGTAATGTTTTGTTAGTAAAAGTAAGGATTTATATG
>BLFN01000320.1:146493-148993 GCA_014634225.1 Acropora yongei
TCCACATTACTTGTTAAAATTAATTAGGAAAATTGTCCAAAGCTCAATGCAGAGAGGACTGCAGCTCAATAAATAATCTGGATAACAAGGCTGATAAAATAAATAAGCCAATTAAAATTCTAGACATTTATTTCATCTATGATTGGAAGACAAAAAAAAGAGGTTAAATATGATGAAACTTTAAAACCAACTTCAAACAAAACATATTGTATGGTAATTAAAATTCACGCCATTAAGATATTTATAATAATTATTATTTAGAAATTTATGTTTCATGCATCTCTCTCTGCTCTACAAAAAATCTGACCAAAAGACCTTAATTCTATTATCTACAGTTCATCTGGAAAGGAAAAGATAAAATTAAAGGGCTAACACTCACAAAGGATTGTAAGAAAGATGGCCTGAGAATACCTGTTATCACAACTCCTATTGATATGCAATGCATTATTTGCCTTAAAAAGTTCATCAAGGACCAGAAAAGTCCCATGTTTTTTCTTAAGGATCATGGGCCAAACTTATTCTTGCAACGCAATTTTAATCCTGCTGATCTTCCAAACAATCTTCCTTGTCTTTACAGAGAATACCAGACAATCTGGTCCAAACTATACAATAAACCTATTGAATCTTGCGAACAGATCTTTTAAGAGATCATATGGAAATTATAACAAATTCATATAAATCAATAACAACGCCATTCTTTGAAAGAAATAATTCTTTCTTAGACAAATTGTTTCTGATTTTGCAGCATTCTAACTGATAATTAGGCTATCATGGCCTTTCTACCAGACCAAAAGGTTTCATGCTATTGTCCTTCTCCCTTTTTTGTTATCTTTTATTCCATCACTATTGCATGGAAAAAAACTCTTACAACTGAACTATGATGCTTCATTTGCTTATCAAGGCCGCCCTCTTAAAATACAATACTCTTTCTCTCAAAAGAATATATATTTTTCACTCGATTCGATTAATTACAAAACAATTGGTGGAGACAATTCAAACTTATTCTTCTGTACAACACAAGTACGTATATTAAGATATTTCCCATTCGCAACCTTGATTCGGAAAAATTCAACATAAACTTAACTCCGCACGTCATTACGCTTGACTCTACAATAAGAACTTTTCATACAAATTTGTCAGTCATATACTGTATAATATTATACACCAACAAGTCTTTACATAAAATGAAAATAGCGGACTCATAGCTGACTCTCCTCTTTGCACGTTTTGTCATACATCAGACCCCTTTTATCAATGTAAGTTTAGTCAAGATTTCTGAAGTCCGTAGTTCTTGGGCTTCAATCGTTGCACATTAGTATTGATTGATAGTAAGAGTCGTAATTGGCCTTTTTTAAGTCATGTAATTATTGCTGGACAACAGGAACTTAAAATATACCATGACCATCTCTAAGCCTGGTTACTGTCAAGCTAAAATACTCAATCGCTTTAAAGAACTGCAACTGACAAATAGCATCCACAATGAAAAGTGGAAGCTGCCTTTGAACAACATCCATGTACCAAAATAAAGAGAATAATTACCAGTACACATACATATGTTTTTAAACACAAAATTGACTATAAGTTTTTTTAAATTACGGTGTGTTGTTGGGAGTTGCACAATAATTATTAGAAATTAGTTTCGGCACAATTTATTGTTACCAGTAGCTTAATGCAGTGTAAGATGTGGCAAAATTATGTAAGTGGAGCAGTGCAGTGTAATATGGCAGTGCCGTGTTTGTGAAGTAGCAAATAAAGAAAAAAAATGACAGTTGTTCAAAATGGTGCCTATAGAGGCCATAGGGGTGAAAAATAGATACACAAGGTATGTACAATGTAAGTATATGAATAGGAGTTCTTTCCATAGTACTCATTCAAAATTAAGTAACCTTTAGAGGTTCTCTATGGACTGGGGGTCAACATTTTGTCCACCATGCTATAAATGAGCTTTGCAAATTTCTTCTCTTTTCCACCAAATCCAGGGCTCGAAATTTAAAAGAATCTGAAGTCGCCTTTTGGCAACTAACTGAGAAAGATAAGTCACCCATAAGTTGCCAGAAGGTAATTAGAAGCCCCAAAGGCAGGAAAACAAGTTCAAAACTTGCCATTAACATTCACTGCAAGACAATCTTACCACATGCTCAATGCACGAGCAAAATGTAAAGAAAGCAAACTAAAACTGCCCAAATTGATGCTTGTAGCTGTCATGTTGTAGGTTACGCGAGTGAAACGCAATCAAGCTGAGGATACAAATTTGGTCTTCCTGTAAAATGCTGCTTCTGTGATTCACACAGGAGTAATGCCATGTCACATTGAAAATTGAAAGCTAAAATCAACATTTTTAAAGGTAAATGAACATAATTATAAAATCGATTTGATCAATTTGATTTCACAGCAAAGCAATCACAGATGTTCCATAACCTTTAAATCACTTATTTATTGACCTTTTTTCATAAATGACCTTGCCAAGTTCAGGTGACTAAAGGAGAGTTTTTTAGTTGTC
>BLFN01000320.1:331155-333655 GCA_014634225.1 Acropora yongei
GGTTGTTTATTCAAAAGGAATATCTTTTGACTCAGTGTTAACTTAATACAACAATAATTATTAACAGCAGCTTTCTTTACATAACTATATCAGTATTTTACAGTATTACAAAAGCATATTGACAAGATAATTAAATTACAATGTCAATTACTTTCTTACATAGTATTAAATTAAAGTAATTAAATCTATTACTAATCATAACAGTGCTCATTTATTTATCCCAATGTGTTCAATGAACTCAATTGATCTTAGCAACATTCGATTATCATTAAAGTGGCAAATTATCAATGAGCTTTAATTATGGCTGGGAACAGCTGCAATGGCAATGAGAAAACCATACACAGCTTTCACAATTATTGGCAACTGGTGCATTTCCTTGCAAAAACACAACAGCAACAACAAAACAAAACAAAAAAAGACCGTGAAATCAGCCAAGAAACAGAATCTCCAGTAGCTTTTTTCAATGGGTATGAAAGAGGAATCTAGTGACCAAGCCTGGCTTAATTTTTCAGTTCCCTATGCGCAATACAACGAAAGAGCATTTATGCCAGACCATCATGTTAAATCGATAGAATATGCAATTTCCTGAGAACTGCAAGATGATAATTAACAATGATTGAGTGACGCTGCACAAAATATCAAGATTTGACAGTGGCAAGCAGATCAATTATTTGCCAAAGTTGAGGGCCTTGGTAAATAATTGATCTGCGAGACACTGACAAATCACGATATTTAGTAAATAAACCCCTTTCAATGACTGGTATATCCAAGGATAATGCCCAAGACTGAAAGATTGTCCAAAAAATGAACACTTGCCCAAGGAGCAAAGCTTCAGGGCAACTGTGAAATTTTAAGAAAATTTATTGCCGATTATTACTATTATTATTATTATTATCATTATTACTACTATTAATTATACGACAATAATCAGTGACCTCGATGGGGGAGGGGCTGGTAGGGCCCTGCCCCCACAAAATAGTATAAGACTTGCTAATGCCATTACCTATATAGAGCAACAAATAATGGATAAAGTATGCAAAGTCACCCAACAGAAACAAAACAAATACTATGATTTTATTTCTTTTTTTTTTTTTTTAAGATTTTCAATATCAAAAAAATGATTTTCAACTGTCAGCCCTCCCACTTTTCACCTTGCTCTGTGGTCCCTGATAATTATAACCTGAAATGTGACGACGAAAATCTGGTCTATCGATCGATAATGTCATGATGAAATAAAGCTAAGTTCCTTGTTGAGAACTAGCCTTGACTTAGATGTTAATCATTTTTTCTTCTTATGAAATCCTGGACAATGCTCTTAAGTTTCTCATCTGGTACATTAAATGTTGTGTCATTGATGTAGTTGTTAAACCAGAGAAATACAGAACTTAAAGTAAAAAAAACGGCCTGAATTAAAGGAGAAAGAGTGGGCGTGAATGGAAATAACAAAACAAGCACCACGACCATCCCAACAATATTACGGAGCAGGACACCTACTCTATTTCCGATTGGCTCGTTGACTTCTTTGCAATGAATTGCAAATTCAAACAACTCGTATTCAATTGCTTTGTGATCACGTTGTTCGTAATTAACCAGGTTCGTGTTTGGCTTTGTTTTTTTTATTGCCTCATATTGCATCTTGTAGTTTTCGCAAAGCTTCTCAACCAGCTTAGAATAAAAGGATTTAAACCAAGAGTAGCAGCTAAAACAATAAATGTAGATGAGGAGAACAACCAACACATGCTTAAGCAAATCATCCGTGAGATTGTTACGCAGTAACAGAAAAAAACCTATGCATGCATTTACAATACCAATTGCATCACATATGGAACAATAGACTAACCAGGCAAACAAAAACAGCTTATACATAGCCTCAACAATATCCCAAACAACATCTAAATGCCAACCACAAAATTTATCTTGCAAGCTTTCCTTTAAAAGCCATATCCTTGGTTGGAATGAGCAGACAATGGGAGAAGATAGAAGTACATCCATAAAAAAATTGATGAAAAGGAGAGCAGCAATTATAACGAAAATTGCAGGAGCCAGTGGCAATATGACAGATACTAATACTTTTACAAAAGCGCTAAATTCTGTTGTCGTGTAAAAGTCAATTACACATTGTGCGAAACAATTGCAATGTTTTAGGAAACTTTCTGTTATTTTTTCAATATGGTGCTCAATGTTATTTGGAATATCAACTTGAGTTGGGCAATCAGGGGGAGAATTCTTACATTGGTCACAGGTAGTAAAGAAACATTTTAAACGCAAGATGATCAGGACATGATTGCAGTGAACAAAACATGACCTCCAAACATTAATACTCTTGGAGGCAAATTTACGCGTGTAATGAGATCGTAACAAATGTAAAATGAGAAATGTTACTCCCCCACCTATGCGGCACTTCGTGAAAAAGGATGCCATGAAAGAATAATTGTTGGGGAAATCGGCTGGTCTTAAAGAACTGTACTTCATCATAAACACCGATAAATCCCCAAGACCA
>BLFN01000320.1:336273-338773 GCA_014634225.1 Acropora yongei
ACAGAGAACAACTGATGATGTAAACGAGGACGACAGAGAGAGAGTATCCTTTGAATGAATTTCGAGAACCCACAACAGAAACCTGCCTCCCGTCAATTTCGCCTGGCCTGGTTATCCTCAGAGACTGAAGTCAGCTGGAAATGAAGTTTTTGATATTGCACCAAGTGAAACAAAACATCCAGTTTCATGAATGACTAACATGTGGAGAACTATCATTTCCAGTGTTATTTCCAAAAGGTAAATTTGGGTATATGATAAGGGCAGTTAGTTTGTCAAACAAGCTACTTCGATGCGGGTTTTTTTACATCGTAGTAGCATATTTGTGGTGAATCTTGACTATTTGTTTTTTGCACAGTTTATGATAGAGCGGAAAATGTATTAGATAGTATTAATATAGGTCTCAGAAACATTCATGGACAGTCTCCAACTAAATCAAATTTAAGGTCTAGTGTGCAAAGTTTGCAAAATCGTTAATGTCATGACCAGGCTTAGAGTATTTGCTTCTAAGGCAGATATCAGGTACACCTCCTTTGTGGTAAAAGTTTAGGTATGAGGCTGTAGCTGTGATAAAACAGCTTGGAATTCGCACCTGTTTTATAACTTTTTTTCTTTACTTTAAATACAACACAAAAACTCTTTACACAGAAATCAATCTCAGACTTTAGCAAAACAGCACTATGTGGGGAGTCCAAATTGGTTTCAAGACATTCCGATTGAATAGTCGTAGCTTCGGTGCTTTTAACAGCTGGATATGCGGTTTGACCGATTACTGACAGATCACGATGTGTTAACTCGCTGCATGTCGCTCCTGTGTCCAACTGGCAATCTGATTTTGTCTTGTAGCCAGCGTCAGAATCGCAGAATTCAAGCGTGGTGTAGAAATCAGAAATCAATCTCACACTTTAGCAAAACAGCACTGTGTGGGGAGTCCAAGTCCTGCCCTTCTGTCCAATCCGCACAGGGCGTAACTAAACATAAAAACTATGCAAAACTGATTTGCAACATTCTTCCGCCGGAACCAATTAGTGCACCACTATATCCTAAGCAGAGTCTATCAACCTTCAAAAACAACTTTCAATAATGTGTCATGTTTTAATTTGCCGAATTCAAATGACTCAATCAATTGCTTGATCTGCATCACAGGTTTCAAGAAGGTGACGACGTGCAAGACTTCCGGAAGACAATCTCAACGTGACAGATCCAATCAGAACATTACGACCCGTATGGGTCGCTTCAACACGTGCTCGTTAGCACTGTCCTCTTGCTAACGGATCCTCACTCACAAGAGCCAAATCATTTGAGAGTACCTCATGACCAATGACTTACTATTTCTAAATTGTTGTCAGAGATTTCAGATAATCAGAACTCCAGCGTTTCCAGAATCCATTTACGCGCTTTTGATGATACTGAAATCGCTTACTGGTGGCTTTCAAGGCGCTTTCTGTGAAGCTGCTGACTTTTGTTGGTGCTGCTTGAAGATTTCTGCCTATCAGAATCTTTGCAGGCGTAAAAAAAATGAAGTCATCTGGGTCAGCACCATTGTAAGTGGGTGACTGTTCAGCTGTGCCTCTATCTTGGCTAAGACTGTCGTTTATTGCTCAACAACCAACATTTCCCTGGCAAGTATTTTCGTCAAAGGAGTCTTGACGCTCCTCACGAGACGCTAATAAAACCCGCCCCATCAGGGTGCTCGTTCCACGAGAAATTTACACTTAATTTTCTCTTCTGACAAAGCAACATGGGTTTGGTCAGCGTCTACAATTCTCCAGCACTTTTCAAACTCTTTCTTTGCACCTTTAAATGTTTTAGCATTGTCTGACCAAATAATTCTGCACATTCCCCTTCGCAATCGATATCATGCAATCATCAGTCTAAGACCAAGTAGGAACCGTCCCATTGTCATATTGCTGACCTACTCAAGGTGCACCGCACGAATAACTGTGCAAGTGGATAATTAAACAAATATATGCTTTCTTGCAAATATAAACATTTCTCAAACATAAAGAGCCAGCAAAGTCCAAGCTAATGTTGGTGAAGGGGGGGGGGGGGCGCTGGTGCACTCCTATCTTCAAGGGGTGGTTCCATGCGTTGTACAAACGACCTTGAATGATGATAACGGCAAAGCATACAGTTCTTCTGTGTTTGACGAACAGTTGATCTTCCTTTGACTCGTAAAAACCTTTGCGTAGTACTGACATTGTGTGCTCAACACCAACATTCAACTCTTGACGGTGAACTTCCCCAACTAATAGCTTTACAGCATGATGGTTAGAAGGAAGGATAGTGAGATGCGTTAAATTCTCTTGTTACAAAGACATGCGGATTCTGTGTCCAACGCGAAGGAGACCACATCTCGAACACAGAAACGGTTTTCAATTAGTCGCCTTTCTTTCCTTCAAAGGATGGTTGTGTCTTGCAACTGGCATTTTTTTGCGAAAATTGTGTTTTTGGTACCTGGACTATCAACCAGTGCTCTGCTTCTTGTATCTCTGTTACAGGG
>BLFN01000320.1:346273-348292 GCA_014634225.1 Acropora yongei
TTTCGCCAAATTCGTTGTTGCGTGCATTTCTGGACATTTCTATTTTGTACGTTGAATCACTTCTAGAAGTCGAGGAATGACTGCAGAATCTGATGTTATGTTCTCTCAGTCGTCGACTGCAGAATCTGAGGTTATGTTCTCTCAGTCGTCGACTTCGTTCTAGTTAAAGCTCTCCAATCGTGGAGAGCAAGTTGACTCAAATCACCTCTCTTTGATTTCTTAGGTGAAATATCACACCAGCTCGACATTCACCAAAAGTCTTGCAAAGTACCTACCCGTGGAGAGAATCCAGCCGACTGAAGAATCACTCAGCGTTCCAACATTTCGCCTTCACATAACTAAAAAGCCAGCTGGAAAATACTGGGTTCTTGAGTTCACGAGAGAAAGCTAAGTTTTTCTTACAGGAGTAGAGATAATGAGCTCGGCTGACGTCAAAAGAATTCCCAATTCTCAACTAGCTATCATTGTTGTCGACGGTGTGTTTCTTGTTCTGAACGCATATGGTATCAGAGTGTCGTTTAGAGAGAGCAAAATGAAAGCAACACTGAAAGGCACTGCCAAAGCAATACAAAATTCCCCGCAAATACGGAGGGCGATCCAAGCTTTCTTCACCGCATGGAAAGAGGCAGGCGGCTCCACGATGAGGAGTGCTTACGCTCTACTTTGCCTCTTTTGGGAGTGCTCCGTCCATGGGATCCTGTGGACTATCATAAAGAGCCTGTGTGAAGAGATGAGCTGGGCAGATTGGTGTCAAACCGCTGCCCAAGTGTCCGCCTCGATCTACAGCTTGTTTGCCTCACCGGGAGTAGCGCTGCGCCTCACGACAATCTCATTCGGTGTTGACTTCTGTGATTTCGCAAAGAAGATCCAAAAAATATCCCAATAAACCTTGATAAACTTTATGGGCCGATTACCTAGTGGTTCTATAAGGGCAATTTTCCGTTGTCAAGAAGTTTGTATATATTCTTCTTTTAGGGAGGCGATAATGATTTTGGGGTTTTTTTTTCGCCTAACAACGTCAAAAACTATGTCCCTATCTAACCCCTCCCGTCCGAATGAGTGCTCAGGGCATTTATAGATTTTACTCTGTCGAACGCCAGACGATTTTTACTCGTCAATGGGGAACCTCTTGGACGGGAAAGGGTTAACAACGAGACAACTACGTATTGGTGTGAAGCCGCCTAGCCGCTACTTCTAAACTGGTTTTAGACGTCGCCGCTTTGTAGCTACTATTTCTAGAATTGTTTAGGAGTCACCATGTATTTTAAAGTTGCAGTGCAATGCCCCTCTCCGTGGCCACACAACAAACTTTCACATTTAACAAATACGTGCAAATTCGTCAACTCAACAACCCATGCAACGGTGTTCAACTTATAACGTTACGAGATTTGCAAGGAGGCGTGACTGTCAATCAAATTCACACATCCTGATTGGCGGATAATTTGTAAAAAGCTTTGTTGGGTGGTCACTGTTAGGCGGGCAAACAGTGATGATTTATGATTTATGATTTATTCACGTTTATTCCTCTTGTACCAATTCATTGTTACCGTTGAAAACTTGCAATATTCTTTAAGTCATTATGTTTCATTTATGAAGATAGCTGATATAAAAGCATTGTGTATGTCATTAAACTTAACGAAGTACTCTTCACATTTGAAAGAGAACAAAAAGACTTTTAATTTCCTTACAAACTTCATTGAGGCATGTTTGTTGTATGTCAGTGTTGGTTGTGATACAGTTTACTAATTACTCTAGTTCATTCTGTTACATCTACTGATTTCTGCGGAAACACGGTTTCAGTTCATAAGAAAACTTTGACGGCACCATTTTTACCAAAAGCCTGGTTTCCACGTAATCGCGCGTATCGTCCCAATCGCACGAAGTAGTGCACAGGCGACCCGGGCGATTTTAGAGAAACAGTAGAGATTAGAGGAAAATTTGGGGACCATCGAGGCGAGCGTGGAGATCATGAGCGTCCCCGAATTTTCCTCTGATCTCCACTGTTTCCATAAAATCGCC
>BLFN01000320.1:356073-358573 GCA_014634225.1 Acropora yongei
CGGCTGTTGTTCATCGTTCTGGTTAGTGCAGCATCTGCAGTAAACTTGGCTCTCTATGCTAAGTTTATGGATTTGATTCGCTGCAAGAGTAAGGGTGCAACGCTACGTAGATATGTTCTCTTATAGCATATCTGCACTAAAAGCACCGACACTGTTCCGTATTCTCCATGTAGAGGGGTAACGTGCGTGAATCACTGTCTATCTAATATTTACTTTCTACCTGTTAATCCTTTTTTTTATTGTCGAAAAGAATTTTTATATAAAGAGAATAACAACTTTTGTGAACTAAAATAACAGATGAGGTGAAAGAAATATATCAAACCACGACACGTATTAAAAGAATAAAATATACGGTCTCCTACAAAACCACTAAAAACTGTCAAAAAACTAAATGAAAAAATGTCTGCATTCCTTGCATTAACACTGAAGTCTTCCAAAAAAAGTCTACACTCTTGTGAAAAGGCAGCAGTCATTTATTTGTGAGGTCTCGGAAAAAAAAATCTTTCAGTAGGATCCTTTGTAGATGTTTCCTCTTCTTTCTTCCGAAACTACTGTCCACTCTCGAAAGGTTAAATTGACCCATTAACTGATTCTGACTGTGCACACGACAAACAAGATGGCGGATGCTACATAGGAACTCATCGTGTTTGGAGATGGTTTTGAAGTGATCATTAACATCTTAATAGAGCATATAGCAATCGAGGAACACTGATCAACTACAGAGATGGGGGTGGCCTTGTTATGTCTGAAAATATAGTTATTTTCGCGCCGCAAATGAAATTTTGTGGCTTTTGTGAATAACAAGTAACAGTTCTGGTTTATTTCTTAAAGTTTTCTATTTAACAAGTTATTTCCTTCTTTTACTTCGATTCCCAGGCAATGGCGGTGTACGGTCAATTGACAGGCAAACCGAAGGATGACCCCTCTACTTCTCCCCCCGGTTTGCCAGATACTACACCAGAGGACAAGGAAACTAGAGATGGTACAATTGAGCGAAGTATTGACGGAAGCTCGCAAGTTTCAGGGACATTTGCTTCGGCTCATAAAGAGTTCCGACAAGTCGAGGGCTCGCAGGACCAGCATATGAAATGGTCCCCGCCTTCGAATTACAGAAAACCTGCAAGCTCACCGACGCCACACTTCACTGCTGCCTCGTCGCCAACTAGGGCTCGTGACTTCCAATGATATAGCACAGACAAATTCAAATATTGTTGGGCGAAGGACACTGTGCAAACCCGGGAGTCGAAATGCCGTCGGCGAGATGATCTTTACCTTGCTTTCAAGTGAAAGTGAACCACTAGAAACGCTCTTTTGTGGTGCTTTACGAGACTACCTAAGAATACTAGGGGCAAAAAAAATCCGCGTGTTTACAGTGATTGTTATTAATAAGGTAAGAACTTATGTTTTTGCCGAGTTGGCAAGAAACAGCAATATCCCCAAAATGAACACTCGGCAAGGTCAGTGCATGTATGCAAGCAGGAAGTTTAGCGAGCTTGAGAGAAGCGTGAACTTTGAAAGCGATAGCAGAAACAAGACATTTTCTTTCCGTTGATTTCTAACTTAAAGGCTTTTAGTGTCTAAACTAATAGAAGCTGTGTTCATCCTGGTTAATTTTGCTTTCTAGCTACAGATATTGAAATTGAAATTGAAATATTGCTAGTTCTTGCAGAATCAGGCACAATAAAGGTCGTCGTGATTTCGTAAACGTTGATTTTCATGTTTAGTTCCCTCCACGTTACCGGCCGTCGCTTTTTCTAAGGCTTCCCTATGTACAAATGTGCTGTAAGACGACATTTCCTTTGAAGTTCAAATGAACTTTA
Organism: Acropora yongei; assembly: GCA_014634225.1. Classification (NCBI taxonomy): domain Eukaryota; kingdom Metazoa; phylum Cnidaria; class Anthozoa; order Scleractinia; family Acroporidae; genus Acropora; species Acropora yongei. The sequence continues at coordinate 357,894 of BLFN01000320.1, forward strand.
CACGCATTTCGCCGAAAGTGGAAATGAGAACGGAGGTGGAAATCTCTGGGGCAAAAGGCGGACACGTAGCCGAAACGAGAGAGGCTAACATAGGGCATAAGAGAGCGGACAGGACGATAACCGTTTCGTGTAAAACCTAAGAGCTTCACGTCTGCGTGAAAGCCTTTGTCAAGGATAACATCGCTTCTGTTCAAATCACTTAATTTTCCAGATAACGAAGAGATCATAATATTTATCTTCCCATATAACAGTGGCAAACGCAAAATGTTTGCAACTAAAATACTTCTAGAGTCATAAGAGTTGGTAAAAAAATAATCGCTACCAGACATATTTCTGTCAAAGAGAAAATCGTTGTCACAATAGAGGGATTTTTCTTTACGGAAAGTTCTAACTGCCTTGATGGAACTTTTTAGGCAGTAAATTCATTGCATTGCAAGGCGTTAAATTACCGGTGCCTATAAACAAATTTCCATTACTTTAACAACTTCAAATCCTTAATCGCAGACAAAACATTTCCTGTACTGTTTTGCTATTGTAAGAGCATTGATAAAGAAAGCAAATTAAATCAAGAATTTCCCGAGGGTATTTATTAATTTTCGGGGAAAACGTCTCGAAAACCTTACTTTGCCTTGGTAACATTTTTGCGCCTCAAAATTCTTATTATGAATGTCAACTTACAA
>BLFN01000322.1:205981-208481 GCA_014634225.1 Acropora yongei
ATACAATATTTCCTTGAATAATAGTTGTCTGTCAATTAATTGTCCTCCTTTGTAGAAATACTTGAAATATTCCTCACATTTAAATAATCCCAGCCTGCCCAGGGTCTCTCTTGAAGAATTGCTCCTTCCTCTTTCTTTTGTCCTCTCCATGTCAAAATAAAAATTGAAAACTAGGAAAGGAAAGAAACTTTGATAACTTACACCATGTAAAACATTACAAAAGTACAGGATTTGTTACAATTTCCTCTATGGTGATGTTCATGATTTTGACCATTTTCCTTATTCCTTGGAGCTCCTTTTATTTGAGGACATACCATACACAAGCACAAAAAAGCAAGCCATAATGCTGGTAAACATATTTATTCTTAACACCATCTTTGACAGATGTAAATTCCTTACTGAGTGTAAATCATTTGCTCCAAAAAAAGCCCATTATTTTGCAATTTTCTAAAGGTACATGAAAAATGCTGTACCATATGTGGTCTAAGAGGACCAAAAGGCAAATGGGTATCAGGCATTGTTCCACTAACTGGAAGGCAAGTAATGTAGCACGCATGATTTACATAATTTAGTGTTTATTGAACATCAAAATGGAGATGCATTTCAAAATACTACTTGTACAACAGAAATCGAGCATTTAATTAAATAAAATTATCTTTTGTTTTTTGAAATATTTTTTGATTCAACAACCACCTCAAAATGAATCTGAAAAGCTAAAGCACAAGCTAAACTCAGAGTAAAGGGCTTCTCTATCAAAGCATTCGGAGTCTGTTGAATCCAAACCTGTGGATATAATAATTATGCAACAGTGAACAACAAACACCTTGCATTCAACATGTTCAATTTGCTTGGATACACCCTCAAATGAATTACTCTGACTTTTACATCATTCATAATATTTGCATTAAATAATTGTTCAATGACTGACATACTTTCTTCACATCAGGGGGGATTTCTGGAGTGTCTGGGAGGCTCTACATCAGGCCTGGGTTGTTCAAAGGATGGATGATGCTATCCACCCAATAAATCACTATCCAGTGGGTAGAGTGGTTTGTTTTGTTAACACTTATCCACTGGGTAGCGATTTATCCGGTGGATAATGTTATCCAGCCTTCGAACAACCGGGGCCAGATATACAAGGAAAACAGCATAGCAAATACAACATATGCCCCAAACATTTGGCAGACAATCTATCATTTTCAAGGGAGATGGAAACTAGGAAAACAAACCCTAATTTGGTTTGTTAGTCAGACTTTTAATGAGAGCCAAAATGGCTTGGCTTTGCTGCTGTTGCTGCTGGAGAAGTAGAGTTTGCATGTTCTGGTTCTGTTGCTGTTGCTGCTGCATAACCTGGATCATTTGGTGCATCTGCATTTTCTGTTCCTGGGATCTCGCAGCCTGATCTGCTAGCTCAGCCTTTTTTACTTCTAACTCTTTCTCCCTCAGGTTTCTCTCCATCTCACACTTCTCCCTTAAATACTATACTGTGTCACCTCCACTCCTCCTCCGTGACCGCTTCCTCTCCCCCTGATCCTCTCCCTCATCTTTCTGCCTCTTCTTTGTCTGTCCTATGCGCTCCATGGCAACTCTTCTTGCTTCCTCAGCTTTTGCTCTATCTGCATCTACTTTCTTTCTGTCCTTATCACTATCTCTACTCTCTTCAGCTACTTTCTCCTTCTCTGATATTTCTTCTAATAGTTTGTCTAGCTCAGTGATGTCATTTGATGTACCACTGCTGCTCTCATCTGCTTTGTTCTTTTTTAAATACTCTTTCTGGATATCAGTGAACCTTTCCCTTACACTTCTCATTCCTACTCTAAACTTTATCTCCTTGCAGCTATTTAAGGACTCTGCTATTTTCGTCCAAAGCTTTCCTCTGTCCACTGTTCCTTTCTTAAACTGAAATGGCTCTACCACTATGATCTCTCTACACAAATAAATGTCATGTTTTTCAGTCCACTCCATAGGCCTAAAATAGACACAAATTAAGGGCAGGTTTATACGGAGAAAATATGTCAGTGATAGGAGGGTTACCCTGCAAGCCGAGCCACCTCCAAGCGGGAGAACTTGTCATGCACATTTTCTTTTGTCGTTAGGAAATATTTGTAGCAGAAGCTTACTAGCTAGCTGCTAGTCTAGAAGCAATATTTAAGTCAAATAGTTGTGACAGGTGATTATGAAGGCAAAAAGGAAAACCAAAGCTGGAATAAAGCTTAACTGCCTGAAGTTTCAGTGAACAGTCCACATAAATTAATTATAAGCAAGTTAAAATGCGCTACGGTAAGGATAAGGTACTTTGGTCTTTGTTTTTCTTTTGACTGCCAAGTGAAAATATCAATGACATCAAATTCTAACCACCTCAAAAACTTGGCCAGCGGGAAAGTAAATATAACTTCTAAAAAGATTTCAATATGGTGCCTCGTTTGAAGGAACGGATCTAGTAGGGAATAATTCTGACGTACCGGGATCGCTTGTTTTCTGCGCTGCCATCAGACGACAT
>BLFN01000322.1:300186-302686 GCA_014634225.1 Acropora yongei
CCCGAGTCAGTTATAGAACAGGAAATGTAGTTGTAACCTTTTCTTATGGAGTGACTACAAATTTGGGCGAACAAAAGTTCAGCTCAAGATGAGGACAACCACGAAAATTGCTCCATTCAACAATCAAAATAAAGAGGAAAATATCGAACAGACTTCTGTGTTCTCTTGCTGTGTATACAAACTATAGTTTAACATCTAAATGAGATAAGGCCAAAGGCTGTCGAAATCTTTTCATGTAGTAGCAATAACCTCAAAACAAAACTTAACTTTGTAACGTACATTGTACGAGTCCACCAACAGCAAACAGTATACAACTTTGTCCAATGTACCATTCTTCTCACCTGGCATGTGTTACTCAAATGGTACCAACTCATTGGCTATGAAATTATAAAATGTAACACAACAACTGAAGATGTGGGATCGTTCTTTTGCGACTGTTATCATTTTTCATTACTAAAAAGCTGTTTGGGGAAATTCTTCACTATCAAATTTAACAAAGGGATGTCTATTTATGAATATGAAGATTCACGTAAGGAAATTCATGGAACGAAACAACTTTTCTAGTTGAAGAATTGACTGTAAAATTAAGTCTTGGTTTAATCCTACTTGTCTAACAGTTAGAGAATGGACCTTAAGTAACAAAAATGGCAACGGTACTTCAGAAAATCATCAAGAACCAGGTTCACGGCATTGCAAAAGCTTGCCCCTTACAATATGCTAACATGAAGATGTGCCGAAATTCTTCATAGGTACGCACATGTTCTGTTGGAAAAGTGATTTCCATCCCGCAGGCTCCAACATAGGGAAAACATATGGTGTGATCAGGAATGCGGATCTTACACTCATGATCAAACTTGAGTGTTATCCTTACTTTTTGGCCATTCATTTCCCAGTGTCGTTGACCAGTCAGCCAGCCCATTACTCCTGAAGCAGTGAGGTCAGGTGAGTGAGACATTTCTCCAGAAAAAGACTCTGCCATGTCCTGAGGCTGGCCATCTTCATCATAATTCCAGGCAACAGGGGCAGAGTAGCCTGTAATGTTGTCATCCTCTAAGCTGAGCAGAAAATCTTGGAAGTGGTCGACAATCTTCTCTTCAATAAGTCGTCTTGACGAACCTTCTGGAGAGTACTGAGGTTGAAGCACTTCTGTTAGATAGTTAGCATCAACATCATTAATAAGACCTTTCACAAACAACGGTTTGCAGGCAGCTGGACTGTGGGAAAGGATGTTTTCAAGTCCATAAAGACCCATTCCTTCCATGAACTCTTTCAGGCAAAGAACTCTTTTGTTCCAAAGGCTAAGCAGGATTGACCCAAGGATGTCATCGGTATGTTTTTCACTGATCATACCGGTGTAACCGTGCTCTAGGATGTAGTCTTGGTGTTTAGTAACATCTTGTTTAATGGTGTCAAACATTTGTCTTTCTTTCCCTATAAGATGTTTGTCTGGAGAAAGAACCCTTTATGTCCATGTTCAAGTTTATCAATGTATCAAATATTACAGGGGCAAGAAAGTTGGGAGGTGGTCCATTTTGGGCCAAGCTTGCAACGACTATTTCACCCGCTGTTCTGAAGCTTTCATTTCGAACATAAAGGGTGGAATCAACTGGGGCTCCTTCAGGAAACAATGTCTTCCCTATCTCCGAGATGGTCTCTGCGAAGAATTCTCTTGCTAATGCGCCACTATCAATTATCAAGATATCTGATTCTAACAATATTCTCAGGAGACTTCTTGTTTCTCTCCCGTTGTCACAAGGCAACAGGGAACTTAAGCAATGGACGTTTTCGGGGCGACGGCGACTTCGGCCGGAAGTGAAGTTATGAATCATGCAACACTGCGCATGATCGCGCCAACCTAGCAGCCGTCGCCGAGAGGTCGACGACGTGAAAGTTCTAGGTTTGGCGTTGTGGTGAAAACGTGAGTGTCAATTTTTCATTTTGCTCATTTTTGTAGACGGTAACAAAGCATATTGTTCTGAATATTACCTGTGATGTGATTTTTAATATACAGGTGACATTTCAGGTCAATATGTCGTTTCTTTTTTACCTTGAATTCGTTGTAATCTTTATCACTTGTTTATAATCCTATTTCAGGTAAACACAGAACGATGTCAAATTCAACAAACTCAAGACTGTAAGTGAGCTTAGCTATCGACTCTGTCCGAAGACGTAAACACAATTATTCAGAGCGTATTATAAAACACTTCCTCGGCCATGTCCCTTTTTATTTACAGCGGAAAAAGCAAAAATTATATGTATATATAAGCTCAAGCTTCCAGCGAACTGTTGCAGTTTACTTCTGTAGTGATACTGGAGGTTTAGATATGAATCATGTCAGTTTACATATCCTTAAACAAGTCTACCAGTCTCGCTAATTTCATAAGAGTGCTATTTATGTTATTTTGTCAAATTTCTCAACGAATTATTGCCACTCATGTAAAATACCTTTACTTTTCGTCAATCGGAGATTTTTCAGAATTTTATGGAGGATTTATCGTAA
>BLFN01000322.1:326244-327582 GCA_014634225.1 Acropora yongei
ACTTATATGCTACATTTCTTTCAGCTCATTCCCTGCTCCATTCCACTTCAGACGCCTGTCACATGGGTTACATTTGACATTTCTACAGGCATCTTATGATACCATAGGAGCTTTGAAATGCAAGAAAGGTGTGTACAACTAAACCAACCTTGATATCAGTACAACATTGAGAGAATCCAATCTTGTACGCGGGTTGTAAGATAACTGTTTCACAAAGCCACTGTCCACAACATACCTATGACAAAGTCACACTTTAATAGCAGTCGCAATGGATTACACTCAAGAATTATTGATCTTCCAAATACACGTGTACAGTTTACTTGCAACGATTAAAATTTTATGTGATACTGTGGATTCCTAAGGATATTTCCAAGGAATATCCCAAAATTAGTGAATTGAATTTATTAGCCTCTCTGCAGAATTCAATAATAGAAAAGTCCTCACTTGCTAATGAATATACATTCTTATAAATCCTATTCCAAGCACAAAAATTTTGATAAGAAATTTGAGACCTCAAGTTCGGAAACTGAGCACACAATTGTCTATTAAAGCTTGACTGAAGGTAACATGACTACCTACAACATAATTATTACATCATTCTTATCGATATTCTTAGTTAGATCGTAGAGATTTTGCTTTAAATTGGAAGGGATTTTAAACATTCTTTTAGCTTGTATTTTTCTTATAGTGCAAATTAACTTGTATAATATGATCAAAATAATGTTGATTTCCTGTAGAATTGTAAAGCACATTTAATGTGCTTTACAATTCTACAGGAAATCAACATTGCCCAAATCACTATTTCACAATAATTATCATTGTTTAACAAATCAAATTAAGTCAAATGCAGGTTTTTGACAAGAGAATAAAACTGAATTACCTGGGGAAAAACCTCTAAGAACAGAGTAGAGAACCAACAAACTCAGTCCACACTTGGTGCTGAGTGTGGAAATTGAACCTGGGCCACATTGGTGGAAGGCAAGTGCTCTCGCCACTAGGCCAACTCTGCCTCCTAAATGCCGATGCCAACGCAATCCTCCGGATAATTTCAATGTTAGCCAGGATACTATTTACCTTCCTCAATTTCCAAAGTATAAATTTGTGTTACAGTTCACAGAAGTGGTGGAAATGCACTTCAGCTACGTATGTTTTGTTTCTCCTCCTCCTCTCCTCCTTTTTTTTATCATTTTACTTGGTGGTGAATGGGTTTGGCGCGTTTTCATAGTGTTAAACGCAATTTAACTTAGTTAACGACCAGGAGCAAGTTGCACAGTTTGTCCGGCGTGGCATGTCGTGGCATGGCATAGTGTTGTGTTGCATGGCGTTAGCATTAGGGTT
>BLFN01000322.1:386760-389260 GCA_014634225.1 Acropora yongei
TTGTTAAATTTATAATCCTCTTTTGCAGCAAATGGGCTCCAGAACATATATATCATGTCTCTCAATAAGCCCATGTACAAGATTAGTCACATCTGGACAAAATGACAACACCATCTTGCTTTGGGACACTGCTACTCATTGCAGAAAACACACTCTCTTTGGCCACACAGGTCTGTTTCTCAGTTTTTTATTTCAACAGCTTTTCCAAAACCCAAAATCATCAGTGTCGTTGAAATTTAATAAAGAACCAGTACTAGTTTCTACATGTACATCAGCCACCACCTGAGATGTTATTGTTGGCAGTTGAGCAATATTTTTGACAAAGTAAGGGAGGAGTGAAGTTCCTCATTTTGGTAATCAGTCACTTTTGTAAACATGGGGAAGGAAGAGCTGTTGTGAACTCTCAGTAGAGAAACTGCCGAGTGATTAATAAACTCAACATAACCTTAATTCAATATGGTGTCCAGAACAACACATGTTAAAGACAATCCCATAAATTAGGAGATCAACAATGTACATGAATGAGGTTGCAGCGGTTGAGTAGTAAATGGATTTCTAGTTCCTAAAGTAACTGTGGTGCTGCGTCAGTGGGAGAGATGAAAACAAAAATTTGGTTTTGTCAAACAAGTTGATAAAGGATGAATTACCCCCGTGAAAGGTTTAGAAAGCTGACGTTTCGAGCATTAGCCCTCTGACGAAGGGCTGATGCTCGGCGATATTGATAATATTACCTACTGAATTATTACATGGTTGAGACCTTCTAGTCTCAGATATGTCTAGGATTTTAAGTAATTCAATGCGCACCCATTTTGATATGCTTCACGATGTGTCCCATAGCTTTTTGGCTCAACTTCAATATTGCTTGTTAAGAGGAATACAGACAAGGAAGGTCATGAAGTGTCCTGCTAATTATACTCCACAAGAAGACAAAATCAGTAACCTACCATACTTACCTGTGTATGAGTCCATCCCGTGTATAAGTCTAGCCCTCATTTTGGAGCCAAAAAATAAGAATAAGTTTTTCTTATTTCTGGGTTAGAATTTTATTGAAAAACTTATCTTTTACCTTCGAATTTTCTTTCAGGTACGCTATGGTTACACGAAAAAAAAACTTTTTTTGAAGTCAGTTTTTGACACATGTATAAGTCGAGGGTGATTTTTTGGACCGATTTTTAGACTGTAAAAGGTCACCTTATACACAAGTAATACTGTATCAATTAAACTAAACGCAAACCATAACCATGATGTTGCATTATATTTCAGGCTGTGAGGTTAGTATCAAAGTTTCGTGTGCATTTAATTACTAGCAATCCTGGACATAATTGTTTAGCGTTTAAGCCAACTGATTCAGTTCTACACCCATATATGACAGTATGACATTATTTTGTTACAGGTGCAGTGACCTGTACTGAAGTTGATATGCACAAAATTGTTAGTGGTTCCAGTGACCGGACTGTCAAGGTATGTTGGTGCATCTCTTAAAGACTTTTAACATGTGCATTGCTCAGTTGAGACTGTATACACGACACATTAATTTTGATGCAAGCCTTCAGCATTGACAGTATCTTGCAAGCCTTCAGTAAATAATTATTGACAGTAAGCCATTGTTGGCTCTGGTGCTGAAATTATAATGCACATAATTATTTTCTTTCCTTTGATATTTTGGTATAATTATTATGTAACTTGACCCCCTTCTTCCCTGTACCCTGAATAGTCTTTCTCACACACCACTGGTAGCAATACCAAGCCATGTGCCACAGCCTGACCTTTACAGTGCATGGTCACAAAAACATAATTAAACAGGTGGTATAGCATTGAATTAAACCCCAAAACAAAACTGAGGGCAACCTTTTAAGCTATCCAAGAATGATAAACTGGAAATCTTTGGGTGGGTGGGTGGGTGTGAAGAAGGTTAGAAATGGCAGACTACCAAAAACATGCAACTATCTGCCTGAGGTCATCCATCCTGGGCTACTCAACCATCTAGTTTTGATAGGCATGTATCGGCCATGGTGATAAACTTTGGCAAGTGCATAGTATTACACAATACAAACATAATAATACTTCTTTTCTCACTCTTTCCTCCATGTGGGAACATAATTAAACAAACATCATATTTTCCACTGCTGACAAAAACTACACGCAGACGGTCCTTGTGGTTAACTTCATTATACTGCAATTATTTCATGGCATTAACAGCATTTTGAAATACCAGGGAGCACTTGAAAATTGGTGTGCTTTTGTGCTAGACAGGGCACTAATAGTAATTATTTTAAACTGTCTGGACAAAAGAACTAGGTAGCAAAGCAAGTGGGGCAAGAAGACACCAAAAAAACCTTCATAGCCACAAAGGAACTAGCATCAGTAGTCAGGGAATGTTTTGTGTGCCTGGAGAGACTTTGGTCCTAGAAGAAGAAGAATTTATAATAATTATATACACATGAAAAAATTTCTTTTCATAGGCCGTGATAAAATTAACAAGTTTTGTAGTTCAAAAATG
>BLFN01000322.1:435312-437812 GCA_014634225.1 Acropora yongei
GAAAAAATGTAAAGTATTTTCTGAGACACTTAATTTTCTGCCTCTTCAGAAAATGTCCTTTATATGTTGTGAGTAGACATTCCATGGAGATGCTGATTCAGATTCTAGAAAATAAAAAACTAATGGTTCTAAAATTTTAACATACAGCTTATAGCTTGACAATGAACTTCTGTTTTTCAATTAATCTGTTAGCATTTGATAAGCACCGAGTGGAAGTTAAGATGATTCTGCAATGACACGCATTACACACATTTTTGGTTGTTGCCTCTCTCCTCTTGGGTGGCAATTATGGTAATTATTATTCAGTGCAGTAAGTTTGCACTCACATCCAGAAATGCGCTTAGCAAGAAAAACAGAAAAAATTAGCCAGTCAAGCGATTGTGGCAAATTTGTGCAGTGATGCTTCAGGCAATTGCCATGAAGAAAAGAAATGAGTGGAAAGTTTATTGAAGAAATTTGGTGAACCAGAGTTGGAAACAAAATTGATTCCACAACAGAAGAAAATGGCAGTCACCAACCTGCTTCCAAATCAAGCAGCTGCTTGTGTCGAAAGACGAAGATGTAAAACAGTGTCTAAATTAAAAGAAAAAAAAATCAACATACTTTCAACCAAGGAGAGAATACTGAATCATGTAGGGTTGCATTAAGTTTTTAAAAAGGTTGCATGTTGGTCATTATATATTAGCAGGCAGTGACCAAAAAGAGATGGGCCCCACTCCTTTAATTAAAATCTTATGCACTTATACACTGAGCACAAAATTGAGTGAAACAAGGCCCTCTTTTTTTTGATGTTGAAAATTCAGTAGTTGTGAGAAAAATAAACAAATGCCTGTCTGTTCTACCTTACATTAAGCAGATGTTGCCTACTTGTAAAGCTGGCCTGAATAGTAATAAATACCCTCTCTACCTGAGTTTGAGGGCTGTACTGTTAGTTATGAACCATGTTTTGTCCACTTCAATAATTTATGGCACAGCACTAGGGCCATGAATCAAAGAGTGAAAAACAAGGTGCTGTAAGTTGCAATACAGACTGAAAAAATGACATTAGTAAGATTTTTGTTGTATTTCCTTGAAATTGAATCAAGCTGCAAACCACACCAGCCTGTACTTTAGAACACAGACTACTAAAATCAACCAAACACAGTGCACACAATATAGTCCCTGAGAGATACAATATTATTATTATTTTACTGTTGATAAACACTACTAGAGAGGAATATGGATCCATTATGAAAGCAAAAGATAACTTGAACAAGATACCTGACAAACAGAGTAAAAAGGGCCGTATTTGTTTGAATCAGGTCCAAGGCTGCTGGCATCATGCTCGTCAATATAGCTGGAAAATAGTTAGTGTTCCTTAAATCAAAACTACGGGTAATAATTATTTGAGAGAAAATCCTTAACTGTATGGGCTTTGACAAACAATGAAGTATTTTTAGTTGCTTGTGATGAAAGATCATTTTAACTATGAGCATTAGCAAGCACATAATTGTGATGACCTATTGAAATCTGGAAAAAGTTTGACTGGGCCAGTCAGAAGTGGATCCTTCATTTACAACCTCCTGATCCTGGTACCAGTGCTGGAAATAACAGTCGGTCACCGGACATTGTCCGATCAAATTTTGAAAATGTCCGGCCAATTTCGCATTATGGTCGGACACGACGATCGAACACCTCACTGGCACATCATGCGTTATCTTCTTCAAGCTGTCGGTCATTAAATTATGTTTGGTCCAATTTTGTTTTCCCAATACAGATCATGTGACAATACCTAGGAGGTTTGAACTTTTGTTGTATTCATTAAAAAACCGCGTGCAAGCATGAAAATGCCCAACTTTGAAAGAAAATACTCCCCTGGGTATCGTCACATGATCTGTATTGGGAAAACAAAATCTACAAGCGGAAAAGGTTTATTTGTCAAATGTCCGACCAAAAGGAAGATTTGAAAGGACACATCTTCTGTGAATAATGAAAAATTATTTCCAGCACTGTGGTACTCTACAAAAGTTACTGGTCTGGATTTTTTAGCCTTACAACTAGATTCAGGTGATATGTCTTGCCCACAACTAGGACTGAACTAGAAATAAACTGACAAGTGATACTCTTGTCAATGAAAAGCTGTCACTACACTGGTAATTCTAAGCCCTCTAAGAATCTTTCCTGGACTTAGTTATTGTAGTTATGTTTGAATCTGCAAGACTATTGCTTGGGTATTTCACTCTTACCAGTGAATCCAGTGACAAATAAGATCCATGCATGTTTGAACAGTGCTGCAGAAATGCAAAAGGAAATTTCATTTATTTCATGATTTTGGAAAAGTACTGAAATACTAACTACTATAAATTTCAAAGAAGCATTTAATCTTTTCTCACATCAGAAACATTAACTACAGAGCAGTTAACTGTTTGTTAACATCAGAAAGAATAACTTCACAGCAGTAAACTACTGGTAAATCTCTAAAAAAAAACATCAAAAATTTAAGCATACATAGAAAATAGAA
>BLFN01000322.1:631112-633612 GCA_014634225.1 Acropora yongei
CGAGCAAGAAGAAGTTTTCGTGCTTCTTACAGGAAAAATCATTAACTAGTTCATGATAGCTTTAACCAGTAATACACGAGATTTTCGGTATATCAGTAGATGTTACTATTTCAGTCATAGTGATCCAAAAAGGTCAGACGTAATTTCAACTCCCCGTCCCCTTCCAGTTATGGTTTATAGTACAGAAGGGCCTTGTATGTTCAATAAACATTTTGCGTAAACTATCGTGCACGTGGTCTATTATATAACGTGGGTTGATCGCTTCATCATTGGAAAAAAATAACCCCTCGCGCACCCAGGGTATCTCTCTCATAGTTCATTACAAATGGAAGCAAATTTGTTATGACAACCAGTAGAATGAATGTGTCAGTTTTACAAGAGACAGAAAAACACTCAAGCTTACCTCTCGAAAACTTTGACCGACTCCGACAAAAAATCAATTTCCGGAGTCAAGTCGGGAGGAAACGACCCCTTCCGATAGTCACATGCTAGTCTCCAGACTCCAAATTAACGTTTTACTTTCAAGATGGCGGAAGCATAATTTCGTTATGGAAGTATCAACAATTCACTTAGCTGTTTTTAAGTTTGATGACTGTGCTATCCGATGCTGTGATCGTTTTACCTAAAAACTGCTGACATTTTAGTGCAGAGAAAGTTGAATGACAATCAATCTGGGGCTCCTTAACGATGTACAGGTGCGGTTTTTGTGCCCTGCCGATTTGGAAGAAGTGAAACGCTTGTGTCGCGTATGGTTTCCTATTGAGTGAGTATACAAATTATACAGAAAGAGAGTCACCGTTGAACGCAGCCAAAAGCTAACCCTAAATATGTAACTTCTACCCGGCTTGAAATGAAACGATCTTGGCTTTTAAAAATCATTCATGGTTTACTTATAAACTATCGAAAGACATTGTGAAAACATTACATGCGGATTTCACTTTGCCGGTAAGTTGAAATGTCGTGCTGTTTGCATATCTTAGTTGTTTCATTGCAGCGGCATGATATTTAGCCTTGAACTTTCAATTAAACAATCCTCTACAATGTTTTTTGTTTAACTATGTCTACGCCAAAAGAAATTACATTCAGATCGTTGAATTAAATTGCATGAGGCTGCTATAACTTAAATAACCACAGACTCCAGGCGTTTCTCGACTCGATTCAGTTTTTTACACGATCCAAAATGCCAGTGTACGCAATTGTCAACTGATGGACACCAAGGCACTCTGAATTCAATTTCACTTATTCAGTTTGTACAAAATTGTCAGAGAAGATGGTAATATTCATGAAGTACATTGATGATGGTTTACTTAAATACAAATCTTTTTCAAGACTGTCCTACATTTTTATACCAAAGGCTTATCATTCTGTAATGAAGTCCTGTTAAATAAACCAGAGCTATATATTACCTGGGGCCATGCTGTTTGCAATTTGTCTGAAACTTCCAAAACATGTGTGACAACACCAGAGGATTTGACTTAAGCAGAAAGTGCTTTGTCAATTTACTTCAGAAGGCTGAAGGATAAGAGAAAAGTCTGAAAACCTAAGATTAAAATATTGCAAAAAGTCATATTTTGTAAGCAAATAGAGTGTTTTCACCCACGTAATGAGACGGCCATGTTGGTATACAAAACAATAGCAAAATATCAAACAAGTTTTGCATAATAATAGAGTTAAATTCCCAAAAGATTTTTTCCCTATTGTTCTTTATACCAACATGGCCACTGTTATGTCACATGTGAAAACACTCCATACTGTGAACTGCTGTAGGGGTTCTATTTTAATTTACTAGATTAGCTTTAGTGAGCACTTGTGTGGTATTGCATTTACTGCTTTAGACATTATAAGTCAGAGAATCCTGCAGTCTGTTTGGTTACTGAAAATATGGTATGGCTTTTCTCTTATCCCCATGCTCATAACAACCAAGAGAGTGTGTTAGTTACACTTCAACCAAGAATGTGTGTAATTTACAAAGCTATTGAGCAAAAATTTCAGTTTGCGTTAATAATTAAGGCAAACTGAATTTTGAGACATGCTGAAACTTCACTCTTGTTTCTGCCCTTTGTAGCATTTAGAGTGTTTTTAACTTATTTTTTCTTTTGATGTGACACTGCATAAACAAATAAAATAAAGATTTTATTTTATGACTTGCCTATTTTTTTTTAGGAGTTTCTCTGGTCCTTAGAAAAAAATCTAAATTACTGTAACTTGTGGGAAAGGGGCAATTCATATTGGGAAACTCTGCAAGAAGTCTCGAGTATGGCCCAAGGGCCATACTGACAGGACAGATGCCAAAGTTTTCCTCATTATGGACCTCCCAGCTTGTAAATAACACATAAAAATGTTATATTTACTGCCTGCACCTCTGGGGATAAGTGACACTTGTATTATTCATTTTTGTCATGTTCCTGGTGTTAAGTTGCCAGTCACTTTAGAAATGAATAAAAATTTATTCTCATTTGAGGCTGAAATATTGTATTGGTTTTGTATTTGAAGTAAGGTA
>BLFN01000322.1:638612-646112 GCA_014634225.1 Acropora yongei
CTTTAAACTTTTAACTTGCTGTAATAAGGACGATATAAGGACAGCTGAACTCTAAATGCGGATCGTTTCGGTTGTGGCTAAACTCGTTATTTGCTCGTGGCGTTAGTGATAGCAATTTTGAGCGTAAGTGATTGCCGTGAAAGACATTTCTCGTTTAGTTTTCATTATTGAAAAAAAAAAAATCGTGCTAATTTGAGTTGAACTTCTCGCGAGTCTTCGACTACCTGCATCACTGGCATTCGTTGTCTGGCCGATTTGGTCAACGAGGCGACAGTGCTGTAGGGTTCAAAGGTTACATTGTACTATTGTGTTTTGTGTTGCAGCTGGTGATGACAGATGATGACGAGCCTGATTTATCTTTGAAGCGTCATGTTTTTTGAAGCTTCGTTGTTGCTGTGATGTAGATTCGAGGCATTTGTCTGAAGCTGGCTGCTACAAAAAAAAAACTGCCATATCTCATTTTTCATTTATAACGCGTGACATGATTTTAGAGGTTCATGATGAATGGTTAACTTTTAAATACCCAAACATATTGTGTTCACTTGTTAATTAGATTCTCTTACTTCTCAGCTACTCCAAATAGGGATATCTTGAGTCCAAGAGAAGCCCAAGTACTTCCAAGTTTTATTTGGTGAGGAACTTCTAAAAAACTTATATATCATTACAAGCAAAATTATTTTTTTGCAACGCAGCTGAGGCACTTGTTTTAAAAGTACCTGTAACTGACAGGGAAGCCAATCAATTGAATCATTCTCAGTAAGAGGGAATTGTGTTAACTTTATTAAAATTTTATCTTGTTGTCCCCTAATACTAGGATAAGCAACTAATTTTGCTGGGCTAAAATGCTGTGCTTGTGTGTAATCTGACTGCAAAGAATAATATTGTGTGATAGAAATACCATGGAGCAAAATCTTGTGAAAGTCTTCCTGGATTTGTAAGTGAATTAGGTTTCTGCTTAACCTTGATTAGTTAATTGACCATGATTTTAATTAAGGTTGTTCATTAAGCACCTCACTTTGTTAAGTTTGAATTTGCTGTTGTTTTGTTATGATGAATCCTTTAGACTAGAGTCTCTGAATGACAAAGTCTTGCAGAAAACTTGATTCTGATTATGTTATCAGCAAAATAACTTATCATCAGCTATTTAAAATGCAATGAATCATCTGAACTGAACCCTTTTGTTATTTCCTTTGTTTTAGGCCCACTGGTTTGTCTGAACAAGGTAAGGAAAGATTTCCATACAACATTTTGAAATCGTGTTTGGTGAAAATGACCCGCAATGTGAACTATCAAACTGATGTAGAATGATGAGAATAATATTCTTTCCCCGTCTTATCGACACTGATGATAATTTGCTTGTCACCTTGTGACTTAAGCCAGTCCTCTGATTACATTAGTAACTTGTTCATTTTTGCTTGTCAAGTAGTTTTCTGCAGCCACTGTAGATGTTCTGACCAGTACTGTCTTAGTCATGGATTTGCATTTCTTGCTCTTTATACAGAAACTGTCCCTTGGAAAAGCTGCCTGGTTGTTCATATCACTCAACTCCCTTGAGAGCCAATAATAAAATGCCTCCATCTGAGGCAAACCCTAAGTTACACAATTTATATGTGGAGGTGTGGGAACCATCCTTCTAATTGAAGTTTGTCAATGAGTGTTAGCAAAATCAAGGTAAATTGAGTGAAAATTTCATTCAGCTGGCATAATGCCTCTCAAAATGAGCTTTGACAATTTCTGCCTTTTGCATTTTAGCTTTAGTGGCTTACTGCATGAGCAGTGCTGAGTCTGCCCTCTTTCTGCAATGGTAATTGTTAGCTCCAGGCCTGCTTCAAAATCTGCCAGACTATCTTGAAATCATTTAAGTTTAATTCTTTTTTTAACAACTTTTGCACACAGAAGTGCAAGGTGATATGTGAATGGGACACTGAGTCCCATGTGATGGATCTCACCTTCCCTGTACCCACCCATACACTCACAAAGGACAGCCACACCACTGGGAACTTCATGCCCTACTCTTTTCGAATAGTGTGTGGGTTCTTTACATCCCACCTCGAACTTATAAACATGGAAGGTATCTGTGAGATGGGACCTTGAAAGCCTAACCATTTGCTGATTTAATTACAAAGGCAGCACTTTCTACTCAGTTATTTTAAGACCCTGAGTGTTGGTTCCTTTAGGAAGAGACTTCTGTCACCTAACTGTTAAATTACTGAATCACTTTTTTTGAACTGTTAACTGACTAGAGATATACTCAATTGCAACCTTCTAAATAAAGCCATCAAACCTGCATTAGGTCACAGCTGATGACAACCATGACATTTTGTTTGACACCTCTTGTTGGAGTGCATTGCACAATGAACAGATTCTCCTGGCTGATGTGACCATTCACATGAAGACATGTAGTGTGTTCATGCCTATTTTGATGCATGAATTGTAACATGTGATCTTGGCTCGTTGCAGATTGGTGTCGCTGCACTGCTATGTGCATTGCAAAGAATGATTGTTAGGATTGTTTCTTCACCATTGATTCTTTCATAATCAGTGCATCATCACAGGATACAGGACCGCTCAAAAGTGAGGTACGGGTCAGCTTTGTTGCGATGATCCCTTCAGGCATGATTCCTGTCACTTGCAGCACAATTTGCTCAACTGAAGTGAAAGGAAATGTTCTTGACATAACTGTGGGATGAATGTAATCAATAATTATTGAGTTACTTCATTTGTCCGACTCTTATTAATGTTGTACCAAATTGTTTAGTGCCTGTGGTATTGTCATAGACTGTTTTGCAGATATGGTGGCCATTTTGATTTCCATTGTTTCAAATAGCTACATTACATTCCCTGTATTATGGGATGCTTTGGGGGCAAATATTCATTTGCCCCCAGAGCATCCCATAATGTCCTTTAAAACAATAGAAGTCAACATGGTCACCTTATCTGCAAAATGGTTTATTGATAACTCCAGGTCAGAAACTGGTGCTGAAACACAACAAAGAATTTCACAATAAAAGCATTTTCATCTGCATCTTACAGGTCTCTTTAAATATTCAATTCTTAAGATTAACAAGGCTCTGTTTTTAGAGACTCTTCTCCATGACCAAGTCTGAAGGGGAGTTGCTCTAACACTGATTTGACATCACAAACTGATTTACATCGCATTAACACTTTCTAAACATGCATGCAAAGTAGATTGTGATGTGAAATTAGGAGTTGATCCATTCTCCTTCTGACTTGGTTGTCAACAAAAGCTGCTTGGTTTTTTTTACAAGTTTTGAAGCCTGTAAAATTACAGGATTTGTTAGAAGGAAAAAGTGGTGGCAATGTGTGTTCAACAGGTGAAAAGATTATTACCAAAATATATTTGGGGTGAGGTGCACTTGAAATCGAATGCTCATTTCAAGAGAGTGGTGATGACAAAGTTACCCCTGTCTTAGCTTTGATGCTGAAATCTCACGTCAGTCTGATACTCTCAATAGAATAATGATAAATAATTGTTGAAGACCTTGTTTTTAAAATGTGGCTCATTTCCCAATATGTCAGTTTTTTTTAGGCAAAACACTGCTGGACTTCTTGCAGCTGTTCCATATCTTCTCATGGAAGATAACTAAAATATTATTACTTTGAGGTGAGTTGAACTTGTCCCTCCATGGTGGCCAACTGTTAGAACTTTACTTTGGCTAAAGAGTACTCTTATTGATTGAAAATATAATCACTTATTATGAAAAAGCAGCAGGGCTGGATTGAAACTTACTGCCATGGCTGGCAACCAAAATCGTTCTTGGGCACAGTTGGTGAATAACTTGCAAAATGGTATAGTAATGAAGATTCTTGTTTTCATTGCAAAGAGGATGTCCCAATAATTATTATTGTCAGTAACTGAAAATTAGTTTGGTAACCACAAATCAATATTGTTAATTACTTGCAACCCTTTGGTAAATTTATCTTCTGTTGGTTAGTGTAGAATGATGAGAATTCTTTCCCCAGCTTATCAATAATGATGATAATCCAGATTGTCACTTTAGATGGAAAAAGCGGCTGCGATGTGTTTTGAACATGTGAAAAGATTCATATTAGCAAAAAATATTTTGGGGTGAGGGGCACTTTAACACAAGTGCTCATTTCAAGAGAGTGGTGATGACATCCCAGTGACACAGTTACCCCTGTCTTAGCTTTGATGCTGAAATCTCATGTCAGTCTGATACTCTCAATAGAATAATGATAATTGTTGAAGACCTTTTTTTTAAAATGTGATTCATTTCCCAATATGTCAGTTCTTTTTCAGGCAAACCACTGCTGGGCCTCTTGCAGCTGTTCCATTTGTTCTCATGGAAGATAACTACAATATTACTTTAAGGTGAGTTCAGAACTTGTCCTTCCATGTTGGCCAACTGTCAGAACTTTACTTTGGCTAAAGAGTATTCTTATTGATTGAAAATACTATCACTTATGGAATAGCAGCAGGACTGGATTGAAAGCTACTGCCATGGCTGGCAATCAAAATCATTCTTGGGCAAAGTGGGTGAATAACTTGCAAAATGGTATAGTAATGAAGATTCTTAATTGTCTTCATTGCAAAGAGGATGTCCCAATTATTGTCAGTAACTGAAAATTAGTTTGATAACCACAAACCAGTATCATGAATTACTTGCAACCCTTAGGTAAATGTTTTGTCTGTTGGCTAGTGTAGAATGATGAGAATTCTTTTCTTTCCCCATCTTATCGATAATGACGATAATCCAGATCGTCACTTTGTGACAAGCCAAACCTCTCTGACTTCATCACATAGCCAACTGTTTCTTGGTTTCTTTCCGTTTGTAATGCTCTTAATATTTAAGTTTAAGTTGGTAATATCTTTTCTAATTTTAGGATGAACAGTTTGTGCACATGAAAAAGATGGATGGTTTGCAGTTTCCAAACCAGTATCGTTAATTACTTGCAACCCTGAGGTAAATTTATCTTCTGTTGGCTAGTGTAGAATGATGAGAATTCTTTCCCCAGCTTATCAATAATGATAATCCAGATTGTCACTTTAGATGGAAAAAGTGGCTGTGATGTGTTTTGAACATGTGAAAAGATTCATATTAGCAAAAAATATTTTGGGGTGAGGGGCACTTAACACAAGTGCTCATTTCAAGAGAGTGGTGATGACATCCCAGTGACACAGTTACCCCTGTCTTAGCTTTGATGCTGAAATCTCATGTCAGTCTGATACTCTCCATAAAATAATGATAAATAATTGTTGCAGACCTTGTTTTTAAAATGTGGCTCATTTCCCAATATGTCAGTTCTTTTTCAGGCAAACCACTGCTGGGCCTCTTGCAGCTGTTCCATTTGTCCTCATGGAAGAAAACTGAAATATTACTCAAAGGTGAGTTAAGAACTTGTCCCTCCATGGTGGCTGACTGTTAGAGAACTTTACTTTGGCTAAAGAGTATTCTTATTGATTGAAAATACAATCAGTTATTATGAAATAGCAGCAGGGCTGGATTGAAACCTACTGCCATGGCTGGCAACCAAAATCATTTTTGGGCACAGTTGGTGAATAACTTGCAAAATGGTATAGTCATGAAGATTCTTAATTGTCTTCATGGCAAAGAGGATGTCCCAATTATTGTCAGTAACTGAAAATTAGTTTGCTAACCACAAACCAGTATCATGAATTACTTGCAACCCTTAGGTAAATGTTTTGTCTGTTGGCTAGTGTAGAATGATGAGAATTCTTTTCTTTCCCCATCTTATCGATAATGACGATAATCCAGATCGTCACTTTGTGACAAGCCAAACCTCTCTGACTACATCACATAGCCAACTGTTTCTTGGTCTCTTTCCGTTTGTAATGCTCTAATATTTAGGTCTAAGTTACTAATATCTTAGAACGTAGCTAGAACGCAATACAAGTGCCCCTGTAAAAGCAAACCCCCGTGCATGGCTTCCCGCGGACTGCCGCTGACTGCATAGGCTCGAATTTAACTTCGCCTAAAGTACATTCAGCCACATTAAAAAAACAAACAAGAATTTAAGTGAAATGAGGCAAGGAGGGGGAATTAACACAGACAAAAGAATAATTTTGGAATGAGGTTATTAACGTTTCCTTTGTACACTGACCACATCCTTACTTTTGTTTATCAGATGTTCCTGTTCTGTTTGTGCAATGGGAGAAGAACAAAGTTCAAAGGCTCCTCTCCAGGTGAATTAACAGCGATCTTCATACTACTCCATTTTGAAGCCAGCATGATGATGTTTTTGGCAGTTTCACTCAGAAAGATCATCACATCTTACTGATGTTTAATCCTTGATGTCTGACTGGCTCTAACTCTAACTGCTGGAAGGAAAAAGACATAGTGGCCTGAACATCATGTTAGTCTTTTTGTCTTCCACTGTACACTGGCCATCTTATACCTTAATCAAGTTACATTCAACATTGTTTTTGCAGGGAAAAGGGGGGGGGGGAGATTTGTAGTTTTTGGTCATTTGAAATGCATGTCTTGCAATGAAACATGTGCTTCACAATTAAACTATTTTGTCTGGAATTGTGTGATGAGCCAGTGATGATATTTCCATTTTGGCAGTTTCCTCCAAAAAGATCGTGGCATCTTGTTGATGGCAAAAATTTCCTTGGATGTCCGACTGATTCTTAAAAGTGCATATGCTTTTTACTTCTCTGTGGTTTTAAAGTACTGTTTTTCTCTGTGCTCTAACCATATCTTCATTTTTGTAGATGTTTCAGTTCCATGTATATAGTGAAAGCAAAACAAAATTTGGAAGCATCTGTGAAGGTAAGTTAACTATGAACTGCCTGGAATAAACAGTTGAGTAATCTTGATTCCATTCAGAAGCCAGGATGATGATGTTTTTTCCATTTTCGCAGTTTCCTCCAAAAAGATCCTTGTATCTTGTTGATGGTAAAATTTCCTTGGATGTCTGACTGGCTCTTAAAAATGCATATACTGCTAACCTCTGTGTGGTTTTAAAGTACTGTTTTTCTCTTTTGTGCTCTAACCATATCTTCATTTTTGTAGATGTTTCAGTTCTGTGTGTATAGTGAAAGCAAAACAAAGTTTGGAAGCATCTGTGAAAGTAAGTTAACTATGAACTGCCTGGAATAAACAGTTGGATAATCTTAATTCCATTCAGAAGCCAGGATGATGACGTTTTTTCCAATTTCGCAGTTTCCTCCAAAAAGATCCTTGTATCTTGATGATGGTAAAATTTCCTTGGATGTCTGACTGGCTGTTTTTCTTCCTATCCTGTTTACTTGCCTACAGTGAGCTGTGATTGTTTTGACTTTTACGGTAACTGGTTTTGCTTCTACACTAACCATATACTTCTCTATAGATTAATTCTATATGTGAGGGAAAGGCCCCCAAAACTGCAAATGCATTGCTTGTCAAAATGAACATTTCACAGTTCACACCTTTAAAAATTAAGTAATTGATTTTCTTAAAGGCATTTATTTGCAATTGTTTTGACAAGCTGTGTAATAACTTGTAGTTCAAATAC
>BLFN01000322.1:722816-725316 GCA_014634225.1 Acropora yongei
AATTAATCTATGATCTCAACAAAGAAGTCATTTGTTTATTCTTAATTGAATTGAAGCCAACATGAATGTTTATTCAGGACTAATTTCGCAAGTTTCAAAGCAACATTATTAAATCACTAAGCTAAGTTGTGCATGCCAGCTGAAAACATATACCAATTTTCAAGTTAAACCTGTTATTTTACTAAGAAATTTGTGTTCTGTCCATTTACCTAAACACTACTACATCTAACCTTTCCAAGTGAAAGAGCTAGAAATTAAGCACGACGTTATTCATTTTCCGCCAACAGAGCTCTCTCGGTAAAATAGGCAAGGAGGAACCATGGACGCTGGAAATCATCAGCTACTGGTCTGACAAACTCTCCAGCATATTAAATTATTTTACATTTGACCCTCCAAAAAAAGTATTTTACCAATTCGGCGCAAAAGTCAGGTGCTCTTTGTGTATCACGTCCTCGAATCCCCGCGCGTCCCCGAGTCCCCGAGTCCCCGCGTCCCCGCGTCCCCGCGTCCCCGCTTCCCTAAGTCCCACGTCCCCGCGTCCCCAAGTCCCACGTCCCACGTCGCCGTCCCACTTTTAGTGACAGCCGTGAATTAGACCACCCTCAATGTGGGGAACTAGAAAAGGAAGAGCCATCTTTGGGAACTTGCAATGTGGAATATATAGCCCAGTGGATCACAGAGACACCGATAAGAATAAAGCAGTGGAAAAATTTAATATGATTGGACAGTGTGATATGGAGGCGTCAAGTCTTTCAGGTCCTTTGGTAAAGGGGGTTTGTAGATATGGGCATGACACATGCATGGTGGCCAGAATATGTGTAGCCTTGACCTTCTAAGCCTAAGACATTCATTGACCTTTACGCAGTCTAAACCATTTTCATTTTTTCCCAAACCCCCACCTCCTTGTCAAGGTCACAAGAATCACGCCCAGCTGTTTTCCACCAGACTTCATTTTCAACTCAAGTGTTCTTGGCGTGTCTCTTTTTTTTTCCTCGTTCATTTTTAACGGGAGTTTTTTTTCTTTTTCTTCTTTTCTTAATCCTTTTAAATGCTGTGACTTGATTGACCCTTAGTCATACTCTGGGATGATAGTATTGATTCTGGCTTTTGACCATGGAATTAAAATTAATCTCTTGAGATAAATTCGCTCTCTCGCAAGAGCACGATTGGCTTAGTGTCAGGTTGCAATGTTTCGTGGCACGTTTCCATTTCTTAATGTGCCGTTGAGCTGGTTATTTACTAACCATGAGCTGGTTATTTTAGTGGAGTTTTGCACGTGAGGAAAACGTGATGAAACTAGATCTTACATTCTAACTGTCGTGCTGATTTTCTATTTGTCTAATGCAACGCGATTGTATATTTGTCTTATTAATTTCCAGTTGACAACTGCATGTGTCACCTTGAAATAAAGTTGTTACAGACAAACGAAACAGTTCTTTTCCTCGCGCGACTACATCACTCACAGCATGCACCTTGTCTGGTACCCGCGAGAGCTATCCGCGCGAGGAAAGAGGGGAAGAAACAAAATAGAAAGATATATATGTTAATCGACGTCCCGTCAGCTGAGCAAATCGTAACTTGAACACTGCAATACTGAAACAGCTTAAGGTGGTGAGTAATCACTTCCTTCCTTGGTTTGACAAGCATGTGTTACGACATTTCCTAGTTGTTTGTTATAAATTTGAAAAGTTCCTAAGGGCAACGGAGTATTTTCCTTATACCGCGGAAATACCAATATCAAATAACTTAAAACTTCTTTAATCGGAAATTGACAAATTTGAAAAAAGGAAAATTAAAACCAATGGCCAGAAGTTGCTGACGTACAGACTTATAGCAAGTTAAAGCAATCTCGTTAACTCACCTAAATGCATTTGTTTGAAAAACTTCTGCATACTTTAGTTTGTCTTCTTTCAAAAGAGGATATAGTTTTCACAATTGTGGGCTGTTTTTTTGTATAAGCCACAGAGTTCACGCATGGAACAAAGGTGTTCTTCAAAAAGTTGTTATTATACGTTTCTTCACGACATAAGCTAAAAGGCAGCAACGAACTTTCACGTGATCACGGACAACTGATCGCGTGACTCCTGTTCAATTGAATTCCTGTCAGATCACGAAGGGTAAAATGGAAAATGTACACAAAAGAGTTCTTTCCTGAAGATTCTTGTTCTTATTGTGTGAGGTTAAAAATGGTTCAGAGGCATTTGCTCCTATTTTTGATTTATTTCAATCCATGGGCCAACATCTCTCCCTCAACTTTTATGATCCTGAAGGTTATGCATATATTAGAAAGGAAACAAAATTTCTCACAATTATAAAGACTCCAGACAAAACAGTCTCAAATGCACAGGTTTCGCAGACTTTTAATATTGTGGGTTCCTTTAGAGTACAGAAACAGTATTTACCTCACAGATGAGGCAAAATTACTGCTTACAATTCTCAATATCTATACATCAATATTGCGAATGACAACAATAAGCTGGAAAGAAAGCAATTTCCCAAT
>BLFN01000322.1:780776-783276 GCA_014634225.1 Acropora yongei
AAATAAAAAAAATTGGTTGGACGGACACAAATGATCTCCTCGCAGAGGGTAATTGGGATTAGTGATCGATGATGATCGACATATATAGCGCGAGGTTATAAGTAAGCCAGCGAAACGATACCGCCTAACCTGTGTAACTGGATCGCCCTATCGCGGCACAACAGTGACAATCACAAATAGATCACTGACGAGAGGACACATATTAATCCCTGACTCAAAATTGATGCTGCGGCGCGGAGTTGATAAACTTATTTAACAACGTGTTCGCCTTATTTCGTCTTTGTTTTAACTTGGGGCCATTAATGTAAATTTTTGGATCATCAAGAAGACATTTAATGTTACATAGGTTTCCGTGACTTTAATCAACTTCACAGACACCTCAAGTCATTGGCAGATTGATGTTTGCAGGTTGTTTTCAGTACATTTTACCTCGTCTGTCGTGGCCAAGTATATTAGATAGTACATAGGCGGCAAATCTTCATCAAAAACTAAGGATCGTGTGTATTTCTGATCGTCCGTTGGATCAAAATTCAAGAACATCCCGGGATAATAAAATTCAGGTACATTTGAACCGAAGCATGTTTAAGTCTGTATCTTATCATAGCCTAAGTTAGTTTACTTTTTTTGAATCGTCTTGTTATTCATATGCGAACTTCTTAGCACTTTTTGTCAAGGACGTAGCTAGCTTGTCTCACTAGACCATCTGCGTGCTGTAAAAAAAGTCGAGAACTATCGGTTACAATTTCCTTCAAGTCGTTTTTCTGTTCTAATAATAGCATGATATGTTCTTGGAAATAGAACAAACAGCGGCAATATACATAGAAATGTAAGTTTTATACATCAGTGAGCTTTGTTGACATGTTCATTAGCAACCGCTAAAGTTTGAAAATGTCCTTCCTTGTATAGAACCTTTTGAATTTATATACAAATGTTATTACATTAGTTGCATCTCAAAAAAAGATATCGCTTTTTGTGTTATATTTCTTATAAATTGTCGTATGAAAACAGAGACCCTGGTCGATTCCTCAGTTAAGCTTGGGAAGCCGTGTTTTACACAGTTTTGTTAAACAAGAATTGATCACGGACATGCAGCCAATAATTTGCGCTGTTTAGAAGATGTTTATTTTATTAAGTTTTGAAATTTCGGCGAGGCTCAGTTTTCGCACCACGGAACTACAACCCTAGTCTATATATAGATTAAAGACATTTAGCGAGGAAAGTACCAAAACGATCGGTCCGTAGCATACAAGCGAGTCTTTACATTGTCTTGTCTAGACAATGTTTTTATTTATGTTAATTTTCCAAATTTTCGGCGAGATCAGTTGGTTTTTGTAGCACGAAAAACTAAGATGTGCGATCTTATGCCTTTCCTTTCGAGGTCTTCAGTTTTCGAAACAACCACTGAGATATGTGTACTGGTACAATAAATCGTACATTTTTGACCAATCAGATCACGCATAGCACCTCAGTTGTTTTATAAAATTTTACGAAGTTTTTTCTTGTCTGCATATTATGACACAAAACACGACCCTCTAACGATATTATGTTGGGTGCAGCCCTCTCTCGCCATATATCTTTTGTTCTTTTTTTTGTTTTCAATATGTCCATGCAAACATGTCGCAATCAGTGAATCGTGACCTGTTGATAAACATTCCTTACTTTTCTTATCCCACATGTTTCGATACTGAATATCGGCCGCAAAAGGAATCAGTATTGCTTGTAAATTTAAACAAATATTCTAAATCTATGCAATTCACGGAAACAGTAACAACAAGGAACAAAAGCAAACAGCTAACAAAGTTGAAACTGCAAAAACAAAACAAAAGCGAAAGGCGTTATTTTGAAAAACCTCAGTTGAAGTTAAAAGTATGGATGGTGGTGGATATTTGCCGAGCCGCAAGGTGAATAATTGTCTTAGTATATACCACACGGACAGGTTGAAAAAATAGCGCCTAAAGCTACTTTATTTGTGACAGTTAACTGAAGAATGCTCGATTTTTAGACCTTCGCGGGCCGCTCGATGCTCGGAGCTGAATACAATTGAAAAATTACCTCCGAGTCAGCCAATCAGCGCGCGTTAAAAAGCACTATTCACCTGTGTAGTATGTTCTAAAAAATTGATTTCCACAGTCAGACTCCTTCGGAATAACTACTATTAAGCCTGTGCAATTTATATTTAGTTAACCCCTTGGAAGCTGTGGCCTGGAATAGAATCTATAGCTGACACAATCATCTTTTATAAGGCATGCACATAAAACATCCTCTCTCGCCTAAGTTAAAAACCTTCGCTGATATTCCACGATTGGTGACTGACAGCTGCCATTTAGAGAAGCGAGAATCGCTCTTCAATTGGTTGTAATCAGGGAATTAGATATACCCTGAAAAAAGCCTCGATGAAATGGGATAATTCATGCATGTATAATGGCAAATTCCACGGACACGGAAAGGAATTGCAAGTTTTATCTGTTGAGGATAGCCGAAAGTTCTCAGAAGGCAGATG
>BLFN01000322.1:833276-835776 GCA_014634225.1 Acropora yongei
GAACATAATTAATCAAAGGTTACCATAGCAATCATCAGAATTTATTAGTTGTGATATCAAATTTTCATGCGATAACTTTCGAATATTATCAATTTCTGTTCGGGGAATATGTCTCTCATCGATGAGTATCTCTGACAATCTAATAAGAGGTGGGTTTCTTCGTCAATTTTATTACCACCATAGGGAGAACATATTCTTTCATCGAGAGGGATTTTGACGTACCTACCTGTTTCAACACGTAGCTTGTGGCGACCTATTCTGACTTTCACGAGAGTCTTTTCGTGTTGAATCTAGGTAAGCAGAGGTGCTATAATTCTCTTTGATGGAAAGAGAAAACTTAGTTTGCGTTAGTGCTGAAGCGTCTAATCCATTAAGAGACATATTTCTTTTTCGCGAGATCTACGAGTTGCTTGATCTTGCTGTCGCTCAGTGAATTGTAATTCAAATCATATAAATTGAAATATTTAGACATCTTGTCGGTCATTTGAAGTGGTGCAGCCAGTTGGTGAATCAATCAGCCAGTCAGTTGGGCTGTTAGTCGTTCAGTGAGTAGAGCACGAAACATGTCATTCGTCCTTCGTGTTTCGCTCTAAAACTAACGCTCAAAACAAATTTCTAGTTTCTAAATAAACTATTGTACTGCGTCCGGTGGGAGAGTGAAACAAAACTTTTGTGACATTGGCTTTATCAAAACGAGTTGATGAAGGTCGAATTATTAATATGCATTCGGCCGATCCCATTGAGCTGTGCCCTTCGTAATTCAGCCTTCGGGCTGCGAGTAAGGGTGATCAGCAGACACACACATACAAAGGTCGAATTATCACCGTGAAAAAATTATCACCGTGAAAGCTTGGGATAGCTGACGTTTCGGGGGTTAGCCCTTCGAGAATTATCCGAGAAGACTTAACCTATTTGCTGATGTAATTACAAAGGCAGCACTTTCTGCTCAGCTATTTTAAGACCCTAAGTGTTGGTCTGGCCGGAGTCGAACTCACGACCTCCCGCATTATAACCCGATGCTCAACTAACTGAGCTACAGGTGCGCGGAATAAACTTGTTTGATAAAACCAAAATTTTTGTAACGCTCAAAACAGTAGCTCAAAACAATTTCGTTGGACCACGGGGACGTACCCACGAGATTTGTTCAAGTTTTGGCCTGCACCAAAGTTTTAGCGCCCCATTTTATTTCATTTCAATGCCAAATTTCGATATTTGGTTGAAGGCAAAGTTTGATATGTCCCACGAGGAAAGTGCTATTTGTCATTATTTTTATGCCCCTTACACAGGGGCCTTAAATGGTTTTTGTTTTTCACGAAAAACGATTCCCTGGGGGTATCCCTAGGGTCGACCCACGGGGAAGCAAATGATAAGTGCATAAATCTTTTAGTCAGACAGTGGTTGTTCAGCCAGTCAGCCAGTAATAGTTAATTAATTGGTGCGCTCATTCAGAGTCATTTGTTGAGCTGGTCACTGAGTCATTTAGCGGGCCAATAGGTTAATTTGTCGTTTTGTCGGTTGGCTGGTTGATGCCCCAGTCAGCCAGTCACTCTGGTAATCGCTCATTCTGTCATTCAGTATGTGACTGGGTGGGTGGTTCAGTCTCACTGTCAACCACTCAGCAATTACATGAGATCTAAAAATGTTTTTTGGTCGCAAGGAGAATCGCAACCACTGGGGTTCAATAATTTTGGGGTGATACAAGAGTAACTTCAATTTAAATTTCGTAATACCTAGAGTCGGGAATTATTGAAAAGAAAAATTAAAATTTCACAAGACTGAGGCTGAAACTTTCCTCTGTCGTTTGCAATAAAAAAGGTCAAACATACATCATGCCATGCGAAGGGTACAAATTAAGTTCTTTTGGGGGGAAGAACTCGTGGATATACCTTGACACTACAAACTATGCTTAGATAAAATCGCCCATCACTTAAAGATCAATCCTAGCCAGTCTTATTTCAGCAATAAGCACTATTTTGGCCTAAACTCTGATTGAGAGTGGTTAGTTTTTTCATTTTGATTTTTTACGGTTTCAGCGTTTTTTATATCCATGAAATTCTTGCCTATTGTCATGTTGAACTTGGCATTGATGCTGTAGTTGATTATTTTTTGTTTCCATAGAATCAATTTGCATCACCCTTGGTTACTAGCCACCAAATAACTTTTATATGCTTTTTCTTTTCGAGATTATTTTGTCACGTTTTAGTAACATATCGAAGACGTGTGGGCGTCATAACATGGAATTCCTTGTATGATAAATTTGTTTTCGCTCTAAGAAGCTATTCTTGTAGCCTCGAAATCAAACTAAATATTCAGATTTTCCGTGACTTGCTGTAATTCGTTTATGGGAATTCGTCGCAGTAAATTGTTTGCTTTGCCTTGAGGCAAAGCACGTCTGTGTGTCTCTTATTGGCGGACAAAGGAGAAATTGGATCAGGATTCGATAATGTTCGCATAGATTTGGGCACCAATAAAGTGATCAATTTTTTCGTGTGTACACATG
>BLFN01000322.1:901290-903790 GCA_014634225.1 Acropora yongei
AAACACCCGCGAAAAGTGCCCAGCGGGAAGCGAGGTTTCCGTTCTGTTTATGTCGTATTGATTCAAACTTTGTCGTAACTCATACGATTGCAATTACGATTACGATTAGGTCGCTTTCTAGCCTACCAAGTGCAGTACAAGGGGAATAAACAACTTTGTACTCCGATCACTCTTCTTCGAAAACCTGGAGGAGAAGGCAAACAAATTGCTTTGTTTTTGATATTAAGTACCACATCAAGGGTAGTTTATGCGGGAATTCGAGCTTTTTGAAATGAATTTAAACTTCGCGCTACAGATTTCTCTGGTTTGAATTTGTGGCATTGGGAATTTAATACAAGAGTTCCACAGACATAATATTATCGATTTGTCGCTGTAGTTTCTTCCAAAGTTAATTCCATTCGAAATTCAATGTACAAGAATAATGGTAATGGCTTTTATCCGTGG
Source organism: Acropora yongei (assembly GCA_014634225.1). Lineage (NCBI taxonomy): Eukaryota > Metazoa > Cnidaria > Anthozoa > Scleractinia > Acroporidae > Acropora > Acropora yongei. The sequence continues at coordinate 901,735 of BLFN01000322.1, forward strand.
TTTCGACACGTAAGCGAGGCTAATAGGTCATGATCACCATTAGCCTCGTCCTCATTCAGTTCTAAACAAATGAAGCTTTGCATGCAGGCTCAATTCTTAAGACAAGCATTGCGAATCAGAGTTTGCTTGAAACTTTGTTTTGCAGACAGGATGGCAGTTATTGTTGGAATTTCAGGGGTTGCAGTTCTCCTACTCTTGTTGTTTTGTGTCACTAAAATAAGGTTAGTTTTCATCTACGTTTCCAACGTTACGCCACAGTAATGTCATGTATACATTTGATGAGTAACCGAATGCCGAAAGCTTCTGATCTATTTTTGAGTCAATCCGGTAGATAGTACATGAAGATGATTCCAATGGAGACACTCACGTTGCTGTTCGTGGCGAGTAGCTAGAGCACAGAGCACAGACCACGAGTTGCAATGACGCAGATTGGAGACAATCCTTAATGAGCGATTTTGATTTGTTTGTATTTCCTCTCCATAGGCAAGTAAGAAAAGAGAAAGAACTGAAAAGTTTATTGTGGAAGATAGATTTTGCAGAGATCAAATTTGGAAGATCAGACTTGGAGTATTTTGGCACACCAATGGATGATGATCCTCCTGTTTGTGTAAGACATAAACTTCAATTTTGTCGTCATCATCATGAACTAAAAAACATACTTAACCAAAACATAGAAAAAAATAGGGAGATGGGAGATATTAAACCAGGAACACTTTTAGATTTTGCCATTTTTGTAGATGGAGAGTTTCATGTGTTCAGCAAATGCGCATGCGCAAATGCCAATTTTGTGCTAGTATACACCAGCACGTACCGTGTGGAACAAAGCAAATTCATGTAGCTTGAAAGGAGTCTTTCGGTGAGAGCGCATGTCTGAGCAGTTGTCAATCTACCTTGACGCGCTCGAAGTTAAAAAATGGAGGAAATAACTGGAGCACTGGAATTTACGTATAGAAATTGCGTCTAATTAGGAGTTGAGCAGAGTGAATGAAAGGGATCTGTCACATAGGGTCAAGGGGTCGGCATTTCTCCTTTGTGTGTAAGACATAAACTTCATTTTCGTCATCACTAAATTATCTGACTAAGGACATTTTTCAATATGTTGAAAGAAGGAAGATTATTTCTTGCATCAGTATTTTCCTTTGCAGTTATTAACCAGAGAAAATAATCCAAGGTTAATGAATGTTAACTATATAAGTACCTGTAGAAGCGGTATAGTTGTGATTTTCCAGCGTTGTGAATTCTGTCTTTCACACTCCATAGCATCAGACTGAAGTTACTTGTTCTTTTTTTCACCAGAATGGTAATAGTGAGAGCCAATTCTTGTTGGGATCGTTTGCAGATGTAGATAAAGCTTGTGAATCCACTCGTTTTGGGTCTTTCAAGGTAGGAGGAGGCTAGGCGTGGGCAGGCCACGGTAATCTGCCCCAGTCCACCCCCACTACCCACACCAACGGCGGTAGGAGGTTAGATTGAAAGAGAAATTACTTGACTGAGAATTAGGCACCGCCAAATCGCTAAACCGCTCCGCAAAGAGACATCTCGCCGGTTAAATACATGCTTCGCGGTTATGGAATTCACTAAATTCTGTCGATCGTCCTTATTGCTAAATTTCTTTGGCCAGTGGAACGCGACTAATAACCTGAGAAGAGAAGAAAAAAATGCGTGAAGTGTTTTTTATATTAAACTTCTTTCAATGTTATTGCGTCTTAGGGTACCTCGGTGGTTGTAAAACATGTTGGTTCCAAGAGCGTGGATCTTACTCATTCGGTCCTTGTTGAGATGAAACAGGTAAATTTTTGATTGCATTTCATTTTTCGGCCTCGAACCTGAGCGATATTTTTAACTCGTTTATAGGGTCCTCTTTTTATGCCCCGACAACAACGCGGAAGATATTATAGAAAATCTTGATTTCTGCTATAGCGTTGGCAGTGACAGAAATAGTGCTCGTAATTACTCGTATAATCGCGTTTTGAAAGTGCTACTGTGGTGCTAGAATTCTTTCTATTACTCAGAATTCTCGATCTCTCTCTTTTGGCGTTGGTCCATCAGCTTACGG
>BLFN01000322.1:951799-954299 GCA_014634225.1 Acropora yongei
AGCAAGAAAGAAAAGGCCGGCATCAGACTCGACAAATCATACTAAATATCTAAATGCATGAGAAACTGCTACCAGCTTGCCAGCACGCACCCGGGCCTCAGTCGCGCGCAATCGGCTAAAACCAACTGTCCTATACAAATTGATTGCGACATGCGCCAAGTTTTTGAATAACTGCCACAAAAAAGGAGGCGCAGATCGACAAAACAACCAATATTGCAACAAAAAGAACAAACATTTAACGCAAGAAAACACGAGTTATATGAAGAAACAATTAGTGTCAAAGTTTGCTTTTGATTGTAGGGGGATGGGGTGCTTTGTTTTGTCGTAGTCAATCGTTGACCTTAATTAAAGTACCCGAGACATAGTCACCATCAGTTAGCTGAAAGCGCTGAATTAAAAGAAATAGACTGCACAGTAAATATATCAGCTCGTTGTGGATGGAAGTGAAATGGTTACGAATTCTTTTTCCTTGAAAATCGATTTTATTAATCACTTAGGAAACAATTCTAAGATACACAAAGAAAAAAAATCCAACTCACTTTCCAGGTACCAACCAGTGTGAATAACTGTCGCTGATATAAATTGTCAAAACTTTCCGCAGAAACTACGCTAACCTATAGTACAAAGACAAGCAAAACAAAGGTATTTTTCGCAGAGAATTAGATAATCTTTGTGCTAGAAACGAAAGCACTATTTGAAACTCTATGAACGAAGGGAAGGGGGACAGATGAAGTAGGCTACCCCTCACGGATGGGAAAACTCATAGGAATGAACGCAGATGAATTTCTGGTTGTGGTTTCTTTTTCCTGAAATGATGCTTTTAAAAAACGATTAACCTGCGTCTGACATACATCTCTATCTGAAATCGCAGGCTGTCAGACCCGATTTCGCTCTTTTATTTAGTTCAACTACAGCTTCTTATCTACTTTTATAAAAATTACGTCAATGGATGACATACCTGACTACGAAGAGAGCCCGCCCTTCTAGTTCGCAGTGATATTTCGTGATAATTTACACGCCACAAATCGCTTGCTAGTTCCTTCTCGAGCTTCTGTTTCCTACAAAGCAAAAAAAAAAAACGTGTGCAGCTATTACATACAGAATCAATTCCAAGGCAAATAGACGTTCGGATGTCCGAGCAGTCAACACAGTAAAATGAGTTTCTTCGACCAAAAATTGCCTCGAAGCAGTTTGAGCAGTTGGCATCTATATCAGAAATGCACTCAATTAGATACGCTCTGAATTTTGATTCTCGTGTCACTTCGTTAAATCAAAGCGTAAACTTCTTATTTATGATATTAAGTTTAGTGTCTGTGTTACGGTCATTTTGGAAGGTTAGGATAAGCTGGGGTACTCTTTGTGTCTACTTGAGGAGTAAAGCTGGAGAGACACTTTACGAACCTTATGTTCTGCATTTCTTGCCACAAGTGATGGTAAATTTGAAGCGATAGTAAGTGGACATTGTGTGGCGCTTATTAAGTATAGTATGCATGAAAGAACTGCGCAAGGTCAGACAAGACAACTATCCTCGCGTCAGAGTTAAAAGAAACACTTGAAGAAAAATTTATCCAAATTATTTTTACTTTAACCTGGCGAGGGAGAATGAGATCCTTCACAGCGCATATAGGTTACATTTCTCAATAAACTGCCAGTTGGACCCGCACTGATATCAGCTGTAGTCTAATGGCGCTAATATTATAAGCTAACTGCGAGTCGGAATCGCGGAGCGCATGTCATATCCTTAGCTGTGGCAACCCGTCCAGAAGTGCAGTTACTTGTCGCTGTCAGTGAAAGCTCATTTAAACTATACCTGTAGATAAGACCCCCCGCGAAGAGAATAACGGCAACGATGACACCAAGGCAGACTGCTGCAATTTCTGCCTCCGCTTAAAAAAGAGAAAAAGTAAAATACATTTAGCTTTTTCTTCAAAGGAAAATGATTTGAAAAAGAAGGGGGAAAGGGACCACACAACAACTTGACGCTTTGGCTGAAACCTCCACCGCATCTGTCTTGATGTGTGGTTTCAAAAGCATAAAAGGCCCAAGCTTTACTTGAGTCCAGTCAGTTCAAAATTTCAAAGTAGTCTATAAATTGTTATACCAAAATGACGAAATAACAATGTACACGCTATGCAGGCCTATAGTTCATTTCGCGCGCAGACACCCTGTACGCAGACTCGCACACGCTTAGAAAAATACACACAATGTTACGTGACGGCTGTCGGGAGATGTAATTACGCGTTCGTAAACATAAACCTACATAACTTGGGTTTCTCGGCTTGGCCACATTTCTCATTGTAAAAGCCACATCGAGGAACATCCACTGGTGGATATCCTTGGATCCAGTCAATCGTTGCGTTGGTATATAGTTGAAATTTCTGCGTGCTGTTACCGACTTCTAAAGTGAACATTCCTTTGTAGGCAAAGTGGGGAATACCTAAAAAGTATGAAGACAAAACAACGTGACTATGACATGTGAATCGCTGGAACAATTTATGTA
>BLFN01000322.1:1020195-1022695 GCA_014634225.1 Acropora yongei
TTATTACAACTGCAAAATTACTGTACTTTCAACAGTCATTTGAACACTGCTCTATTTAGTGGCAAAGAAAAAAAAATTTCCTCTGAACACTGTCATCATAAAAAGGGCATTTTGGTTTACAGACAGTACACTTTTATTCCAATTTAACACAGAGACCTTTTTTTTTTTCAAAGTTTACAAACTATTATCCACATGCATGCAACAAAATCAGTTTATCCAAACCTCTCGCACCTTCCATTATCACTGTGGCCAGACTCTTGTTGGAATGCTGAATTCATTTGCTTCTCCCTGAGGACAGGAAGCACAAAGGTATTAAAAAGACTCCTTCATTGGTTAAACTGTCTGTTTTGATTCCTATTACGCGTATTAGCCCTACAAATAACAGTTACGGTAATAATTGGACATTACCCCACCAAAATTTTCTAACATCTGTGTGATTGGACATATCAGACATGTTTTAAATCGAATATTATTTTTGGGGAAAAGAGCAAATAAAAGTCTACCATGAATTAATCCACAAGTCAGAAACTTAACTAAGCAAATAAGTTTTTCATTAGCCATATCTGATCACACCAACCAAAGTAATGACTTAGCAGGACATGTCCTTTCAAAAGAAAAAATTATTTGCAGGCTTGAATTAGGTATATTTCAATGGGTACAGCGTACTGACTGAATGACAGTGATTTATGAAAATATCTCAATGCAGTAACTGTTCATCTGTAGAGAAGCCTAAAATGTGTTCAATTCTGCTTTAATTATTATTATCATTATTATTATTATTATTATTATTATTATTATTATTATTATGTTATTTATTTAGTTATTAATTTTACTATTTGGCTCCATTCAATTCAGCAACAATCCAGAACACTTACATACAACAACAGACTTTATGTTCGTGGGCATGAATAATGATGTTTTGGGCCCGACTGAGACTCATTTTAGCCCAAGCCATTAGGGGGGTTAAAATGAGCTCTGAGAAGGTCCCAAAATGTATTTATGCCCCAGAACATAAACTGTATTAATTACTATTATTATCACTTTGGAAGGCATTGGGAAAATAAAACTGAAAAAATGACATCAAAACAGCCTGCAGAATATTTCTTTCATCAACGCTGAAAGAAAACAGCAAGAAACACCTCAATACCTTCTTGATTTTGATTGGCTGCTTACATTGTAAGATTATTTGATTCTCACTTTTCAGTGCTTTATTTCAGCCTGCTTAATACACATGAGCCTGCCAAATTTTCCATTTTAGTCTGCAAAAGGCACCACAGTGCTAAACAAAGTGATGAAAATAAAATAATTATTTTACCTACCTTGTTATCAATTGATCAAGCATGTTTTGTCTCCTGTCGATTTCTCTTTCTGCACTGCATTCAAATTAAGGTATTCATACCTCAGATTGCCTCAAAGACCCATAAAAAGTAAATGTTCAAGCATCCTTGGCAATACGAACCTAACCAACTGTATTACGCCTCTCAACAATTTATTTTTGCCCGTTAAAATTCTCAAAATGGCTCTGTTGTTTGTGTCAAATGTTGGTCCTAGAGACCAACTCAAGGGTAGTGACAATAATTACTCGTAAGTATAGGCATATGAACAGGATTTTGCATCATGAGGAGAATGTTTTTGAAAAAGGATACATTTCATCTCTTGATGATGCTTTCAGAAGTGACTGCTTGAGATTATTAACCTCTTTTGAAAAATTCTTCAACCTTATCCTGACATCAGATTGAACCTAATGCAATTACAAGGTGTTGAAATACAATCACGCAGATTAGCAAAACCCAAAGCAAATTGCAAAACAACTGGGAGAATAAAATAGGTACATGCATTTCATTAAAATTTCATTAAAATTTTAAACCCTGTTGAAGAGCTGGGATAGAAACAAGGACCAATAGATGGGCAAACAGAGATGTGGAATTTCTCTTCTCCTGTTCAACTCAACATCAAGTTGAACACTTGAAGAGTAATTCCATATCTTCAAGCAACCATGTATTACTTTCCCAATAAGACGAAGTCAACTTTATTCACTTTTCATGAGTTGCCATTGGTCGAGCAGCTGATTGGTGATCTCAAAAATGCATGAAAAATTATCATAATTTTTCATGTGGTTTTTCCCTACAAACTCCAGTTTATAAAATAATGGCTGGCATCTTTAATTTATTACTTTTGAATTTGTAGAAGAAGAACCACACATACTTAACAGACTTGAAAGGTTTATCTGTCTGCAGAAAATTTTTTCTACATCAAGTTAGGCGAGTGCAGAGCATTACAAAACCATGCCCTGGTGACTCAGTTGGTTGAGCATCAGGCTGTCAAACGGGAGATCGTGAGTTTGACTCTCGGCCGAACCATCACTCAGGGTCTGAAAATAACTGAGGTTGAAATTACATCTGCATAATGGTTAGACTTTCAAGTCTTCTTGAATAAGGACTATAATCTGTAGGCCCTGTCTCAAAATACCTTCCATGTTTATAAGTACAATGTGGGACGT
>BLFN01000322.1:1082695-1085195 GCA_014634225.1 Acropora yongei
AAAAGGTGCAGTAAATAAACAATCCCACGCTTATAAACAAAGTCGTTCCCTTTTCTTCTTCGAGATGGTGGGACAAAAGGAAGTACCTCTAAATTCTGCTGAAGAACATGGGACCCTTACATTACCCTGGAGGGTAACTGTAACAGGCCGTTCCATTCCCCTGGCGTGAATTATAAATATTTTTGTCGCTAGATTTAACAGATTTGCTATGGCTTAATCTAAATTGAATTTTCGTGTGTTCCATTTACAATATTGTGTATGCCGCTTTCGATATGAAGTTCTCTGCATTTGTTCGGTATGGAAGAGAAGGCGAGAAAATTCCGGTTTGAAGCCTCAGCGAATATTACATTTCCTGATAAATTGTTATGGCGACACCGGTTCTTCACTTCGCTGTTTTTCAGCTGTTTTTGCTGTGGAGGTTTCAAATTGTAGAAGGTAAGAACTTGTTCCTATCGCTCTTAGTTAAATACCTCTTAAAATCGGACAGTTGTTTTAGGTGTTTTTCCTTGTTTGTGAAAGACATGACATGGGAACGGAAAAAGCGAAGGGATCTGGCGAAGATCAAGTGGTTTATTTCTGCTACTGTTACGAATTATTAAGGGGAAACGTTCAAACTCGTTGCCAACCTAGTGGGTACATCTCAGTAAAGAAAATTCCGCGATACATTCGTTATAAAGCGTGGTTTTGATCAGTGCGAAAATTATGTCTTCTCAGCAAGGGGTAGCTCGCCTTTTCTTAGCCATACGTAATTATTGCGAATATCAGCATGGAAACCAGTTCAGAAAAAAAAATTAATCCATTTAAAAGGAACGTCTCCTGTTAATAAAATATTTTAGATTTCCCCGGTCAGATTGTGAGGTTGGGTTAGCTTTCTGATTGTCATACTTAACAAATCGTTTATTAAGCAAGAATTAGCTGGAAGTCAGTGCTGTTTATTGCCCGCTTGGTTACCTAAGTTGCTGCATTTGTTGCAACAGTATGTCAATCTACATGCAGATCGATTCATGTCTGGCGAAGTTCCAAGGCATTTTGTTCACTTCGGGGCGTTTACTTTCTGTGTCACGTATTCGAACAGCTTTAAAGCCTTCATCTTATACTAATTAATAGAAAAGTAATGCCTTTCCCATTTCCTGTCTTAAACTTCTTATCTAAAGCTATGGATATTAACTTTTTTTAACAGTGATATGTGTTAGTTCGATCTTTACGTACAGGTTTAAAGTTTTTGTGCTAATTTTTTGAAACTTGTAATTGAAATGCAAGCACAGAGTTTAGATAACCTCGTTGGAGAATTAAGTAAAATAACAATTTCAAATAGTAATAACATGTGTAGTCACCTTTTTTCACCTTTTGGTTTAGTTCTTGGATAAGATTTGTACAAAATAGCGTGTCAATGATCGCAAGTAATGGAGCTTAAATTTGTTAATTTAATTATTTTCTTTCCATAATTTTTCTGTTTAACTTTGAGTTATTTCTATAGAAATGAAAAAAAAGCAATTCAATCATATTTATAGCTCCTTCCTTAAATTTGATTGTCTTTTGTTGTGAGTGGGCCTATTGGCTTTTAAAACAATCTACGGTTGACCAATTTGGCCATCAATATAAATAATATTTTTGACGCAATTGTTTAGAAACAGAAAACAACAGCAACTGGGTCCGATTTGATATTGTACAATTAAAGAATTGACTAATGGAGAAAATAATTGAATAGGTGAGAACAAGTTAAGAGTACTTATGATAGCTAAATGAGCCTCAGATGTTATCAGTTCTTTGTTATTTATTCATTCAGATACTTCTTTGAAGGCAGAAAGATTGCAAAAGGAAAATTCAAATGAACCCTAAATAATTTCGGCCATTCAGGCCTTTATTTCGCTAGTTCTTTAGTAGCGTAGCAAAACTGCAAAGATCATTAAAAATATTAAAATAATTGTTTCCATCCATAGTTCAAATGAAATTTCATTAATTTGATTTAATCCTAAAGAAGTTATTAATTATAGTCCTTAAAAGGAGAAATTTGTGCGATATATTGTAAAACCATGATGAAATTTTTCCAACAAATTATATCTGATTTTTTCTGTAATATTCTTTTGTAATAATATTGTTCTAGCTTTTAATGACAATTTTGCCTTTAATTATTTTTATTGTTTGCAGTGGTTAATTCAACAACATTCTCCAGCAACACAACACGTCCAACAACAAGCAATGGGGTTTCAAATCATTTGCCCTCCACGAATAACCCTGACTCCAATCCTGACCAAGGTGCTACCAGCGCAACCAATATGGGGCAAAGGCTTGGATCAGCTTTTGAAAGAAACAAAAATCAGGGAGCCACACAAATGGCGTCTTCGACCATTTCTACTGAAAAAACAGTGGGAAGTAGCACTGAGAGTGGAGAAGGTGGTTCTAGTACAACTAAGTCATTGGTATCAAATAACACAAAGGACAATCAAGGTAACTGAAGAGTTTGAATTATATTATAACAACAAGGAAAAGATATTGTGAG
>BLFN01000322.1:1139612-1147112 GCA_014634225.1 Acropora yongei
TCAAATTGCACGGCTTTTGATGTCGGCGTGATCATGAAGTCCCAACTGCAAAAAAGAAATGTTCCTCATAAGATCTTATAATTACGAGTTGATGGACAAAAGTCGTAAGCAAATAAAATATTGGTTAGATGTAAAGGTGAAAGTATATTTTCTTACGTACCATCCTGCTTGATGACATTTTCTTGTTCTTTCATCAGCTCTAGTTTTTGTCAGTCAAAAAATTGGCATTGCGTGAAAGACGCAATGTACGTTTAAGTTAACCTCAAAAATCAAATTTATCATGAAATAACTGTTGTTTCATTGGACAGAAATATCATCAGAAAGAGACGAGACTTTGAGTATGTTCTTCATAGAAAAGGTGCTAAGAAGACTGATTATCTAAGATACATGCAGGTCTGTACTTACAAATGACTTAGATGCTTTCTAAACTCTGGGTTCTTGTTATGGTGTAGTTAGAAAAAAAATGAAAAGATGGGAAGCTTGTATAATTATGACAACAGTTTCTTTCTTACTTGCATACTGTTGTACAGTGCATGTCTAAACCATCCAGTTATACTTTTTTGATCTGATTGACTCTCGGCATGGGTAGCCGCAGTAGCTTTCTGAAACTACTTCTAACTATGCAGTAATGACAAGAGATCCAACATAATGAAAGAAAAAATTCACAGGGCACCTTGTGAAAATGGCATGGCAGAGTGCTTTTTCATAAAGGTTGAACTAGAATGAGGTAAACTAAGTGTTTTGAGATACTGTAACTACAGAACACCACAAAGCAATTTAGTTACTTTTTCATTCATTAAGGATAGTGCTCATTGAATTTTAACTTGGTCTTCAGAAGTTGATTCTGAATGTCAGAACACATCTGTCATCAGAAAGGACAGGCTATTTTGCTGTTACTCCAAACGTTTTAACCTATTCATCGCATACATCATAATTATTTACTCGAGGATATAAATTATCCAGGAGTTTTGGTGAGACTCTATGTGCAAATTATTGTCTCTCCTGCATAACTGGAAGTTCGATGTAATTAGCCAGTCAGGATCGTACACGCTGACCGGTGCATAAAGTAAGCTTCCAATATCCACTAGTAACAACAGGGGCACTTTGATTCAATTATGCTGCTGTTATACTGTAGTTTGTAAAGTTATTATTCCCATTAATTATTAATAGTAATCATTAATGTTATGTAATTACTGACAGTAAAATTCTTTGTACATCTTACAGTATGAACTGAACTTGGACATGTTAAGGAAGAGGAGAAAATCAGTAAGACCTTAAATCATACTATAATGTACATAGAGTCGAACCTCAATCCGGACTTGTCGGCACTTTGCTGAATGGTTCAGAAAATCAAGAGTCCAGTTAATTGAAAATACATAGGAGTCTTAAGATACCAAAGAAAAAAAATTGGCTATCTTAGAGAAGAGTAGTGAAATTTCTCAGAGCAACAGCAACAGCAACAGAGCAAATCTGAGACAATCAGAGCTCAGTGAAATGCACCATACTTAAGTTATGACATGTGTGACCTAGGAATGCATGTGCAAATTAATTTTGTGCTTTGAAGCAAAACAAATTCAGTTTGCACACAACAGTTGATGGAAACAAGTTTTCCTACAGACACAAAATAATTATTATGACTAATAATTATTGACATTCACAAAAAAACTGAGACCAGTCAGAAGCAAGTTCGCATAATAATTATTGAGAAATCTGGATAATTAAGGTTTGACTGTATCATGAGTGAATGGAATCATAAGAAAGACTGCTGTTGGTGCTGTTGGGAAACATGCCGCGTTACGTAACGCAACATGATGTACCCTATAATAGTGACTTTGTTTTGCACAGAATTCTAAAGGCCGACACCTATTTGCATTGAAGCTGTGCACAGAATAGTTATAAAATACATATAGATAAATAAGTATAAAGGCGAAATAAATTTATAATTCTTAGCTTAGCCGGTATTTGTACTGTAAAGATGATAGAAACTTTGATCGCGTGTACTTCAATTTTAAAGAGATAAGGATGTATTTTGACAAGATAAGTGTCTTCAGTTAATTGCTTTTGAGCGTAAGGTGCGCAATGTGTTTTTAGGAGATAAGAATAAGGCATGTACTTATCATATGTGAAAAATAGATATCTTATACCCTTAAATGCCAAGACAGAAAAGAGTTGTTGTTAGTTGGATTATAGGCTCAGAGTGAGCGAACGTTGATCATTGTTGGGAATAAAAGAAGGATATACAGTCCAAGTTTCGAGTGTTTAATTTTGAGTGTGGATATTCCCGAACAGTTGGCATTTTCACCACTAAACTCTGAGTAATTATATATAATTACAGTCTATAATAATTGTATACCATTAATATTTATTATTTTGCTAAGAACAGTTGATCTCAGAACTTCATTCACTTGGATAAGATTCTTCCAAGGTGGCAGGATTTTCAATAAAAATAAATTGAACCCAAATACCAATTAAGGACAGTTTTTGTCTTGTGCTATACTTTTTAAAAAATATATATATATATATATATATATTTTTTTTTTTAAAGCCAATCATAATAATAATTATTATACCTTCACAAGGGCTGACACACTCTTTGCAAATTCTACAATAAGAGTTGTTTTCCCCTTTTTTTCATGGTCCTTGCTTCAGTGATATTGCTACCATACAATGAAAATGATATTAGTATAGGTACAGTTTTGATACTACTACTACTACTACTACTACTACTACTAGTAATTATTATTATTATTGTATCACTAAATAATAACATTATTGTAAAGTTGTTTTTTGCTTGTGCAAATTACTCTTTTTGATACAATTATATCTAGAGACTGAGAATAAGAGGGCCTTTGCGTGGAGAGTATGCTGGGATAACACGGATACACAGCATCTTCCAGGTACAATGAATGTTCAAAATCATGGGCAAATCACTTGTTTAGATGGAAATTCTGTAAAGTAAAATTTGAAGTAGATCACATACAGTAGTGTGCAGTATCCTGATGTTTCATGGTGCCTGTTGCAAGGATAGTAGTTGTTATGCAATAATAATAACAATAATTATTGATTTGGCAACCATTTTGTTACTGGGAAGTTTATGGTTACAGATCTCTGGATTTTTCTAGCAATGTAGTGAAGGCTAAGAACAAGTTTACTGGCAATAGTTCTTTCCTTATAGGAGCTACCTTCATTTAACCATACAGTAAGCAGGGTATTAGTTGACAGTCTACAGTCTATCTGTAAATAATTTTTTTTTTTCAGCAGGAAATTCCAATAATAATTATTACTATTTTAACTGAATGGTGTACAACCCATTTAACAGAAGTGATTTTTATCACAGAACTACATTCAACACACATTATTATTATTATTATGTTGTGAAATGAAGTAACAAGTCTCTTTTCTTTCATATTTGTTCCCATTTAGATCGCTTTGAACAGGTTCATGGTAAGTGAATCTATTATGCTTGTATACAGTACCTTCTTGAAAAAGATTGAGATTCCTGTTACGTGCTCTTTATACAGCAATACAGTCATGTGCCAGTTATAAATTATTTTTATTTTTTCTTGACTGACAAAAACTAAAAGTTAGATTGAACTTAATAAAAATTATTGTTCTTTTTAGGGAGATGTTAAACTTTGGATCCAGTACATTGATTTCTGCAAACGTGTGGTAGGGAGAGCCTTAGTTTTCACATTACTTTGTATCACAGCAGCCATGTTGGTTCCCCTATAAACCAAGGAATAGGCCCTTTGCACAACTTGATCACATGCTTATTCTTATTCAGCTCTTGTCTTGGTTCATTTTAGCACTGTACTGTGGCACTTGGGAAGACGTTTGCCCGAGCCTTACAGTTCCATTCAGAAAAGCCAAGTGAGTATTGGACGTGAAATTTTATAAATTACTACCACACAGATTCTTACTATAATTATCTGTCAAAAGTGTAGTAATACACCCTTATCACACAGCCACCATTTTGGATTTGAAATGTGGCTGGACAGGCCTAAACAAGGTAGTTGTGTTTTTTCTGAAGAGGGCATGTGCTTTCGTTTCTGCTTATCCCGCAGAAATCTAAAGTAAGAGAGATATTTACCACTTTCATACTGTAGGTACACAATAGTGATCATGTGCTATCTTGGCAATTTTGATGCCCCTCCAGCCTTGTTTCAAATCCAAAATGGCAGCTGCATGATAAGGAAGTGTTGTTGCAGTAACCTCATACTAATTCTTTATCATTGACTATCATGCAATTTTTCACTTGAGAAGGTGGGATTTGCTTTATGCAACCAAAGTCAGAACTGTCACAGCAAACATTGAGGTGTCTAAGTTTCTTATATACCGAAAGGAACCAGAAAAGAGATTAAAGAAGCTGGTAAATTTGCTTGAAACGTGGGTCAGCGAGTAACTTTGTGAAAATACAAGTACTAGAGTGCCATCAAAGGAATTCTGAAGCTTGTAATGGTAGCATCTACATTGCTCTGTAATTTCACACTCTCCTCAGCTTGCAACTATGCTCAGTGCACCAAAGACTTTTAAGCTTTTTGACAGCTAGTTTCAAGTCTTGAGGTACATTTTAGAGTAGCTGAGGCAAAATTACTATTAATAATATTATTATTAATCAATTCAGAAACAAGGACTAAACTCTTTGTTATAAAAAAAATTATTTCTTTATGCATAATAGTTACACTAAATTATTCAGTGCAAGGTCACAGGCACTTGCTGTTAATAATAATAATTATATCTCTTTAAGGTTTGTGGATAATGGCAGCAAAGTGGGAATTTGAAGACAATAAAAATGTTCCCAACTGCAGAGCTTTATTTCAAAGAGGGTTACGAGTGAATTCTTCCTCAAAACAACTTTGGTTAGAGGTATGTTTTGTACAATAATTATTTTCTCTGAAGGATGAAATGACATTGAATGTACCTGTGCCAGAAATGATGTAATGATAGTTGCTTGGCCATGAATGAAGGAACAACTGGAAAGATTTTTAGAGATGCGGGTCAGTGTCATTCCATGTTGTTGCAGTTTTTAGTGCATGAGGGGGTTTATGTTGATGTCTATACTGTATTAATTTTACTCGTGCATAAGTGCATAAGTCGACCTTTCACAACCAAAAAATCAGCCTAAAAAATCGCCCTCGACTTATACACGAGTCATACACAAAGACCTGACCAAGCAGTCTGAGAAATTAGCGTAACAACTGCCTGAAGTGCATTAGGAAAGCCAGTTCTAATTGAGGTTGATTTTCGTCAGTTTTCGGCACATTCTTCCTCAACAAAAAAATGTGAAATAACAAACGTTAAATGGTTTAAACACAGACCTACTGGAGATTATTTCTATTGTGTCATTTGAGCTGTGAAGCAGACATTTCTCTCAGAGCTTCGCCGCTGTTTATGGCGCTGAACTTTTGTTTTCATCGAGCGATTACTGTAGCTTAGTGACCTGGCAAATGCTGCTGCTTGCATGGTCTTGTTGTTAGCAACCAGAAAAGGACCAAAGTCAATGACCAACAACGAATTTATCGTGTCTCTATTTATTCTCCTTATTTATTCCCTACCCTGCCCTTTTCTTTCTTTATTTTTTCTCTATTGACTTCAGAAAGCACGGGGAGTTGTGTTAGTTTTCAGTACTCCTCAAATTGGTAGTTTGGTTATCAGGTATTCAAAGATGGTGATGTCTTCATCAAGCGATCTTTCGAAGCTCTTCACCGTTCCTTTGGTCTTCTTATCTAAATCTCCTTTTAAACTCATTGAGATCAAGGGTAGCTAAATGCAATGCGATGTACTCCCAAATATCGTAAAATACTTCTCTAGTAAATTGAAGAGCTCGAATGTGCTTAAATTGTGATCTTGATAAACTTCACTGCATATGATTAAACCTCTGCTTTTCTTAATTCACCGTGTTTTCAATACATTCTCTGGAAGAAAAGATTGACCTTTTGGGAAATTTCTATCGATGTGAATTTCATTTGTTTTCCCCAAAATGATGAGAAATCCGTTTTTTTGACCTTGAAAATCGGGGGTTGACTTATACACGAGGTTGACTTATACTCGAGTAAATACGGTAATCTTGCTGATAAATAATATTATTCTTTATAATTATCATCTTAACACACATGTATGTGTTTTTTCCCTTGTTCAATATTTATTATTTATTTAATATTTTATGCTTTATATATCTTAACTGTGCACCACCTAGATTAGTATGCTATTTGCGGTGTGCAGTTAAACTATATTTATATTTATGTGTATATGTGAATAAACTTGAAAACTTTGAAACTGTGTCGAAATGCTGAGTTGAATGTAAATAGAGTACTAGTGGGACACTAGAGAGTTTAAGCAAGAGATGATTGTGTTTGAAAACCGGAAGTGAACATCTGCCAATTGCCAGACCAGTGGCCTCTCCCAGATGTTCAAACTAATCATTTCTAGAAGTAGAAAGACACTTAACAATATTAATTATAAACATGTTAGGGTTTGGGGTTAGGGTTAAGGTATAGGAGTGACTGCATGCAGTCATTATTCTGCAGTTTTTGTTTAAGATCTTTTTGTTTCAATAACAGCTTTTTAATGGTATTCTTGACTTCTGTCGGTATTAATTTTGTGAATAATCTTCAATTCCTTTTTTATTTTTGCAGTATTTCAGAATGGAACTTCTTCATTTAGAAAAAGTAAGCATGTGGCGTACATGGTACATCAATTTTGCATGCAACTGCTGACGGTGTATTGTACTTTTAGTTAAAATATTCCCTATTAAGACATAAGTACAGGTGTGTCTCTCTTCACCCTGTTGGGGTTGCTCCTACAATGGACTAGCATCCCTTCAAGGGGGAAGCAGAAAATTCATACTTCAATTGCTTCATTGATACAGAAATGGGGATGCAGTGAGCTCTAGCTGTGTGGGCCAGTGGCTCATAAGCAACTTTATCGTGCAGGTGCCTACAAAGTATGATCTGTCCTTGATTATAACGTACGTGTATGTACATAGCCAGAAAAGTCTCACAGTTTGAGCCAATCAATTTGCTTGCATCATAAGTGTGCTCCATAATCTTATGGACCAGGATGCATGCTGATAGCTTAATGAATCCATTGAAATGCATGTCTGTAAGCTTTCAGTGGGTTTGGAGAAACTACAATTTGATAAAAAGGTCAGTGTTGGAAAACAATAATAATTTATTATTGTTTTGTGGTCAGCATGCGTCCTTCAAGTTACTGTATGGATGCACTTGGTAGGTTGCTAAACACTTGAGAAGCTAGAGTCACTTAGCAACTGCACTCATGTGAATACATATATAAAACACTTTCATAAATGGCAGCCTATTTGTTATCCCTTTGTTTTTAATATTTTAATTAGACCTACTGGCTTCACTTTGGTTTAGGTATTGGTAGTGCTACTGTAGTATACCATATAGCAAGAATTGTTTGTGTTCATGAGTTATTGAAATGATTGCCTTGCATTTTAGATTAAGAAAAGGAGAGCAGTTCTTGGATTAAAGGAAGGAG
>BLFN01000322.1:1189612-1192112 GCA_014634225.1 Acropora yongei
TCGTACCCGCATTTTTCATTTTTGGGCATTTTGAAGACGTTTTCGTTCTTTCTACGACTTAGTTGAAAACACTCGGTGATCTTCTTTCAATTAGAACGCGGAAAAAAAATAACTTGATCAACATGTTTTTCTCTCTTCATGCGGAAAATTATTAGTCGTCTTTTGAAGACCAAATCCATTTATGTAGATCATAGCATATACACTCGAACAAGGACTGTTACGAGAATTCGAGATCATGACCCCCAAAACTGTTGCACGATTTAAAGCTATCTTGCTCACTTTACTTCATCATAAGCATATAGCGGAAGTTTGAAGCTGTTGGTTTGTTAGAGTTTGTTTAGACAAGAGTTTTTTGGTATCCTAGCAACGTGACGTAACGACTTAGGGACTCTATTAGTGGCCGTGTTATCACGAGTGGTTTTTTAAATCGCTTAGCGAGTGACAACTGGAAATCGCGTGAAAACAATTGCTTTTCCAACTCGCTTAAAGTTAAGCGTGTCGGCAAATTTCAGTAGGATTCTCATTAAATTTAAGCGACCTAACCAGATAGCTTAAACGAGTGGGGAATTAATTTCGGCAAATGAGGAGGCGCTTGCGATTATTCAAATTGCTAGAATCACGACAGGCGTGTCATTTATATTCTCCCTCCATATTTGAATCGATGTATTGGCACGCGCTCTCTCTTCATTTAATCTTAACCGTGAAACACGTGGCATTTTTAAGTCGCTTAAAGAAGTCTGCCAACAAGCCACTTTCACTAATGTTAAGCGAGACAATGACTAAATTTAGTAAACAAGTACGTCTTAAGTGATCTTTTAAAACTCTAGATGCATGAACAGTAAATGCTCTGTCCCTATAGGTCTTGGGGTACGATCTAGGTTGCATTAAAAGTTCATTACTATCAGACCTCAATGATCTAGTATGAACGATAGTGTAGTTTTAGAGCTAAATCATGAGCTAGGCGATGTCCCATTCAGTGGTTTATGCACTGAAAGCAGAATCGTAAAATTTAATACGGTATTGAATCGGTATAGCCAGTGAAGCAAGGGGTGAGAAACAATGTTTTGGTTTCACGGTCTTAGCCTGTTCCTTTTCGTCAATCCGATCAAACCTTAGTGTTTGTAGCGGTCGTTTTTTAATGTATTATTGTAAATAAAATCCGCGAAGAAGTCTGCCTTAGCTAGACGAAACTCGTCGGAGAATAAACAAGTTTGACAGATACAGTTCGCCGAGTGCTGCTCACTAGTTCAGTTTTTTAATTTTTTTAAAAAGTTGGCACTTGTAACAATGTACTCAGTAAAAGGCTGCAATAACTGCACTGACTCTTCAAAAAACTCATTAATAATTCATGAACCTAACAGCCTATCAAAATATCGATAAAACGTCACGTGCATGAGTTTTATACCCCGATAAAACAGTCCTCGTTAATATTCTTTATATAAAAAATACTGATAAGGCATATCATATTTTTCTTCCCCTCACAATTTGAAGCTTTGTTCGGACTCCCAAGAGACTTGCTTTTTATAGAATGTTTTTGAAGCCGTTCAATAAACTCGCGGGTCGTGTTCTAGCCAATAACCAAAAAAGACTTTTGGGAATTGGATTCTATTGTCATTGTCAAACTTGAGCTGCATTTTGCCATTGTTTTGTACACCAAGTATTACTACGTACATTCTGTAAAACGACCTGCTGTGTAACGAGAGGTTTCGTAGATTGAATGCAATCTACCATAAAGCATAACCACTATCACCAAAGTTATGTATTGCATCTTTCTGTTTTATCTTTCAGGCCATTTTAGATTTCTGTCCATTTTCAATCCATCACTCATGTCGTCCTCTCGTAGGAGACCATTATCAACACTGGCAACTGTCTTTATCACCTTTTTACCACTGAAAGACACCCAGCAATCCTCCGTTGTAAAAAATGCAACGTCTGCAATACTGGATCTTCCACCCACTAAAGTTCTCATCAACACAACTTCTGTTGCTCAAAATGTAACACCATCAGTTGCTGAAGCCAATTCAAGCCAAGCTGTCATCAACACAACTTCGGCTCCTCAAGATGTAACACCTTCATTTTCTGGATTTAATGCAACGCTGGCCTCGAACAGCGTCGCTAATAGGATAAATTCAACTCGAGCTCCGACGTCTTCAGTTTCTGCAGATAACGCTACTCATCCTCTAACCACAGCGGTTCCAAATATGACACCTTCAGCATCTCCAATCAACTCAGCCCAGGCTACCATCACCTTAACTGCAGCAAGGTACTCCTCCCAGATAACTTCAATATCCTTATTCAAATCATCTCAAGCCACAGTGACCTCTTTTGCTTCCAGTAGTTATAGTCAAGGATTTATGAGCACCTCAAGCCATCTTCTGCAGGCTTCAGCTTCTCAAAACACGTCTGTTCAGGCTGCAACTTCATTGACTTCAAAAAACTCAGATCAGAATTCCATATTTTTGACGGACTACGTCTTTTCAAACGCAGGCTTTGGATTCCA
>BLFN01000322.1:1239648-1244648 GCA_014634225.1 Acropora yongei
TGGAAACGTTTTTTTCCAACACAACAGAAATTTTTATTCCTCGAGGTAGCGCCCATGTCAAGAAATGCACTCAATTAGATGTACAAGGAAGTTTGAGCCGATGTTTTATTTGCAGCTGTTAGGCAAAGGCAAAGTTACTATAAGTCGAAGTATTTCTGTTAGAATTTGTTAAAATTTGGTGATTCTTTGCCATTTTACAGTGAACAGATCGCCTTTTTTAAACTTAATTTTGAGACAGCATCTACGGCATATTTTTAAAGTTGTAGAGATAAATCTCTTAGACGTGGCAAACAACCATATTTGCAATTCACAGCTTAAATTGAAGCCTGATAATTGAATTTTCATGAACTGGTAAACTCGATTTTAAGTCTCTCTAATGAGCTACATTACTTGGACGGTGTTAACCTTATTTGCGAAAATCACCATCAAGACCTTTCATGTGATAACACTAGCAGGTTGTCAAATTCAGAGCATTCGCCGCGATCCGCATGCATCTCCGTACGTAAAAAACGTCACAAATTTGCGTATTTGACAAAGAAAAACAGTAGTTTTGTACGTACATTTTTCATTTTTGGACATTTTGAAGACGTTTTCGTTCTTTCTACGACGTAATTGTAAACACTCGATGATCTTCTTTCAATTAGACGTCGGAAAAAAAATAACTTTATCAACATGTTTTTCTCTCTTCATTCGGAAAATTATTAGTCGTCACTTGGAGACCAAATCCTCGAAAAAGGACTGTTACGAGAATTCGAGACCATGAACTCAAAATTGTTGCACGATTTAAAGCTATCTTGCTCACTTTACTTCATCATAAGCATATAGCGGAAGTTTGAAGCTGTTGGTTTGTTAGAGTTTGTTTAGACAAGAGTTTTTTGGTATCCTAGCAACGTGACGTAACGACTTAGGGACTCTATTAGTGGCCGTGTTATCACGAGCGGTTTTTTAAATCGCTTAGCGAGTGACAACCGGAAATCGCGTGAAAACAATTGCTTTTCCAACTCGCTTAAAGTTAAGCGTGTCGGCAAATTTCAGTAGAATTCTCATTAAATTTAAGCGACCTAACCAGATAGCTTAAACGAGTGGGGAATTAATTTCGGCAAATGAGGAGGCGCTTGAGATTATTCAAATTGCTAGAATCACGACAGGCTTGTCATTTTTATTCTCCCTCCATATTCGAATCGATGCATTGGCACGCGCTCTCTCTTCATTTAATCTTAACCGTGAAACACGTGGCATTTTTAAGTCGCTTAAAGAAGTCTGCCAACAAGCCACTTTCACTAATGTTAAGCGAGACAATGACTAAATTTAGTAAACAATTACGTGTTAAGTGATCTTTTAAACTCTAGATGGTGTTAGACTTCCGAATTTCATATGGTATTATTAAAGCGCCATTCTCTAGGTGCATGAACAGTAAATGCTCTGTCCCTATAGGTCTTGGGGTACGATCTAGGTTGCATTAAAAGTGCATTACTATCAGACCTCAATGATCTAGTATGAACGATAGTGTAGTTTTAGAGCTAAATCATGAGCTAGGCGATGTCCCATTCAGTGGTTTATGAACTGAAAGCAGAATCATAAAATTTAATACGGTATTGAATCGGTATAGCCAGTGAAGCAAGGGGTGAGAAACAATGTTTTGGTTTCACGGTCTTAGGCTGTTCATTTTCGTAAATCCGATCAAACCTTAGTGTTTGTAGCGGTCGTTTTTTAATATATTATTGTAAATAAAATCCGCGAAGAAGTCTGCCTTAGCTAGACGAAACTCGTCGGAGAGTAAACAAGTTTGACAGATACAGTTCGCCGAGTGCTGCTCACTAGTTCAGTTTTTTTAATTTTTTTTAAAAGTTGGCACTTGTAACAATATTCTCAGTAAAAGGCTGCAATAACTGTACTGACTCTTGAAAAAAAACTCAATAATAATTCATGAACCTAACAGCCTATCAAAGTATCGATAAAACGTCACGTGCATGAGTTTTACACCCCGATAAAACAGTCCTCGTTAATGTTCTTTATATAAAAAATACTGATAAGGCATATCATATTTCTCTTCCCCTCACAATTTGAACCTTTGGTCGGACTCCCAAGAGACTTGCTTTTTATAGAATGTTTTTGGAGCCGTTCAATAAACTCGCGGGTCGTGTTCTATCGGGTCTAAAGCCACTCGGCTTCGCCTCGTGGGTTTATATAGCCTGCGAGCAAGCTCTCCGTTGGGGTCTCGCGCGAGATTCTCGGGCGCTAGGTTTGGGGCGCGTGCGGATTGCGAAGCGAGCCGCGAGAGGCTTGGGGCGGGGGTGAGAGAGGGAAAGCACTGGAATGTTTATCCTCTTAGTGTACACTTCGGTCGTCCAAGGGTTGGTATTCTCGCTTTTCACGTGACGTCACGACGACCATGTTGGTGCACAGAACAAAAACCAAAAAAGACGAAAAAGGGAATTTGATTCTATTGTCATGCAAAACTTGAGCTGCATTTTGCCATTGTTTTGTACACCAAGTATTACGACGTACATTATGTAAAACGACTTGCTGTGTCACAAGAGGTTTCGTAGATTGAATGCAATCTACCATAAAGCATAACCACTATCACCAAAGTTATGTATTACATCTTTCTGTTTTATCTTTCAGGCCATTTTAGATTTCTGTCCGTTTTCAATCCATCACTCATGTCGTCCTCTCGTAGGAGACCATTATCAACACTGGCACCTGTCTTTATCACCATTTTACTACTGAAAGACACCCAGCAATCCTCCGTTGTAAAAACTGCAACGTCTGCAATACTGGATCTTCCACCCACTAAAGTTCTCATCAACAAAACTTTTGTTGCTCAAAATGTAACACCATCAGTTGCTGAAGCCAATTCAAGCCAAGCTGTCATCAACACAACTTCGGCTCCTCAAGATGTAACACCTTCATTTTCTGGATTTAATGCAACGCTGGCCTCGAACAGCATCGCTAATAGGATAAATTCAACTCGAGCTCCGACGTCTTCAGTTTCTGCAGACAACGCTACTCATCCTCTAGCCACAGCGGTTCCAAATATGACACCTTTGGCATCTCCAATCAGTTCAGCCCAGACTACCATCACCTTAGCTGCAGCAAGGTACTCTTCCCAAGTTCCTATAACTTCAATATCCTTATTCAAATCATCCAAAGCCACAGTGACCTCTTTTGCTTCAAGCAGTTATAGTCAAGGATTTATGAGCACCTCAAGCCATCTTCTGCAGGCTTCAGCTTCTCAAAACACGTCTGTTCAGGCTGCAACTTCATTGACTTCAAAAAACTCAGATCAGAGCTCAATGTCTTACATCCATCCAGCTTCAACAGCTACAACCGCCGCCCTACCCTACACAATTTTTGAGTTAACGTCGTTTTCAGCTCCACCGAAAACTCCTCCTCCATCTTCAGCAGTTCAAAATGTAACACCTACAGGTTCTGCAATTAATTCTAGCCAGGCTTTCATCAACACAATTCCAACCTTTCAATCTGTAACACCTACACTTTCTGCAATCAATTCAAGTCACGCTGTCATCAACACCACTTCAGCTGTTCATGATGTAACAACTTCAATTTTTGCAATCACTTCAAGCCAGGCTGTCATCAACACAACTCCAGCTGTTGAAAATGTAACACCTTCAGTTTCTGCAATCCATTCAAGTCAAGCTGTTATCAACACAACTTCAACTTTTCACTATGTAACACCTACAGGTTCTGCAATCAATTCAAGCCAGGCTTTCATCAACACAATTCCAACCTTTCAATCTGTAACACCTTCACCTTCTGCAACCAATTCAAGTCAGGCTGTCATCAACACCACTTCAGCTGTTCATAATGTAGCACCTTCAGTTTCTGCAATCAATTCAAGTCAGGCTGTCAACACAACTTCAGCTCTTCAAAATGTAACACCTACAACTTCTGCAATTAATTCAAGGGAGGCTGTCATCAACACAACTTCGGCTCCTCGAGATGTAACACTTCCATTTTCTCGATTTAATGCAACACTGGCCTCGAATAGCGTAGCTAATGTGATAAACTCAACTCGAGCTCCGACGTCTTCAGTTTCTGCAGACAACGTTACTCATCCTCTAACCACAGTAGTTCCAAACCAGACACCTTCAGTATCTCCAATCAGCTCAGCCCAGACTACCATGACCTTAGCTGCAGCCAGATACTCTTCCCAAGTTCCGATAACTTCAATATCCTTATTCAAATCATCTCAAGCCACAGTGACCTCTTTTGCTTCAAACAGTTATAGTCGAGTATTTAAGAGGACCTCAAGCCATCTTATACGGGCTTCAGCTTCTCAAACCACGTCTGTTCAAGCCGCAACTTCGTTGACTTCAAAAACATCAGATCAGAGCTCGATGACTTACATCCATCCAGCTTCAACAGCGACAATTGCCACCAAATCATCCACAATTTTTCATCCAACACCGTTAACAACTCCTCCGAAAATCGCTTCAGGTAAAAACTGATAAAAGTTTATCTATCACATTTAGTGCACAATTCCACGTTTTTATCCAAAATTGCAAGACCACAATTATCATTTCATGACAGTCTGGGATTCTAGGCTTCCTTGTCCAGTGTTCCAGACTCCTCCTCAGTGGATTCCGGCCTCCGTTATACGTTATGCGTTATGGCCCCGATCACCTGGATAGTCCCGATAGCTCGCAAGAGTGTTTGGGCGATTAAGAAAATTACATAGAAACAGCAGCGGAAAGTGGAAGGTTAGTCGGCAGGTGGAGGAGAGGTTTATTAGCTTGATGACGATTGAATCGTTAACCCTTTGCTTTCCGCTCCTGTTTTCATACAAACACTTGCATTGTCCCTTAATTATTTGGAGCAATTGGATTGATCAGGTTAGTGTAGGCATTCTATGGAAACCAACCTTAAATAGCCGGTGAAAATTCCATATTTTTGCACGATTACATCTTTTAAAATGCAGGCTTTGGAATCCACAAGCAAAAATTTCTTAATTCGGATTATCTTTCACGGGCTAAGAC
>BLFN01000322.1:1289470-1294470 GCA_014634225.1 Acropora yongei
TTCCTGCGAAGCCATGCTCGCTTTATTTACCACTCGATTAGGCAAGGACCACTGAACCCAAACGAACGATCGGAGAACGAAAATAATTCAAATGACCCGCATAAGTGACGGCCGTTTCAAAACGAGGCACTCATGCGCAGTAAGGACGGAAGCGCTGGTACCAAGGGTTATTTGAAGAAATCCGGTTACAACCGAGGTAACATTTATCCCTTACATATTTGGGGATATTTTTCTTTGTAAAATTTTCTCAAGCAAAAGCTTATAGGTAAGACTAGGAGTCAAATCTGTGGGAGTAGTTTGCTAGAGTTATAGTTTGGGAATCTTGTCTCGAAAATAGCTGCATTTCAATCGAAAAAGTGGAAAACATTGATTCAGCTTCTAAAAAAACGTAAGCATAGTAAATTTCCGCATGAGTCCGTCTTCGGAAACGCGACGTAAAGAATCCTGTATGTTTAAGCAAACGGAATTGCTGCGGAAATGCGTATGAACACGGTCATTTTTCTCTTTCGCGTTTCACGTCGTATCCGCCCTGCGGAAACGTATCGGAAACGTTTAAGTTCGATTTTCCGCTATCTTTCCGAAATGCGGAAACGCCTTTTTTCACCCTGTGATTGTGTTTTAATTAAAAAGGTTTTGAAAGAAACGACCAATTTTATGAGAAAATCCCAAGTAAATGACTCATTGCTACGCATCAACTTTATTTTTAAAAGTCTCTCTTTTCCAAATTTTTTGCATATGAAATATCAAAAGGCTGATAATAGTATAGAAACGGCCGTAACTTCTATTGATATTTCATCAAAACCTGTCGTCTTTTTTAAGTTGACGACGTAAACATGCAAGCTGTTCCATGCAATTACCGAGAAGTTGTTTTGAGTTTGTGGTTAAAAAAAGCAACTTTATTCTTGATCGGCGTTAGCGCTGAATTTGTGTCCTAGTATGCTTCAAATATGAATAGTTTTCAAAAATCAACAGTTTTGCTGTAAATATTCATATTGCTTGTACTGACTAAGAGAGTGCGAGCGTTACCCATCCAGCCCTTAGATCCGTTTTGATAATACCTCTTCCACTTAATGACAACTTGCTAAATAAGAATTACGTGAAAAACTGTCTTTATTCAACAATTTTCCCTTTGCAAACGTTTTTTTGCAACACAACAGAAATTTTTATTCCTCGAGGTAGCGCCCATGTCCAGAAATGCACTCAATTAGATGTACAAGGGAGTTTGAGCCGATGTTTTATTTGCAGCTGTTAGGCAAAGGCAAAGTTACTATAATTCGAGGTATTTCTGTTAGAATTTGTTAAAATTTGGTGATTTTTTGCCATTTTACAGTGAACAGATCGCCTTTTTTAAACTTAATTTTGAGACAGCATCTACGGCATATTTTTAAAGTTGTAGAGATAAATCTCTTAGACGTGGCAAACAACCATATTTGCAATTCACAGCTTAAATTGAAGCCTGATAATTGAATTTTCATGAACTGGTAAACTCGAAGTCTCTCTAATGAGCTACATTACTTGGACGGTGTTAACCTTATTTGCGAAAATCACCATCAAGAGCTTTCCTGTGATAACACTAGCAGGTTGTCAAATTCAGAGCATTCGCCGCAGTCCGCATGCATCTCCGTACGTAAAAACGTGTAATGTCGCCTGAAATTGTCTGTTCAGAAGCACAGTCAGGGTATAAACAACGAGTTCCCAACTTATGGCTTCCTGTAAAACCGATGGCAGTTGAATTGTGAGGACCTTTTACATCATTGACCATATATGTAGTATTTTTACAAAAACTTGAATCATAATCGGAGTACATGATGTATAATAGCTGTTTTTAGAGAATAAGTATTCGCTCACAAACATATGGGGTAAAGCAAGTAATGAAACACGATTCAAACCATCGTAATGAGGCTTCTAATCCAGGAACTTCATTAGACTCTAACTTAGACCTAAGTCAACTAATAAGAACTTTTCATTACGATAATTAGTGGACTTGCTCGTACGAACAACAACCGTGAGGAACGTTTCTCTCACGCTGGGATTCAGACCTCCTATGAAACGATATCCGACTGAATCCCATAAAACGATCACATCTTATTCTACCAGAGCTGCTACATGAGGCACTGAGCTGAGTATTGGGTGGCCACGGGTTGAGAGAATAGGGAGCTTAAGCAGCCATGCCAGCAGATAAACGTCACAAATTTGCGTATTGACAAAGCAAAACAGTAGTTTTGTACGTGCATTTTTCATTTTTGGACATTTTGAAGACTTTTTCGTTCTTTCTACGACGTAATTGTAAACACTCGATGATCTTCTTTCAATTAGACGTCGGAAAAAAAATAACTTTATCAACATGTTTTTCTCTCTTCATTCGGAAAATTATTAGTCGTCACTTGGAGACCAAATCCTCGAAAAAGGACTGTTACGAGAATTCGAGATCATGAACTCAAAACTGTTGCACGATTTAAAGCTATCTTGCTCACTTTACTTCATCATAAGCATATAGCGGAAGTTTGAAGCTGTTGGTTTGTTAGAGTTTGTTTAGAAAAACGTTTTTTTTGGTATCCTAGCAACGTGACGTAACGACTTAGGGACTCTATTAGTGGCCGTGTTATCACGAGCGGTTTTTTAAATCGCTTAGCGAGTGACAACCGGAAATCGCGTGAAAACAATTGCTTTTCCAACTCGCTTAAAGTTAAGCGTGTCGGCAAATTTCAGTAGAATTCTCATTAAATTTAAGCGACCTAACCAGATAGCTTAAACGAGTGGGGAATTGATTTCGGCAAATGAGGAGGCGCTTGAGATTATTCAAATTGCTAGAATCACGACAGGCGTGTCATTTTTATTCTCCCTCCATATTCGAATCGATGTATTGGCACGCGCTCTCTCTTCATTTAATCTTAACCGTGAAACACGTGGCATTTTTAAGTCGCTTAAAGAAGTCTGCCAACAAACCACTTTCACTAATGTTAAGCGAGACAATGACTAAATTTAGTAAACAAGTACGTCTTAAGTGATCTTTTAAAACTCTAGATGGTGTTAGACTTCCGAATTTCATAGGGTATTATTAAAGCGCCATTCTCTAGGTGCATGAACAGTAAATGCTCTGTCCCTATAGGTCTTGGGGTACGATCTAGGTTGCATTAAAAGTTCATTACTATCAGACCTCAATGATCTAGTATGAACGATAGTGTAGTTTTAGAACTAAATCATGAGCTAGGCGATGTCCCATTCAGTGGTTTATGCACTGAAAGCAGAATCATAAAATTTAATACGGTATTGACTCGGTATAGCCTGTGAAGCAAGGGGTGAGAAACAATGTTTTGGTTTCACGGTCTTAGGCTGTTCCTTTTCGTAAATCCGATCAAACCTTAGTGTTTGTAGCGGTCGTTTTTTAATGTATTATTGTAAATAAAATCCGCGAAGAAGTCTGCCTTAGCTAGACGAAACTCGTAGGAGAATAAACAAGTTTGACAGATACAGTTCGCCGAGTGCTGCTCACTATTTCATTTTTTAATTTTTTTTAAAAGTTGGCACTTGTAACAATGTTCTCAGTAAAAGGCTGCAATAACTGTACTGACTCTTGAAAAACAACTCATTATTAATTCATGAACCTAACAGCCTATCAAAATGTCGATAAAACGTCACGTGCATGAGTTTTACACCCCGATAAAACAGTCCTCGTTAATATTCTTTATATAAAAATACTGATAAGGCATATCATATTTTTCTTTTATGTTAATATCTTCCCCTCACAATTTGAAGCTTTGTTCGGACTCCCAAGAGACTTGCTTTTTATAGAATGTTTTTGAAGGCGTTCAATAAACTCGTGGGTTTATATAGACTGCGAGCAAGCTCTCCGTTGGAGTCTCGCGCGAGATTTTCGGGCGCAAGGTTTGGGGCGCGTGCGGATTGCCAAGCGAGCCGCGAGAGGCTTGGGGCGGGGGTGAGAGAAGGAAAGCACTGGAATATTTATCCTCTTGGTGTACACGTCGGTCGTCCAATGGTTGGTATTCTCGCTTTTCACGTGACGTCACGACGACCGTGTTGGTGCACAGAACAATAACCAAAAAAGACTTTTGGGAATTTGATTCTATTGTCTACCATAAAGCATAACCACTATCGCCAAAATGTATTTCTTTTAGTTGTTAATGAGCTTGTATTGTAAGCTACTCCCATAGGGGGGCAATCAGGCCCTTTATTAACCACTCCTTGTTTATATCACACCACTTGACGCCGACCAGTTTACTCGAGGCTATTTTTCGTTCCACTTATTTTGTTATTTTCTTGATTGTTTATCATACGTTTATTTTCACTGTATTGTACTTTCTACTATTTATCACCACTCTTGTATTTAACACTATTCAGAATTTTGTAATAAACTCGATGATTGCTGGCGGCTCCCTCCACTAACTGTTGTCTTTGCGTTATTACTTATAATAGAAATGTTTTCTATTCGGCTGAGCGAAGCGAAAGAGAATAGAAGTTATGTATTGCATCTTTCTGTTTTATCTTTCAGGCCATTTTAGATTTCTGTCCATTTTAAATCCATCACTCATGTCGTCCTCTCGTGGGAGACCATTATCAACACTGGCACCTGTCTTTATCACCATTTTACTACTGAAAGACACCCAGCAATCCTCCGTTGTAAAAACTGCAACGTCTGCAATACTGGATTTTCCACCCACTAAAGTTCTCATCAACACAACTTTTGTTGCTCAAAATGTAACACCATCAGTTGCTGAAGCCAATTCAAGCCAAGCTGTCATCAACACAACTTCGGCTCCTCAAGATGTAACACCTTCATTTTCTGGATTTAATGCAACGCTGGCCTCGAACAGCGTCGCTAATAGGATAAATTCAACTCGAGCTCCGACGTCTTCAGTTTCTGCAGATAACGCTACTCATCCTCTAACCTCAGCGGTTCCAAATATGACACCTTCGGCATCTCCAATCAATTCAGCCCAGACTACCATCACCTTAGCTGCAGCAAGGTACTCTTCCCAAGT
>BLFN01000322.1:1423178-1425678 GCA_014634225.1 Acropora yongei
TCAAATAAAAGCTTTAGTGAATTCGGAAATTTGTAAGCTCAGGGGTAACAAGCAGCATGCCACGCAATGAATAGCTATCACGCATGCGCAATCTCAAAGCACTCATCAGTTCTTCTCCACGGTTTTCATTCGTTTTCAAATTAAGATAATACTGAACTTGAGTTCAATGCTTCCGTCCTCAGGTTGGACCCCCGCCTGTAAGTGAAAGCTTCAGTTACAATGCTTTAGGCAACAGCAGTCGATTTAACAAGCTTCTCCGATTGGGGGACGTCATGGGGGCCACACACCTCGCAAATGCCGTGTTACAAACTGCTCAACAATCAGAAACAATCACACAAGAAGAAGAAATAAAGGTACGTACCCCTAGAGTAGTCAAATTTAGCTTTGACTTAAACAGCAATGTTTAGAGCCCTATCCGTTACATTGAAAGGAAGGTCTGAGAGTTTTGAACTTGAAAGTGGTTTTGAACCCTGACCTCTGCGATACCAGTGTAGTGCTCCACTAGTTGAGCCATCACGCCAACTAGGAACTGTCATTACGCGAGTTTCTGAAAAACCCGAAAAAGTTGAACCTTCTAGTGAAGAATATATCAAATTCCTCGTAGTAAAGCAAAAAGTTAGGCATGCTCATTGCAGTTATGACAAAATCAGACCCAGGCGGAATTTCATTCCTGACCTCTGCGATGCCTGTGCAATATTATACAAGTTGAGGCCAACTGGGAGTAGGTCGTCATTTGAGCTCATGATATCGATACCCTGTAGAAGATAAAAATCGGTCTTCAATATACGTAAGTATATTAAAAGAAACTTCGGAGTGAAGTGCTACGGTTTCACCGTGAACACTTGAAAAATTCAGGCTTGAACAGAATTTGAACACTGAACCTCTGCGATGCTGGTGCAGTGCTCTTCCAGTTGACTTGTGGTGAAATAGACCCGCAAAAGGTGGATACATGAAGTGAAGTATTTATATAAAAGTCAAATACATAATAAATGAGATGAAAAATGCAGACGGTTAACAACGAAGGATGCCACTTGCGAGGAAGGATCCAACTGGATACTCCAAAATATAATAGTAGAACTTGAATGACAAACTGATCTACTCCAAAACTTCTCACATGTCTAGCTTTCATACAAACGTTTCGCCCTTCGAGATTCTTCAGTGTATATTTGCAACGTTACAATACCTACAAAGGCTTTTAAAGTTTATATAGAAAAACAGCAATAGATTATCGATGTAAAACATCTGATCAAGGAGTTCAACGTTATGTAACTATATTGCGTAATTGTATTATAAACAAGACTTGATTAAAATATGGACAAATATTAACAGTTTTTTGATAAAACAACAGTATATAAAAACATATAAAATTTAGATTTAAAGATCTTGAATCGGTTTCTTTCTTTTATTTTTCCTTTCTCGCGTCAGATCAAATCATTCATTGTTGAAGAGGTGTCCAATCTAGAAGTGGGTAATTTGCAGGCCTTGACTCAAGTGACATCAGTGATTGCACGAGCGACACTGGAACCCGAGCAAGTGACGGTGGATACACAGGTAGCCATTTTTGGTAACACATCACGATCACGTGTTTTCTGCTGTGTTATTACTTGGTCAACTTTCGCTTACTGTTATTTAAAAAATTACTTTCTTGTTGAAGCGTGCCGAAAACCTTCATTATAACCTTTCGGTACTTTGCTCCTCTTAGAATTGTCGCCAGAAAAACACTTGAAACAATCTGCGATTTCGAACTTCGTTTCTCATTGTTCATTGTCGGCGATAAAGAGCAAGATTCATAACACTGTCGGTGGCCTATTTTTCGTCCAGCTAAAATTGAAGACATAAGACCGATTCCCAGATGCGTCTTATAACAAAACGACGTCATTTTTTCTAATCCCTTCTCCAGAGCGCCCTGGGAACGAGGTTGGTGTTCTTGAATACTGACCCCCGGTCAAGGTGACGCAGGCTCCGACAGCAAGAGAATGGGGACGAGATATAATTTTTATTTGTTATGTTTATTGCGCATGCGTAATGGACTAAGTTGGAATTGATCTCTTCAAACCAGGCCATTGCTTTGCAAAGTCTTTCATCGTTGACGTCTCTGTTACGAAACAAGACCAGAGAGGATTACGCTTCTGAGTCAACTTTGGTTGAAGAAGGAGGAGAAAATTTGTTATTGAGCCTAGGAAATGTCCTTCATTCTGCGGCACAGAAGGCCAGTGTCATAGGAGTAGCAAATTTTTCAAAGGATATACAAAATAAGGTAATTAACTACAAATAACCAAAGGTTAGTAAGTGCGGGCTAGAACACTTTTGAGTCGAGGAATTTCAAAAAACTTTTGTTGAGCTCAGTTGAAATTGGTTGACCATCGCGTTGCCATATTTGTAGAGTATTCGCATTAAAAGAACACGGCAGATATTATCTTCTTGGGTTGCACTGTCCCATCGAATCTCAAATAAATTTTGTCGAAACAGGTTTTCATCGCCCGCTGCTCCTCTTTTTCAG
>BLFN01000322.1:1552896-1557896 GCA_014634225.1 Acropora yongei
CAAAAACATTGCTATTTCAGAAACATACATCATATCTATGTATAACTGTCGAAAAGGACTTAAGCAAGGTGGACACATATCATCAGTTATACAATTGTGGCCATTACTTTAAGTTTTTTACATATATGTCTCTTCTGAAGTTGACAAA
The DNA here is from genome assembly GCA_014634225.1 of Acropora yongei. NCBI lineage: Eukaryota > Metazoa > Cnidaria > Anthozoa > Scleractinia > Acroporidae > Acropora > Acropora yongei. The sequence continues at coordinate 1,553,045 of BLFN01000322.1, forward strand.
AAAGATACAGTTGCAGAAAAGGCATAATTATATATATGGCATATGTTTTTTAAAAAAGCAACATAAACATATAATCATAAAATTGAACTTTTAAATTTGTCATACATATCTAGTCCAAAGATTTTTTTTCATTCGAATCCTAAACTGAGTGGCAGGTCAGGAGAACCCATCATATTTCACTTGATTGAAACGTTATTTCTCTTTACTGCAGATGTGAATGAATGCACCGCTCTGCCTTCCGCCTGTCTCGTGAATGCGCAGTGCTCCAATACTATTGGCTCATACCGCTGTGCTTGCAGCCTTGGATACACTGGTAATGGCAAAACATGCACAGGTACGCAAATTGGAAAGAATTATGACGATAGAAAACACAGAATACAAGCTTACTAGATTACAAGCACTTACATTTTTACGCGGTCTTTTTTCTCTCACCAAATTAAAGACTGCTTGCAGCATATCGCGCAATAGGATAGCAAAGTAAGAAGTATAACATACAATTGAAATTAAAGACCGTCATTCATCTCTAATCCGAAGATTTCTTTTTTATTCGAAACTTAAACTCAGTGGCACGTCAGGGAAACATTTCATACTTAATTTCATTTGATTGAAACGTTTCTCTTTCCCGCAGATGTCAATGATTGCTCTACTTCACCTTCCCTCTGTCACTTGAACGCGCAGTGCTCCAATACTATTGGCTCATACCGCTGTGCTTGTAGCCCTGGATACACTGGTAACGGTAAAACCTGCATAGGTACGTAAATTAGGTAGAACTGTCCCGCAATGAAATTAGGGTGAGGCAGGGAGAAGCCATTAGCAGCAAGTGCTTGCTGACAACCGATGGTAAATCCAATATGAAAGTCATTTGTAACCTCTTTTTTTTTTTTTTTTTCTTCATACGTTCATGATTTTTATATTGCTCTGGTGTGACTGGGACGGTGGTGATGGAGCGGTGTTGAGGAATGAAGGAGGAGGAGTTCTTGTCATCGGGCAGATCACGGGATCGCAATAACCGAGGCGAACCAGGCGTCTATTCTGGAAACAGGACAAGTAGAGCACGACTTTGGCAACGAGGGGAGCCCTGGTAGAAAAAACAATATGGCTTACTCATTGAACCTTTGGATAAATTAGTTTACAAGTTGAAACGTCCTGTATAACTGCCATGCATCATTTTAGCTGATTGAGTTTTATATTGTTCTCTTTAGAGAAAACCGTTTTTGGTTGCATCGGGTGCATGGAATGGCTTAATAGAATGGTTGCTGTCACCTTTACGAGCTTTCCTAGAATGCGAACTTGTCTCTAATTCGGTGATTTACATACGCACACGATTCGCATGTGTATTTTTTTTTCTTTTTTCATCGCCCTTTCTTAGTGCAAGGGTTGTTAAAGCTATTCGCCCTGCAGCCTTTTACAACGTTTCACCCTGTTCTAGCCGCAAGCGAAGAGAAAGTTCTTGCAGCATCATCAGCTTAAAAAAAGTTAGTAGTTTAAACGCTTGATCTTGATAAAGAACGATTAAAATGTGGCTAAGACTTGCGGTTTCATTCTTGCCATAGCAGTGAGATAGAGCTCTGACAATGGGTCCGTGCGAATCATTAAAACGTAGTCATGTTTGGAATTTGCGTGGCTATTTAACGTATGGTTTGCCTCTCCGTCATTGATTAAAAACTTAGCACGATATGTTTAAGCCGATAACGAAGATTAGTGATAATTATAGCATAGTTTCTGGTAATTGAAACTTTGAAATTTGTTAAACAAGAAAATCAGGACTAATTATTAAATGGAACGAGATTTTTGTTATTGCTACGAATCCCTGCATGTTCTCATAGTCCATGACGTCATTAAATAGCGCTAAATCGCATTAATTCCAAGTGGCTTGCCTAAATCACTCATTGTGTCCTTTTGCAAGTGTGCGGACATAACAAACGGGACACGGGGACTAGAAGTTTTCCCGAAGTAATTGTTAAGGGTTCGTGTCGGTTGGGTGTTTTAAAATTAGCACAGCAAGGCCTATAAAGTTTCAATAAAAACCTAAAAATTGACACCATAAGATCAAAGAAATAAACTTTTCATGTCAGGATCTGATACAATGAAGAGGTTTCTCTTACAATTCTGTTTTGCACTTCAAATAACCTCTACTTTAGGTGGGATACAAAAAAAAAACAAAAAACAAAAAACAAAACAAAACAAAACAACAACAACAAAAAAAAAACACCCCCACACGCGAGACTCAGATGAAAAGCGAAGCGAGAGGAGCACTGAAAAGTAGTTCCAACTGTCGGTGCATCCTTCGCGTTGCGTGTCCTCCGGAGTCTCGTGCAACGAGTTTGTTTCGCTCCCTTTCTTACTTTATACTGAAATTAGAGAACACTCACAGTCTAATTTTAATTCCCTATCTGGAAGATCAAACCAGCCTTTTTTTCCGTGACTAGGACAACCAGTTTCTTCCCTGAGGCAATTTTTTTTACCCGGCTCTAAAATGCACCTTTCCGACATTCGACATTAAACTTTCAATCAACGACAACGGTTTCTCTACTAACGTACACTACAAGCCAGCCGATTCTCATACCTATTTGCGAAATTCGTCCTCTCATCCACAGCACATAGATATGCTACTCCATTCTCTCAATTTCTTTGCCTAAAGCACGTCTGTAGTGACCACGCTAATTTTTTTTTTTAAATTTTATTTTTTATCTTATTTTAAGAACCCTGACTCCGCTGCAACCACAGGGAAACATCGCGCCCATGAAATTGACCAAGAAACCGCACTAAAAACGTCACAGAACGAAGAACCCAAAAAAATTCCTTTCACCCTCACTTACCATCCACCAAAGCTTGCAGTCAAAAATGTCACGATCAAAACTTCAAAATTCTCCGCAATGATCCTAAAAGTAAAAACATATTTTCTCTACCACCTCTTATTTCATTTAAACGCGAGAAAAACAAAAGTAACTTTCTAGTTAGAAGCGCATTTAAGTCTGAAAACCAACCAGGAACCTTTAAATGTAAACGCACAGGATGCAAAACTTGTCACTTTATTTCTAGCATAGTTAAGATCTCAGGACCCAATCGATCCGCTAAAATCACAGACCACTTTACATGGATCGATATCTTTGCTTATGTCATCTATTGCATGTTAAACCTGCACGCTATCTACGGAAATCTACATAGGCGAAATACAAAAAGATTGGCAGATTGCTTCCGTGAACAGCTAGAGATGCAGAAAAGAAAAGGGTACAGATGCGTCCAAATGAGTTTCGCGCCGTCTTAATCTTTCTAATCAGTCGCACCACAACATGACAATTTGCGAGTTTTCCTTACACCACGGGAACACAGAAAGCAGCAAAAATCTTCAGCAAAAACTCTTCTTTCAACTGGGTACTGACTATCCTCTAGGGAGCAACGAACGCCTGTCTTTCCGCTAGTTTATTCACAATTTCAGGTCACCATATTTCCACCAATGGCAATAAATGCAATAAATTAGTCAAGAAAATGGGATATGATAGATGATTAATATATAAACACCTTGCCAAGAGGTGGCCTGTGTACTTTTTCTTTTGCGCGTTATTTGGAAAATAATTTTATGCAAATTTATAGAGACTTGTATGGAGACGCCATGTTGGTGCCCTTCCGAGGGGCACCAACATGGCGGCCGTAAAATGACAGAAACAGAAACAGAAACTTTTGTACGGTGGCTCACAATTTAAGGGCTCAAGTTTCTGCAAATAAAGTAAAGTTGCTGAGATTCAACAAAAAAAAAAAAAAAAAATCTTGCTCTAAATAAAATGAAGTTGCTGCAAACTTAATGAATTTGCTGCGAATTTGAACTAGTTGCTGCATATTTCCGAAACGAGTTGTAGCAAATTAAAAGAATGTTGCTGCAAATTAAAACATCAAAAGAATGCGTGCGCACTGAAGGAAGGGGGATTTTAATATTTTTGAGCGAGATGCTGTTATACTTTTTTCTTGGCCTGTGTGACTATTCGGACAAACATCCTAAAATGGTTTGCAGTTTGTGCGGTGAGGAATGCCCTTCAACCGCAAATTTTTGTCATCAATTAAATTAGGGCTCCAATAAGGTGGCAAGTTCGGTTGACAAGGAAAAACTGTTAAAACATTATTTCCATTGGGGATATAATAACACAGCCATCATTAGTTTGCTGGAAAAACCTCATGGAGTACGAATGCACATGAGGATGCTTAAAACGAAGCTAAAAAATAGACCTTCAAAGCTAAGACTTTAATGACATTGCAACTCTTACCACTGAGACATGTATATTTACAATTCTATAAGTTGTTCCAGAACTAAACTACTGAGTTTTTTATAGAAAAAAAATGCTTCCAGTTCTTCTATACCTGTTTATGACGGCAGGAGGAAGTATATTTTTTCGATAAGGCCAAGACTTGTTTTATTTTAATGGATTTGGCACGAAATAATTTTCGACAGAATATGAATTAGCTTTATTCATAAACGCAAAATTATAATGACTCACTATGGAGGAAAATGCGAAACTTAAAATAAATTAAATCTAAGACAATACAAGATGTACATGTTCATGTAAACAGTGAATCTCCAAAGCTGTATAAGGTGCTTCATAATGTCCCCTTCCTTTTTTGCAACAAACCAATTTATAGCACTTCTGAAAGGGGTGCCAACAACAACAACAAAATTTCCATGTGGTAGGCTCAGGAGTATACAATTGCGCACGTGCTCTAGCAAGGGACTCATTTTAAGGCTCAGACCCCTTGTTGAGCTCTTGTTGTTTTTCATACGGTACGTTGTGGCGACTATTGGTGCAAAATAGATGGCGTTTACACATGCGCATTGCTGAAAATAGCAAATAGTCAATTTTGT
>BLFN01000322.1:1573182-1575682 GCA_014634225.1 Acropora yongei
CTCGATTAAACGGCGATAAACTGCATTATAATTTCAAGTGGCTTACCTAAATCTCTTTTTGTGTCCTTTTGCAAGTGTGTGGACAAAACAAACGGGACACAGGGGGTAGAAGTTGTCCCGAAGAAATTCTCAAGGGTTCGCGTCGTTTGGGTGGTTTTAAAATAGCACAACAAGGCCTATAAAGCTTCCCTTAAAACCAATAAATTGACACTCAAGGAACAAAGAAATTCACTTTTCTTGTCAGAAGCTAATACAACCAAGAGGTTTCTTATACCATTCCGGTTGGCACTTCAAATAACCTCTATTTAAGGTGGGAGAGGAAAAATGCACTCGCACTTGCGAGACTCGAGGGACACGCTAAGGGAGGGGAGCACTGAAAGATAGTTCTAATGTCTGCGCGTTACGTGTCCTCTGATTCTTGCGCAACGAGTGCATTTTGCTCGCTCTGTTACTTTTTGTCGAAATTAGTGATTACTCACAGTTTAATTTCAGATCCCTCTCTGGAAGGCCAAAGCAGCCTTTTTCACGTACAATGAAAAATGGCTTGGGGAGGGTATAATTCCCTTCTCATATTTTCTTGCTTCTTGATCCTCATTTTAATGATTACGGAAAAACTGTGAAGCGCAGTAAATCACAGCGAAAGAGGATATTAAACTCCGGTGGGATTTTTCGCGTTACAGACACAAATTTACTGATTTTTTTTGCTTTTCAGTCAAGTATGATACATCCCCTGTCATAGTAAAGTTGTCCTGAAATCAAACGCACGCGATTTTGTTTTCTTCAATTACCATCTCCTTTTGATTTCAACTTTATTGTTATTGTTTTGTTTTGTTTTTCTATGACTATGAGGGACACGTTTTATAAACATCACAAAATGCCTTACCCAGTCCAAGAGCAAAGTATATTGTGCAGTGTTTTCAAACATAAAACTTGGGCGGAACATTAACACAAGCCATTCATCTTTGAAATTGTATTGCCACGAGTTGTCGCCGGAAAAGGAAGTTTCAATTTGCACTTCCAAAAAAAAAAATTTAAACCGTTTTCTTTGTTAGCTGTCAATTTTACTGAATTTTTTTTTCACGAAACTATGGTGCGGTTCCCTTTTTTGTCTTTTGCTTTTGTTTGTTTGTTTGTTTTTCTTTTTATTCCTTTATCAGTTTTATGCTCGGCAACCAGGCAACGGTTACTGCGAAAAAAGAAACACCAAAATATAGCTGCGTTCTTACAAGTACGGCGTAGATTTTTCAACTCCCTCATTTTGAAAGCTTTATGGGAACTGAATTATGAAGGGACTGTTACTTAAGGTCTTATAGCAAAGATATATGTTTGGGAATTTAGTTTAATGGCCTACTTAGTAAGAAAAGAAAAAATAATAAAAAAGTGAACTACGTCAAAGAAATGTCAGGTTAATAAATACAAGCAGCACGTGCAGTACGATTAATTTTCCGTATTCAAACAATAATATCAGTGATTTTTAGCGTTGTCTTTGACGTCTTTTAGCAAAGATCCTAATAAACTTTTCTATCCATTTCGCCGGACAATGTCTTCAGGTGAAATACGAGTGTTATTTAAAGAATGTTTTGGAGGGTGTTCTGTGCCCTGTCTCTCCTCTTTATTGATAATGAAGTGTATGTATGCGTCATAAGCTGTACACTGCCTTCTTTCCTTTGCCTGACAAGTGGAGGAATTTGGAACTAAGAAGTGATTCAAATTCTACCGCTATTTCCTGGAAGCACTTGGGCAAAACAAGCTCGGCGACACTAAGTGCGTTTAGTGAGAGACTGACAGGTTGTTTTAGTATATTAAGACGAACTCAATGTCGTGTGTAATTGGAGTATGACATTTAAAAGTTGCAATTTGATATCCATCTGTCTCACCTGAGTTAAAAATTGATACGCTAATTAAAAATTTATTAGGGCTTTTGAGGGCGCAACCAAACCGAAAGTCTCCCCGTTAACTGAGTAAGGAAGGAATCTTTAAATACGTTTCAATAGTAAGAGAATAGAAGGTAGGTGAGAAGTGACTAAAATGGAATTTCTTCTATTACACTCCTCTTTGTTTTTGTTTTTTTGCTTAAAAAATTTTTCGTTTTTTGTTTTTGTTTTGATTATTTTTCTGCATAACTTGGGCGCAAATAAAAATACTTAGGGAATAGGCAAAAATGTAGTCTTTTCTTGCTGCGCAGTGATATCACAGTTTCTTGCAGGCTAGCTAGGGCAAATTAGAATGATGTGAAAATTAAAGAAGTTCTCTTGTTAAAACAAAATATTAAGCAAAAAGTACCAGCTTGGGAGTGATTAGCATTCAAGAACTGACATTTCGTCGTGATGGCTCAAACAGTCTACAGATGCACTTGCGTGCTGGCGGATCGGGATTAGAATCTTTGTTTTCTGTTTTTGCTGGTTACCTATGCCTAAAGTTTAAAGTCGTTGGAAAAAAAAAAAGTTTTTTGTTCCGTTAAAAATACGTGCGTTTTCGCCCCCGCAACAAAAACTCCCAT
>BLFN01000322.1:1660137-1662637 GCA_014634225.1 Acropora yongei
TATTTAGTTGGAACTGCCCTCATTTCAAAATGTTTGGAAAAGTTTTCTAAGTCCACAAAGTTCAAAAGCTTAAACTAATCTGGTATGAATCGCCCTCATTTAGTATGAATTGCCCTCAGGCTGAATTGCCCTCACTTTAAGTGTTTCATACTAAAATTCAGACTCAGTTTAGTATGAATTGCCCTCATATTTAGTTGGAACTGCCCTCATTTCAAAATGTTTGGAAAATTTTTATAAGTCCACAAAGTTGAAAAGCTTGTCAAACCACGAGGGATATGCTAATGAGAACCCCCTATTATTATGTAGATTAGGAACGTGAATCACCATAGGGGGTCGAGGTCCTCACGTGACCCTACAGTCCCCAGGGAGACCTCTGCACTGAATAGGCCAAGTGGGTTTATGCAGTGCACAGCCCAAACCCCAAGGGATATGCTAATTGAGACTTCCTCATTAATATTCACGACCCTCATTTGAATAATCATAGAGGGTCACGTGAGCCTAAAGTCCCCAGGGAGACCTGTGCACTGGTTAAGCCAAGTGGGCTTATTCAGTGCACACCCCAAACCCCAAGGGATATGCTAATGAGGTTTATTCATTAATATTTATAACCCTCATTTGAATAATCATAGGGGGGTCACGTGATCGTACAGTCCCCAGGGACACCTGTGCACTGAATAAGCCAAGTGGGCTTACTCACTGCACAGTCCAAACCCCAAGGGATATGCTAATGAAGACTACTCATTATTATTCAAATGAGATGCGTGAATAATAATAAGCGGGTCACGTGACCCTACAGTCCCCAGGGAGACCTGTGCACTGAATAAGCTCATCTTGGCCATTCAGTGCACAGCCCAAGCCCCAAGGGATATGCTAATGTGGACCCCTCATTAATATTCATGCACCTAATTTGAATAACAATAGGATACTCACGTGACCGTGTAGTCCCCAGGGAGACCTGTGAACTGAATAAGCCAAGTGGGCTTATTCAATGCACAGCCCAAACCCCAAGCGATATGCCAATGAGGACTACTCATTAATATTTATATGCCTTATTTAAATGATCATAGGGAGATGACGTCATCCAGATATCTTCAGGGAGACCTGTGCACTGAATAAGCTTTCTCATACTAAAATTCAGACTCAGTTTATTATGAATTGCCCTCATATTTAGTCGGAACTGCCCTCATTTCAAAATGTTTGGAAAATTTTTCCAAGTCCACAAAGTTGAAAAGCTTAAACTAATCTGGTATGAATCGCCCTCATTTAGTATGAATTGCCCTGAGACTGAATTGCCCTCACTTTAAGTGTTTCATACTAAAATTCAGACTCAGTTTAGTATGAATTGCCCTCATATTTAGTTGGAACTGCCCTCATTTCAAAATGTTTGGAAAAGTTTTCTAAGTCCACAAAGTTCAAAAGCTTAAACTAATCTGGTATGAATCGCCCTCATTTAGTATGAATTGCCCTCAGGCTGAATTGCCCTCACTTTAAGTGTTTCATACTAAAATTCAGACTCAGTTTAGTATGAATTGCCCTCATATTTAGTTGGAACTGCCCTCATTTCAAAATGTTTGGAAAATTTTTCTAAGTCCACAAATTTGAAAAGCTTAAAGTAATCTGGTATGAATCGCCCTCATTTAATATGAATTGCCCTCAGGCTGAATTGCCCTCACTTTAAGTGTTTCATACTAAAATTCAGACTCACTTTAGTATGAATTGCCCTCATATTTAGTCGGAACTGCCCTTATTTCAAAATGTTTGGAAAATTTTTCTAAGTCCACAATGTTGAATAGCTTGTCAAACCACGAGGGATATGCTAATGAGAACCTCCTATTATTATGTAGATTAGCAACGTGAATCACCATAGGGGGTTGAGGTCCTCCAGAAATTCCCAGGGAGACCTGTGCACTGAGTAAAAAAGGGTGGTTTATGCAGTGCACAGCCCAAACCCCAAGGGATATGCTAATGAGAAGCCCCTATTGTTATTAAGATGAGGTGTGTGAATATTAATGAGGGGGTTACGTGATCCTATAGTCCCCAGGGAGACCTCTGCACTGAATAAGCCAAGTGGGCTTATGCAGTGCACAGCCCAAACCCCAAGGGAAATGCTAACGACGATCCCTCATTAATATTTATGACCCTCACTTGAATAATCATAGGGGAGTCACGTGAGCCTACAGTCCCCAGGGAGACCTGTGCACGACATAACAAAGATGGGCTTATTCAATGCACAGCCAAAACCCCAAGGGATATGCTAATTAGGACTACTCATTATTATTCAAACATGTCATTTGAATAATCATAGGGGGTTGACGTCATCCAGAAATCCCCAGGGAGACCTCTGCATTGAATAAGCCAAATGGGCTTATTCAGTGCACAGCCAAAACCCCAAGGATTATGCTAATTAAGTTTACTCATTAATATTTATGGTTCTCATTTGAATAATCATAGGGGGTCACGTGACCCTACAGTTCCCAGGGAGACCTGTGCACTGGTTAAG
>BLFN01000322.1:1707637-1715137 GCA_014634225.1 Acropora yongei
ATTATAGCTTTTATTAAAATCTGGGTGTAAATCTGTGTCACTGTCAGCTTGGTCTTGCTGTTCAACATTCTGAGTATATGGTGCTATTATATCATAACTGTCTTCCAATGTGTTCATTTGCTGTTATATTTCATTAAAATCTGCATAGCATACAGTATATCATTTCATTCGTTGCGGGTTTCCTTGCGCTGGTTTGGCGTCTCGCTCCATATCGATGTGATAAGTGCCAGGTAGTTTTCCAAGACCACAGAAGAGATCAAGTAACTCATGCAGGATTTGCTCTTGTTCAAGTGTCTGGTCATAACAAGGGTTAACATGCAGAAGCAGATTCAAGGCTTCAGAGGCTCTTTCTAGTGACGTGAGCATATGTTCAACAATCTTGAAGTGGACTTTTTTCTGAACACCATTAGCTGTGCAGTAAGCTTAGGTGCTGCCAATGGGGTGTATGACTGAGTGGTCATACAGACTGTTGGTGGGCTGAGGGGTTTCATCAGTAATTTTCTTGAAATCTTGAAGTGTCATAGTGCTGCAGGCAAGCTCCTTTGTCTGGAATTTTAAGCGAATTGCCGCTTTTGATTTTCTGGCTGGCGCATAGATTTCCACAGCTAATTCTTTGTATCTTTTGGTTGCCTGCACAGTATAGCTCGACTGTGACATTATCTTCCTGAACATGATGTACACGCTGTTGTGTGTCTCGCATTGGCTTTGGTTTTCTTCCTCTGAGTTTGGATTTCCTTTCTGTTTGTTTCAAACATCATGGAAATAGAGAGTGATGTCATGGAAATAGAGAGTGACAACGAGAACGATGATAGAAAACGGAGATATCTGAGGTAAAAGCGAATGCTGAAACAAAACAACCACTTTGAAAAGTGTCAAGGGCGTTCCGGACGGTGTCCAAAACATTTCTTCTTTTTTGATTCATAGATAGAAGGTTAAGGTTGCTAATGACTTTAGTCTCCTTGGCGACAAAGTGGGGGAACTTGCAATTCAAAGGAGAAGTACACAGAGCCGATTGGAACGATATTTTAAGGCAATGTGGTCGCTGATGCAATCAGTAGCTGATGTTCAGTTTTTTCCTAGATAATAATTTTTTTAGAAATGCAGATTACTGTACTTCAGTACGTTAGGAAACACAACCGATGCATGTGTGTACATTGCTGCCACAAACGATGATTGTTGCCTTTACTTGCTTAGACGAACTACTGTACATGAAAGATACGTAACTCCTGCTTTGTTAAGTTCTGTTTGTAAATAAAGTTCTGGCGCTCTTTACGTGCGACAATGGGTCTAGAAAAGGTACTGGAGTTAATGAAAATGAACACACATGTGACCCCCTTCTCTAAATAAGGTTTAAAATTAAATTTTCTCACGCCCTGCTATTATGGACTCTCGCTATTACGGACACCAAAACGCGGTTCTGAGGGTGTCCGCTATAGCGGAAGTTGACTGTAGTCCCACAATTGGCTCAAACTGATCCCATCTTTGTTTAAAATCAATGAAGTGATCAGTTTCTTGGCAGGAAACAGCCTGCGAGGAGGTAAGCATAATTATTTAAGGTACACCCCCTGAATTTCTATAACCATAATTGCCTGCACACAGCCTGTTACTTTAATTTAGTTTACTAATGCTACTGACAGAACTATTTGCCCTAATATCTTCTATCATCATTACAAACAATAAATTTATAACAGGTACAATGATAAATTTTTACTTTTTTTTCTTATAGAGGACTGAAATAAGAAATTAAAGGATCTATACGCTACTGCTTGTACAATGTTCTGTAGATGCAGAGCGGAATAAAATTGCATTTTTTAAAAACACTAGCAGTATTGTGAGTTATGGTAACTTGTGTTTAATCTGAAGGAAAAGTCCAATCAGAACAATACTAACGTAGTAAACCCAGGGAAAGACATCCATGTCTAATGTTAGACACTCATGCATGTTATTTAAACATTTTGTTGTGTGCGCACAATATTTCGACGCGTTATAACTGACGTTTGTAAGCTTTAATTTCCACTGGAATAAACATCACAACCTCGTGGCATCGAAAGCTATTTGATTCGTCATGAACGGTGAAAACTAAGAAAGAATAAATTTAAATGACAAATAAACTTAAAGAACAACTAATAAGGAAATACCACAGACGATCAAACTTACATTCTGTGCAGGATATCGGACAGAAAGGCGCTTTAAATGACAAGATTAACTACAATCTGTGGGCACGTGCAAAGCAAATTCACTGTGATCATGTGACCAAATGCCGATGGCCTTATGTAACATGGTACGAATTGACCAAACAAGATAAACACAAAGGAAAACGACAAGCCCAAGTTTGTTCATCGAATTCTAGACTAAACATTCTGCCCGCCTTGGGACAATCCGGTCAGGATGCCCAAAGTCTATTTAGGTTCCTTCTTCATGGTTTCAAAGTCATTCTCTAACAGGCAGAGCTTCTGTATTGGTCGTATAAAGACGGAGTCTTTGGTCTTGACTTTGACAGTGCGTATCATTCCATCAGGTCCAGGGTAAACCTCCAAGACCCGACCAAGGTTCCAATGACCTCTCGGTACGTTATCATCAACCAGAAGAACTAGGGCGTTTCGGTTCAGGTTGGGAAGGGCTTTGCGCCATTTCCCTCGGATTTGCAGGGTCGGAAGGTATTCCCGCACACAAAATAAGTCAGTGAGAAGTTGGACTTGCTTCCACTTTCTTCTGTACTGGTGTGCTTTCTCGAATACGCCTGGAGGTAGGCAGATGGATTTCCTTTGCATGAGAAAGTGCGCAGGTGTGAGTGTCTGTAAGTCGTTAGGATCATCAATTGGCGGTGAGGGCCCTCCCATTTAGTACTCTTTCAACTTCTGTCAGCAGGGTTTGAAGAACTGGTTCTGTGACTACTTGTACCCCAAGGATTGCCTTTATGACAGTCTTAGCACTGCGACTTCTCGGGAGAGGTGCCATTTGCTGGATCATTGGCTTGGCATTTAACCTTTTGCAGAGGATACATTTTCCAAGCATAGAACGGACCAGCACTCTGATTTGGGGAATCCACAGCTTCTCACGGACCTTGGATATAACATGCTCGCGTCCCAGGTGACCAATTGACTCGTGTGTGTGGCGAACCATCATAGCCGTTATGGGGTGGTCTCTTGGCAGAATTATTTGATTTCTGGCATCATCAGCAACTGGTGGGTGTACTATGCGTCCCTTCACCCTCAGAATATCATGGTCATCAAGTACCAGGTTAAGGCTCACTATGCTACTAGATGACTTTACTTCACCTCTGGTCTTTAGATCTTTGATCTCTTGAGGATAGGATGATCGCTGGATGATTCTTACAATCGCGGTGGTGGCGGCATCGTAATCTTATAAGATCAAGTGACCCGTCCGAACGGTCTTCCTATTGTGAAGAAAGTGAATAAAGCGGATCAACCATGCTACTTGACGGCTAAGCCGGTTCCAATTAGAGCAACTGCTGAGTATCCGATCCATAACCTCCTTAGCTGTTACAATCGTCAAACTCTGTGGGGCGGCATTTGCCTTTGAAGAAGAAAGGGTGGTATTTACATTGGCATGATTGGCGTGAGCTTCTTTCTTCAATTCTAGGGCTGAGTCTGGGACTTCGTTCAGGTCTGCATTAGGCCAAAGTGATTCTGGCTGCCAGAGGAATTCAGGTCCTCGTAACCAGCGGTGGTTTACGCTCAGCTCTGAGGGGTTTAAGCCCCGTGAGACATCGTCTGCTGGGTTAAAAAAACCCGGCACATGATTCCATTCATCTGGTTTTGAATTTCCTCTGATTTCTTGCACCCGATTGGCAACATAGGTTTGGAACCGACGCTTCTCATTTTTCAGATAGTGAAGAACTATCTCACTGTCGGTCCAGTACTTAGTACCCTGAATGCACAGGTCTAACTCCTCCCTCAGCATCCTGTTTAGGCGTGTAGCAAGGACTGCTGCTTGTAATTCAAGCCTGGGTATGCTTGTGAATTTCAGTGGAGCATTTCGGGCCTTTCCCATGATAAACGAGCAATGGGTAGGACCATCTGGATCCTCAATCCTCAGGTATGCTGATGCGCCATAACCGATTTCTGAAGCATCAGAGAAAATGTGTAGCTGCAATTTGCACTTGGCTGCATCCCCTTCAGGAGGAAAGTAGCTGCGTGGGATACGTAGCTCAGACAGAGATGACAATTGAGTGGTCCAGGATCTCCATCGCTTCAAGCAGTGCTCTTCCAGTGGTTGGTCCCAATCTAGTTTTGCCTTCCAGATATCCTGTATGAGAGCTCTTGCAGTAAGGGCCACAGGCGCGGTAAAACCAAGAGGGTCATACAGTGAACAGACAGAAGACAGGATTCCACGTTTTGTCTCAGGACGATTTAAGTTCTTGGTTTCGAAGCCTAGCTCGTCAGTTTGTACAAACCAACGGACTCCAAGGACCCTTTCCACCGGTAACTCATCCAGGTGAAGACTGAGGTCTGGCAACGCTCTCCTTTCAACAGGTATTGTGGACATGACATCCTTACTGTTGGACATGAACTTAGTTGGACGAAATCCACCACGTTCCAAAATTTCGACTAAGTTAGATGCCGCCTTGATTGCAGAGTCTTCATCGCTAAATGACGGCAAGGCATCGTCAACGTAAAAGTTCCTTTCGACGATTGCAGGGACTTCGGGGCTAAAACCCTTTGCGTTGTCATGGGCAGTTCTTCTTAAGACAGAATTTGCGACACAGGGAGAAGAAGTAGCACCAAATATGTGTACTTCCATGACATAGACATCTGGAGGTTCAGTGTAGTTATCTGACCACCACAGGAAGCATAGGGCGTCTTGATCTTCCTTTCGCACCCGCACTTGGTGAAACATCGCTTCCACATCCGCAGCCAGCCCAACCCTTCCTTGACGAAAGCGCAGTAGCACTCCAACAAGGCTATTGGTCATATCCGGGCCTTGGATAAGGTTCTTATTTAGGGACATTCCTCCGAACTCAGCTGCGGCATCAAAGACAATGCGAAGCCTTCCAGGTTTATTGGGATTAGTCACTGGATGATGGGGTAGATACCATGTGCACGAACTCTCCTGATATCCACTGTCTCTGGTAAAACTTGCTGCGTTTGATTAAGGTCTGAGAGCACATATGCTTCATCGACTTCTATGTCACTGCGACACCCTTCTGCAGGACCGAAGGGGGAACGATACTCGCTGAGTCTCCACTGATTCTTCACTGCCTCTGATTGTTTTGATACCAATTTGTTCTAAAGTCCCTTTCAGATTAAGCAGATCGGCGAGCTCGCAATCAATGAGAGTGTCAGTGCACCCATTGTCAAGGAATGCATAAGTGGAAAGGGAGTTGCCATCCTCCACTGTAACCGTAACTGGCACTACATTCAACAGGACTTGAGCTCTCGCAGTACTAACTTTGGTTAAGCTTATTGCTGCTTGATGGTTTTTGCTGGCTTGGGGTCGTACGCCTTGTTCTGTGCCTTGTTGGGGAACCATGGTAGGAGCAGGGGGATTTTCATTTGAGTCAATGTTCCTCTTCGGCCTGAAGCGATGTCCCGTGTTGTTCTCCTTGTGCAATAGCAACAAGTGACGCCCGGGGCACTTGGTACAGCCTGGAGGTTCAGGACAGGACGAGCCACTGTGATTGGGCTTATGGCGGCCACAGTTGAAACAGAACCCATATGATGCTGCATATTGTCGCCTTACTGCTACACGGTTGCACTGTTTGATGACTGGGCACTGCTGCAATCGATGAGGGGCAGAATTACAAATAGTGCTGGCAGCTGAAGTTCCTTCTCTGGTTGGCTTATCTATTTGGGTGGAGGAGATAGTGGAATCCTTTAGACGTGGCGGTGGTGGGACCCTCCTATTTTTTTAACTGTTCCTGCCTTCCTTGTTTTCTTCATTTGTTTCTCGTCTTGGTCGCTGCAATCCAAACACTGGATCATTTCTGATTGAAGCTTGCTTCTTAACAAACTTGGCAATGTCCTGCAGACATGCAGTCCCGTGGCGGCTGACAATTTCGTAGTTTTCAGTCTGCCATTTTGCAATTAGGTCATTCGGGAGTCTATTAACAATTTTCCTCATATTAGTAGCCGCGCTCGCCTCACGTTTGACATCACCCTGGAGGATCTTCGTAGCGGCATTCAATTTTTCAGAAAAATTAACCAGACTCACATTGTCGCCAGGAACAAGCTTAGGACCGGATACGAGACCTTCAATGCACGCCTGTGACACTTGGACAGGTCGACCAAAACGTTCCTCCAATGTTCTCATGAGGTCAAAATAAGAGCAACCTCTATTTCGCTCAATTACCTCCCGAGCTTCTCCTTTAAGGAATTTTGGTAAATACTCAACACGTTGTGCATCAGTGAGAAGCTCACTCTCAAGGTGTGTACGGACCTGATCTCTAAAGAAGGGGAAATCAGCTGGATTGCCGCCAAACTGAGTAGGAGTAATGCCGTTGAGTAGTTGCACCTTCCACATGGCTGCTACATGGTCTTTGGGGGTGTTCTGCTCTTGATTAGTATCACAGGCAGTCTCACGATTGAATTGGAGAGAGCGAGGAGCTTGATATGGTAGGCTTTGACTGTTCGGGGCCTGTGATGCTTCCTTCCCTTGCTTCCTTGTGGTCAAGTTACTGTTCCAAGGTGCTGACTTTGAAGTAGCTGGCAGTTTACCACACGGGGTGGAGTAATCTACAGGTTTAAGGTCTGGCATTTCTCACTTAGTTGGCTCAGGAGGTTTGGAGCTTCTTGATTCCGATGCTTTAAGGAGAGGCTTAAGGTTGTCTTGGGGTTGCACCTTATCAACATCATCAACGGTTTCCAGCTGACCGGTTTCTTCATCAAAGTCTCTCTCGATCTTCCAGTCAAGCTCAGCTAAAACAGCCTCGTCCTCCAGTCGTCTCAGCTCTCTCATTGTATTCTGTCTGGCTAATTCAGCTTCCTCCTCAGCTCTTCTCTGGGCTAGCTCCAGTTTCTTCTTTGCCAAAAGTGCTGTACGTAACTTTTCCTTCCTAGATGAGGAGGTCCTTGAAGTAGTTGAGCTCTGACGCGATTTTCCAGTCACAGAAATTCCATCATCACATTTGTGGGTTTCTTGTTCAAGTTTCACCTGCCATTCACATTCTTCGATTAAATCATTCATTGAGTCTTGGAGGGACTTAAACCTTTGCTCAACGTGTTGCAGGCGCTTCCTTTCCTGTTTGCCTGGCACGTACTTCGCATGTGTGACCTCAAAAGATTTCCAAGCAAGATTTAAACTATCTATCCTCTTACGAGCTGATACAGGGTCCCAATTTGAGTAAAGACAAGTGCGCAGTTGCTGGGTCTCGGCCTCAACATAATTGGCAACTTTATTCCAGGAAGAAGCTAGCCTCTGTTTCTCACTTATTTCTCGTTGGCGAACAATTTCGCTGAAATCAATCTGTGTATTTGGAGGAGGATCCTTACGGAGTGATTATCCTTCGAATGCTCTTTGTATTGGGGGTGGGTTACCACA
>BLFN01000322.1:1742637-1745137 GCA_014634225.1 Acropora yongei
ACAGAGCGTTAATTTCCTTTATGACCCCTTTCGGTGTCGGAAGGGAGGACAAAACGTAAACAATCTGAGATACTGCTACTGCTATTTTCTCCTATAAATTTATTTTTCAAAAAACCGGTTTGATCATTATTTATTATGTTCGGCAAAAATTTCTTTATGCGGTTTGCTATGGATTTAGCTGCAATCTTGTAGTCGCAATTGAGAAGAGTTATAGGTCTCCAGTTCTTTAAAAGGTTAGCCGGTTTGTTCTTTTTTGGTAAGAGGGTAATTAGGCCTCTTCTTTGAGAAATTGATAAACAACGTTTTTCATATGCACCATTTAGTGCATTAAGTAAGTAGCCTTCAATGTCTTCCCAGAAAACCTTATAAAATTCAGCTGGAAGGCCGTCCGTCCCAGGAGTTCTGTCCCATGCCATAGTTTTTAGACTGTTTAGGCATTCCTCTTTTGTTAAGGGTCCTTCGCATTTTTCCTGCGCGTGTTGGTCGAGTTTTGCATTAGATTCTTCGGAGAAGAAAAAGGCGTCATGAGCAGAGATATCAGGCGCGCATGATGCATATAAATTTTGATTAAAAGATTTTGCTTCTGATAAGATTTCCTCATCTGTTTTGATGAAGCTACTATTCTCAAGCTGAAGTTGCCTTATGGTTTTGGTATTAAAAAGCCTTTTTTCCAAGTTTGAGAGGTATTTCGTGTTTTTTTCTCCTTCGTTGTGCCAGCGGGCTTTGGATCTCATTATGGCTCCTCGAGTTTGACGCTGGACAACGTTTTCTAACTGTAATTTTTTAACTTCTAACTCATTATATATAGTGGTCTTGTTGGTTTCAGATAAGTCGTTTTCTTCCAGTTTCCTCTGTAGGGACTTTATGACAGAGTCCAGATTGGTTTCTGTTAACTTTATTTTGCCTCTCTTATGTTTTGCGTATTGTATTGACTTTGAACGAATTTGCATCTTCATTGTATCCCAGAGGAGCACGGCATCAACCTCAGTGTTATTTTGGTATTCATTTGCAACTTCAGTGATTGTTGTTTTTATCAAATTAATATATTCACTGTCTGATAGGAAAGACGTATTTAACTTCCAGAAGCCCGGGCCCCTGGGATTGGTATTGTTTGCAAGGTGAAGCCTTATCAAAGAATGGTCTGTTTTATACCCTGGTAAATTATCAGCGTTTGTAATTGACGAGATAGATAATAGACTATTACTCGTCAAGTAAAAGTCTAAGCTACAGTGAATTTCGGGCTTGCATCTTCTCCAAGTGAATCTTCTGATATCCGGATTGGAGACCCGCCAAATGTCGATAAGGTCTAGCGCATTTATTATGTTCTGAACTTCCTTCAAAGAATTTTTGTGAGTGATTAGTCTTCCTCCCCTCTTATCATTTTGGACGTCCAATACTAGGTTAAAATCGCCACCCAGGATAATGTCCTCGCACTCGAAAGAGAGGAGGTGGCTGACAACTTTTTTAAAAAAATTCGGATTATCATCATTTGGCGCGTAAATGTTTTCCAAAGTTATAGTCTTATTTTCCAGTTTGAAATCTACTAAAATAAATCTTCCATCAGGATCAGAAAGTGGTTTCTTGATTTCGAATTCAAAATTGTTGTTAAAAAGGATGCACACCCCTGCACTTGAGCTAGAAACACTACTAAAAATAGCTGAGAAGCCCCATTCTGATGACCACAGTCGTTCTTTTTCTTTGGTGCAGTGGACTTCTTGAACAAAGAATATTCCAAATTTTTTCATTCTAAGCCAAAGAAAGGTTTCTCGCCTCTTAAGGTTATTGAATAAGCCCCTCACATTAAGAGAACAGGTTATCAATTCGTCAATTAAGAACTTGCTGATGATAAAAAGTAGTAAACTGGAATGCAGAAACAAAATGCAAACTACGATAGTTAACACTTGGTAGGACTGAAAAATGTTTTCTACTGACCGAAAAGACAAAACAACGGCTACACTGGAAACATGAAACTATAAACAAAAACAAAAAAAAGGTATAATTTAAGCGGCTTAGGGAGAACATACCATGAAACAGACAAATCAAATCAGGAAAGGACGAAACGCCAAATAGTTTAACTTTAGAACTTACAATATACAAAAAGGAAAGAATCCGTTTCGTGCAAACGGCGAAGCAAACGTGGAGTACTAGTCTCAGTCTTAAAGGTTGCAATAGCAATTAATGACAAGCAAGTGAGAAAAATCGGATTGTACTGACCTGAGTAAAGAGAACTTCTACGAGCCTGTAGATTCAGCTGCAGTTTTAAGTTCGTCGGGTATGTTACCAACATGATAAACGTTATCATTTATTACTAGATTTCTGTCCACTACTTTCGCGTTCATGCCTGTCTTCCGCGCTATGAACATCGCTTTAATTAGTTCCTTTCTTCCAACTGTATCGCCTTTGCATAGTCTTTAGTTATGTACTTGTTCCGATAATCCGTGGAATGTCTCAATGGTCCTTTCGCTTTAAAAACACGGTCCCTATCTTCTCGGCAGAGAAA
>BLFN01000322.1:1782637-1785137 GCA_014634225.1 Acropora yongei
AGCGAATTTATAGGTATGCAGATTCGACGGATTTTCGTGAAACCTCGTCAGAACATTCCAGAGATAACAACAAACCAAAGATTGTCAGGAAATTTTGATATTTATCATATTTTTCACGTGGCGTCCGTTTACGCAACACGTCTCACACATCTTTAGCTACTCTAAATTTAGATGCGGATATCTAGACAACTAATCAGAATATCGAAAAAACCCGACACCATTTTGTTGATTGATGCCTTATGAATACGACGGTGAAGTCATTTTGCTCGTCCTGTGGGATCGGATAGCCGATAAATTCAACAGAAGAACCCTCGGTTGTTTCACGCCTTATCGGCTCCTGACCCGTCCTAAAAGAAAATATCGCCAAAATTGTAGTTTTTTCGTAAAGTACATTTATTAAGCTTTCTTATGATATATAGTTATGTTAGGGTTTTATTTAAACTGGCGCGCGTACGATTTTTTTTCCCGAGAGACACCCGTGAAGGTGGGAAGTAACCTTAATGTTAGAGGATTAAATGGCTCGAGATGTCTGGAGAAAACTACATCCAAACGATGAAAAGTTTAACTGGCGAGCACCTAATCCAAAACAATCAAATGCAGATTAGACTACTGGTTAGGTTCAAATCATCAACAATCACCTGTGAGTAAATGTCATATTCAAATCGCTCCGCACTGTGATCATTTTTTAGTGATATTGAAACTTAAAGCAAATATCCAGCCTGCTAGAGGACCTGGATTCTGGAAATTTAACTGTTCTTTGTTAGAAGATTGTGATTATACTGAAAAGATGGCACGTAAGTCTATGCAATCATAGAAGGTTATGAATACCTCGGTGATTAGGGACTCCTGTGGGAAATGGTGAAAATGGAAATAATATCTTTTACAAGGAGCTTTGCAAAAATGAGAGCTAAAAAGCGTGAAGAACCAGAGAAAATTCTCACATAGGAAATATGATATACATGTAACGATACAACGAACTCGTAAATGGTGAAACTGGTATCTAGACATGAAAACGAGGCATTTTAGGATGGAACATTCAGAATTTGTGAAGAGGGAATGAGATAGTGGACCATCGAATTACAGAAAACGACACTCCTGGTTCTTCTTTAAGTGAAAGAAGACCTGGTATTTTTCTAAGTTTGGTTGGTTTAAAGACGAGTCGCTGCTTTTGCTAAACGTGGCACTACTTTCGATTTGCATCTTCGATGGATCGACGCTATCGCATTGACCGATGACCATAGTAGAGGAAACCTTGTTTAAGAAGCTGTCTCCGTTAAAACCGACCACTAATTTTACTTCGAAAATCCGATTTTCTTCATAAGTTCGGTCTGCTCGACAAAAGTTGCGTTGCCTGCCGAAACTGGAAAAATAGCCCATACTGCCAGCGCTCTAATTAAAAAAATAATATTTGGTCAAAAGTCCCAATTCCTTCTGTCAACTATATATCATAGCACTGTTTTTAGCCATGCTGCAATCAAAATTGAATGTTGATCCTTCAACGGTTATAAGAAGATTTCCTACCCGTCCAATCGAGTTTTGAACCAAACACGAAAATAGCTATACTTTGAAGGCACTTTTTAAAAATGTAACACTGCATAAATAGAAAGTATAAGTGACCTGTAATTGAAAACAAAAATAAAATGTGTCTGCCCACTAAGTTTTAAAAACTAACCACCACTTAAAGTTGAGGAAATTTTGAAAATATTCCAGTGAGTAACATACTCGCCTTCGTGAAGTGCTCCGATAAATTCACTTACTATAATCTCTTATCGGGCTTCAAAATGATCATTGTTGCCTTTGCACTAATCCTTGAGTCCCAGGTGATGTGGAGTCTTGTAGCTTTTACCTCCAGCTGAAGGTTTATATACTGGGTATTTAGGTTCCTCGTCGCCACCGTATCGAAATCGAGCGAGACTGTCACATCGCAACATCGTAGCGCAATGTTTTCATTGCCGATGAGGACGTTGATTAAAGCCGTTTGATGTTGTAGATTCCTTATTTTCAGGCGCATGAGTAGGACTATTTCCTTCAGCGGATATAAGTTGAATTTAAAAAAAAATGATCGGCCAAGAAAGAACTGATTAACACCTCAGCCATCGGACGTGTTTACAGGCGTATTTGTTCCCAGTCTCCATGGGATTTCGACGTTTGAGACTGGAGGATCACCAAAAACAAGGGAAGAGAACGGTGGAAGCTGGACGAGAAAAAAAAAAGTTAAAGAAAGAAAGAAAGAAAGAAGAGCAGCAGTAGCAGTAACAACAACAACTTTTTTTTTGTTTTGTGTGAAATGTATCTGGCTATTATTTTTCTGTTTATTTGTCCAGGAATTTGTACCACCCGCATTAAGAAACAAAAACAGAAATCTAAAGACCATTTATGGACCATGAAGACGACGTAAGAGAGAGTGATAAAGAAAAGAACCAGAATCCAAGGTTTCTAGGCAAATAGTGGTAATTCCTATGTTATACATATTTTAAATTATTCCAGCCAGTCATGGAAG
>BLFN01000322.1:1902244-1904744 GCA_014634225.1 Acropora yongei
TTTCTTCGATGGTGGACAAGACCCCAACATGGCAATTCGCTAAGACAATCACTAAGGCACTCTAGAAAAGAACTTGCAAACGAAAACCGAAGTGCAAACGGTTTATACGGAATTATGGCCGCCAATCTCTTTCCAAAGCTTTGGAATTACGCATACACTATGTGTGAAACTGCTTGACAAGATTCTAACATCTGCAGGCACGTACCAGATTCGCAAACCCTTCCAGTGACCGGTGGGGAAAACTTTGGTCAAGAAGGCCGCAACGAAAATGGCGCGAGATTCAAATGCTTCTTCTCCGAGCCGTGTTTTGCGTGCGATACAGACTTCTTGTAAATGCAACAAAGACTTGCACTGAAAGATTCGGATCAGGGAACATTTATTAAGTCTTTGTATAACATGTTTGGGGTGTTTAAGGCCAGAATCATTCGTTCACGGACCAAACGGTAGTTCATCGCATCATCCGCCATATTGAATTTTGCACTTCGTTCAAATTGGGGGGAGGAGCTTATGCCCTTTTATATTAGAATATGGTGATCAGTTTGTCTTCCTGTCACAATGTAAGACAAAGCACGAAATAAACAATTTCCATCTCCCTGTATACTGTGTTTTTCTAATGGTGGCCCTAGGATCTTACTTTCACGGCTGTTTAAATAGCAATGGAAGATTTACTTTTGAGCACAGAAACTTCTGTGATGACACAGTTTGGGGAATAAATGAAAATGAACTGCTTTGAATGCAAGACATTGATTAGCCTCTGACAGCTACATGTATACTCACCAAAGCTCTTTAAAACCACCACGGTCACTGAAAAGTTTAAAACAAAATATGGGATGAATTAATTTATGTCAATGAACTAGTGAACACCAGTAAACAGCTTAAAACAGATGCGTGTGTCTCAAACGAGACACCTGTGTTGATGTTGAATTTGCAAAGTTTTCAAAAAAAAAAAAAATGTCTGCATCAATGTTTGAGATAAATATTTCCTTTACCGAATAAGTTACAAACGTTTGCCCAGCTAGAATTAGCGAAAAAAAAATAACACTAGACTTCATTTGACAGTATAATTTATAAGAAAGGAGGAATTTTTCGGCTCATACCTGCTGATCTTTTCCAGATATGTTGCTATTGATATCTTAACTCTAAGTGGAAAAGAAACCACGCGTGGGCAAGATTGTCACGCGATTTTGATGTCTAGGCCACGTCACTTTTATACGAAGTATGAGAATCCGATGTGAAATAATTGTCATACAACTTCGCTTCTGTGCAGTTCATCAATTGGAAACTTCATCCAGTAAGTAAAGGATTGTGAACGATAATATTTGAGCGATGTACCTATGCTAGGTAGCATTCAGGTTTGTTTTGAACTTTCCATACGTCGGACAACACTGTTATTTGAAGCCATGTTTGCCTATTAAAAATGAATCAGCAAATTATGCTGTGTGCCACTTACAGCGTCCAGTTGCTGTAAGGAAATGGATAAAGCACCACAAGCAGAAAGGGGAATAAATGTGGTTAACTCGATGAAACTGCTTGAGCTAACAAAAGAGCTTATCCCCGTTGGTTCAGGTAACTGATTTTGATAAAAATATATTTAGTACTATTCTAGGTCATTTCTAGCTTCTTTCTTTTTATGTGTAATAACCGAGACTAGTTTTCCTGCTTTGGCCGCCATTTTTCGTAGGTTATGGAGACGTTTTCACAACAAGTAAAGCCCTCTGTGGTAAAAACAGTTCTCCAACTAAAAAGATAGGGGTAAAGGTTGACTCAAGAATCATATGGCGT
Organism: Acropora yongei; assembly: GCA_014634225.1. Taxonomy (NCBI): domain Eukaryota; kingdom Metazoa; phylum Cnidaria; class Anthozoa; order Scleractinia; family Acroporidae; genus Acropora; species Acropora yongei. The sequence goes on from BLFN01000322.1 coordinate 1,904,027, forward strand.
ATGTAGGCTCGGGATCATAGGCTCCTGACAAAAATAATAACGATGACGACAATAATGACAACGATAATGATGATGATCATGATGATGATGATGACAATTCAACGGGGGCCCACAGTTCTTACAATGCTTGGCATATTTCTTGCCATACAGAGTCTTGTTAAAAAAAAAAAAAGGCAAAAAAAATTGACCGGAACCAAATAAAACCAGCCGGCACCAAAAAAGGGGAGATCTTTATGAAGAATGTGCAGGTTGGCAAAGGTTTCGTTGTACAACTGAAAATAAATACTTGAATTCGTACTGATTCTTGTAAATGAATTGAAGTCAATATTTCAGTGTAAAAAGTAAAGCTTATGTACATATTCCATTACTTGTTTATTTGATCCTTTAAGGAATTTGCATCGGTCATTTGGAACTCAAAGAGAACAGCTGCAATTGGCCACCAGAAGAGATGACATTGTTTAACTGAGTTCAGTTTGGTAAGGCAGTGCCGTGTTTGTATTACTAAATTGAATGCGCAGACGACAAAAGAACAAACCCCCATGCCAAGGTGCACTCTCTTACTCACATCGCAAAGAGATGGTTATGGGAACAAGGTTACAAGAAACTCGTACCAGGCTGTCGGGATCTCAAGGCATCAGTGGTAAAATGGACTGGTCAAGACTAATTGCTAGCATTGCTGACGGCGATTGAAATGCAAGGTTATGTGATTACAAAAAAA
>BLFN01000322.1:1951377-1961377 GCA_014634225.1 Acropora yongei
TGAAACATCAGCACTTTACATCACATTCTATCACACTACTTGTTGACATTCACCTTCCCAACGGCCGCCAGCAGGTCGCTCTCCTCTCAACGTGCCAGAAGAACCATCTCTTCATGATCCCGGCGCGCCTTCTTCCTCTTCTTCGTCACGTTCTCGAGATGGTACTCCTCGGCGTGGGCACTCAGTCGATGGATCGAGAGCCTGCGGCAAGTCACGAATTGTCTTAGACAATCCGGACACCGCGTGAGATTCAATTCATCAGAGGCTCCATCCTCTGATCGATTGTTGCTTGCGGAGGCCACAGGGGCAGCCTCATCAATAATACTGGTACTTGCAACAAGGTAATAGAAACTCGACGGGGTTGTTGGCCCCGCCGAGCTTTGGCTTCTCCAGGTAACGCTTCCGAACGCTCCTTCAGGTGACAACAAGGACGGGCTATGCACACTATCGGAGACAGCCTGCCAGTGCCGCATCGACCCTGGAATAACATCGACCCTGGAATAACCAGGGTCCAATGTTACAACCGTTCAACCAGCCTCACTAGCTCCTTTCTTCAGTCAGCCCACGATCTCCAACCTCTGGCGGAGTGTGGTTGCCCCAAGTGTTACCGCACCGCCCCGCCCCGCCCCAGATTCGCGGGTGTGGCAAGTGCTGACAACAAATCCGCTTCCTGAGACCACCAGGAACTAGATTGAGTGGCCTGGGGTGCCACAGTGCGGGTAGACGGCGAACAAAGAGAGCCGAGGGCCAGGACCGACACTTTCAGAGTCACCGCATACCCAAGGCCAACGGACAACAGAGAGAGCTCGGGTCAAAGACCCAAGAACTCAGAGCGACCGCAAGCTGCCGCCTCACTTTCTTAATACTCTATTCATGGGACCAGTGGGCTCCCCTTCTGTCCCTGCGGTACAAGCCATAGGATGGCTTAGCCAGGCCTAGCTCCTGGTGGTACCAGAGGACTAGAACTCTGGACCAGCGTACACCCGTCGTCACACTTTGGGAACGCCTTTGGCACTTTCCCGGAAACTGCGGACTCTCGCCACGTGGAGGCACCCAGCTTAAGGCATCGCATCCAGCGTAGAGGTCGTCACCCTGTTGCGTGAATCTGAGAGCGCGAGTTCGTAACACGGTGATGACCCCTACTTTAGAAGCTGGTGTCTTGTTAATTCTTTTTACTTCTTTTTTGTAGTCCACTACTTCATTTCTAGTCAAAAAAAGCATTCCCACATTCCCATGACCTAATTTGCATAGTGTCAAGATTTTTTTACACTGTGTCTTATCTCAGTGGGGTTGAGGCCGAATCGACCCAAACTTGATTTGGAGAATTCAGGTCACCAAGGCCCATCTTATGGCAGGGTGGTTGTTTCGCCCCCATGGCCCAATCTTGAGATGGTCATGTCATGGGTCTTTTTGGTCTGTAAACCTAATTTGCATAATGTCACAAGTTTTTGTTGGTTTTTTTTTTTATTTTTTCTTGTATTTTCTGGTTTTTTCCGAAGGGCACAAACTATCACTAATCTTGTTCTTCCTTCTCTTCATGAGATTTTTGACCTTCTCGTAGCAGCGAGAAAACCCTTCCTGCTTTACAATCTGAAGTTCCTCGAAGTCGTGGAAATACTCCCTGATCGTCACTTTATTCTGGCCATGTTTTGAACTGCTCCAGGTATGACTGATGGTCGCTGAGTCTTCTGGAGACCAGGGCTCCCTGCCAGATTGTGTGAAGCCCGTTTCATCTAGGGCGCTGACCCAATTTCCCACTTGTGATCTTGCAGAGGCGACACTGGAAGGAGGATGAGGCTTAGAGGGTTTTTTCGCTGCTGGTACGCGATGTAATTGGCTACTTTCTTGACTGAAGAAGAATCTGAAGCGAGTGGTCAAAGGGTCTTATGAAGAGTCATCCTATTTTGGACCTCATTTGTGGAGACAGGTTTGTTATTGGCAAGCTCCTCGGCAAAGACCTTTTTGAATGCCAACTTAAGGTTCTCATCCAACGGCACCTTAGCTGATAGGCAATCCACAAGGGGGATCTGGATGGATGATGGAGGCTGAGATGACGAGTCAGCTATCCTGCTGGGGGACTTGGCCTGGCTAGAAGTGACACGAGCTATAACTTGCATTGCCTTTGAGGCTGTCCGGGTGCAATCAGTTCTTACATAACACCTCCGTTTGGTTACGGCCCCATGTGACATCACCTTCTCCATGGTCTGGCCTTCGGTTGCGTCACCCAGGTCATACGTTTGTGTGTAGATGTACTTGCTCAAGTGAGTGTGACCAACACGAGTGCTGGTCACACCACTCTTCTCAAAAAACGCCATAATCTGAGACCAGGACGTTGTTGAGGGCGCTGGGTCTCGTGGCTGTGGCCAATGTCAAGTTGCACAACAAGCAGTCGCTGGCAAGGGTGAACTGCATGATGCTGAGTCGAGCACCCGTCTATGCCTCTTGGATGATTGTGGCACCCTCCACAGAAGGTTTGCTGGTGCGTACATCTCGAATATCCTCATTAGTAATGAGGGTGTCCCACTCAGCGATATATTTTCGAAGCTGGGAGTGCTGCAAAAAGGAGTCGGTGGAGGCTCTCCACCCTTGCATTGCTGGGATTAGTTTTGCAAATGTGACCTTGAGGTCAGGGGACAGTAATGTAAGTAAGGAACAGTTGCAAAATGGTTAGGTACGATATATGGGTACTTGGGGCCTGATTTGGCCTGGAGATGTTGCCTTTTTTTGGTAGCTGGCATCAGGCAGGGCAAGATAGCTATAAAAGCCAGAAAGCCATTTATGTCGGTCACTGGTGAATCTGCTGGCCTCAAAGTAGCTGGCATCTGTTACGCGATGGGCTTCATCGGAGGCATCACCAGAGTCGGATGATGATGACTCCTGCGCAGACTCAGAGCCAGACTCTGAGGCTGAAGGGGTGCAGATGTTGGTTTCCTCACTGCTGGATGCATCATCATCACTGGTTCCTTGGCGGGCTGAGGTACAGCTGATGATGTGGATGGCTGAGCTTGAGCTAGCACTCAACGGGGATGTTCATCGAGCTCCATCATGCCCATGTACAGCTTGGCCTCCCTCATGTACATTTTGTAGGGTACAGACCCTATCTTATCCAGCATCGTGCAGATGGTCTTACAACCAGCCACAGGGCACCATTGTTTTCTTTTGGTTCTAGGCTTTCTCCCTCTTATTCCAGGGTAGTCCGCAGAAGTCACAAATTTGCGTTTATCGTGACGCACTATCTCAGCGTGACTGTCAACGTTGTGGGTGTGGGGCCCACCTCTCTTGACACGGACCATAAGATGGTGTTTGATGTCGCATACCACGCCTTTGCAGCCGGGCATGCAACACCGGGTATTCAGTTGGTGGCTCCGGTTGTCCCTTGTGTGTTCTTGTTTTGATTTTCTTTTGTGTTTTTTGGGCTTTTTAGGGCTGGGCTTCTCCTACTCCGCCTCAGGTGACGTCTGAAAAAAGTCCTCGCTCCTGTTGAGATGGGTGGGGCACATCCTGTAGCACAACTGACATTATGGAGGCCATGTTATCGATGGTGCAAGTTGTGGTGGTTGATGGAAACTTGCACTGTAATGATGTCTGGCAATTCAATTCATGTGCCTAGTCTGAACTGCTTCTGATGGAAACTGATCACGTATAGAAGCATCCCCATATGTTCCATTTTGTCAAATGTATCATCGGTTTCCTCATCATCATCTGTAATAGCATACCTTAGTAACTGATGCATATCAGATTTAGTTACCGTTAACTCTGACGGGGTACTAAACATTTTAACAACTTGATCCATTTTCTTAACCTCTCCTGCTATTTTCAATTTTTCTATTTTAAGTGCATATTTCAAGATGGGGCCATTTGACGAAATTGTGACTGGCATTGCACTTCAGGCGACCACTGTCATAACGACGTCTTCACAATTAATCGGTGACCTCTTTTCTAGCATTATGCTGTCAGCAGCGGCTTCCTTGATTTTGCCATATGGGCTAATCTAGTGGGATTTGTAAGCATAGTTGTAAAACCAGACAGGAAGACCTCTTTTAATGCATCGCCGAACATAGACATTCTTCTATTGGTAAACACTTAAAAAGAAGAACACAGCCTGCTAGGAGTTCACAGTTCTAAAATGCCGAACAAAATATGACTGTCTAATCTATGAAATGCTGTTTATCAGGAGCATAGAAGCAAATCGGATTCAAGTCGCGCCAAACTTTTTACATAACAATTGAGTACTTTGATACCTTTTTCAATTCCTTACATATTTTCACACTGTTTTGACTGCAAGGATATTTGCCGAGATTGTTCTTCTGATTGAGTTTGATTTGTAGTCTTGTAAATCAATTGAGCACTAGTGTTTGTGTCCTTGATATCTAGTTTGAAGGATTAATATTATTCTTATGAAATTGTGTTAAATCTAATCAAGGATCTCAACTGCTTCTGATGCAAACTGATCACATAGAGAAGGATCCCCAGATGTTCCATTTTGTCAAATGTATCATCGGTTTCCTCATCATCGTCTGTAATAGCATACTTTAGTAACTGATGCATATCAGACTTAGTTACCGGTAACTCTGACCGGGAACTAAACATTTTAACAACTTGTTCCATTTTCTCAACTTCTACTATTTTCGATTTGTCTATTTTACTAAGTGCATCTTTCAAGATGGTGGCATTCAACTAAAGGGACCACTGGCGTAACAACGTATTCAAAATTAATACCTTTTTCAATTCCTTACATATTTTCACATTTTTTTTACTGCAAGCATATTTGCTGAGATTTTTGTTCTCATTGAGTTTGATTTGTAGTCTTGTAAATCAATTAAGCACTATTGCTCGTGTCCTAGATATTTAGATTAAAGGATTAATAATGTGCTTCTGAAATTGAGTTAAATGTAATCAAGAGGGTGTCCTAAGACCATCTACAGTGATAACGGAACAAACTTTCACAGGTGAAAGAGAGCTTCACAAATCGCTAAACGATTGGAATCAAAGGTCCATAAACCAGTTCCTTCAGCAGGGAAAATCACATGGAAATTCAACCCACCTGACGTGTCACATATGGGTGGAGTCTGGGAATGAATTATCAGATCCATTCGTAAAATCCTCTAAGCCTTGCTAGGGCAACAAGGTTATTTCTGACGAAATGCCTTAAACATTAATGAGTGAAATTCAAGGAATTCTGAATTCCCTACCATTGACTCCTGTTATCGCGTCTATTCAATGTTCTTAAGTTCTGTTTCCTAATCATATTTAATTCTCTTTGCTCATTTCGTAGATTCATTAGCTATTTGTGTTTCCTTTGTAAGTCATTTTTGTACGCGGAGTTGCTGTACAGATCTTGTATGTAGTTCATTTCATGGTTTTTGATGTTCTTAAGTTTAGTGTTTTTTTGGTATCATGCCTGTAACTTTGTATTTCTATATTTCCTTGTTTTCTAGTGAATCGTCATGTTAAGTACGATATCAAACTATACAGGAGTTTAAATTACAGAATCTAAAGAAGAGATTGAGAGCAACGCCATGTTGACTGTTCTCGGGTTTGTTTAGAACTAAGAATTCTGTTGTCATGACAATGTGACGTCACACTTTAGGATTCCATGGGATTGTTTTCGTTGTAGAAAGGTTTGGATGCTGTGCACACTATATTTATTCCCTGTCGCTGTAGTATATTCGTGTAAAGGGCGGTTTCGTCCATTGAGACGAGGATAACTCCTTTAGGGAGTTTTGCTTTTTCTATTAAGTTAATGAAGTCTGTTGAATCTTTGAGATAAGACTTCTGTTGTTGTGCTAAGAGCTGAAGAATTTTGTCAACAAAGCAGGATAGCTTTTCGGTTGGTCCATTGCAACCTGATATTATTGGTCTTTTCTACTTTAATCAAAATATTGAACAAAGTTGTGATACCTTGATCAGTTGAAACCATAGCATAATAAACATTCCTTTCCAGTTGGGAAAAGCAACTAGGAATAATGAAACCAAGCTCTGACATCCAGCTCACTCAGCTGGTCCCGCTCTTGGCCAAATTGTCAAACAAAGGTTCTGACTGCATGCAAATGGAATACCCAGTTCAATTATAGTGCCAATGATTTCAATGGCTCTTTCTAAAAGTGGTTTCACTTTGGACTGAAATGTGATGGACTTCCCCACACTTCGTTTGGTTGCAACCTTATCAAAGGGAATGACTGCTATTGTTGAAAAGACTGTGACACGTAAAGAACACCTCACATAAGAACACTTGCAAAATACAGAATAATTGTTTAATGCATATGGAAGTATAATTTAGTTCTTAATTTACCTCGTTAAAAGCAGCAACTACCAATTTTTCAATGACAATATTATTTGCAAGATCTATTGCACCAGCCAATGTGTATTCTGTAGTCAATTAAAAAAAAAGTACATTTATTAAGAAATGCATGCTTAAGTCCATACACAGCAGTGAAATCGCATTTAAATGAACTGCATGCAGTCTATGGTCGATCAGTCTTATAGGCTTTCACAGTTAAGTAAATAAATCAACGTAATTTTTGCATAATTAGTTTGCATGCGGCTGTTCGTCCTCATCGTCTTTAGCATGGCCTGATGCAGAACTTGCAAGCAGTGATCTCAGGGAATTAGCAGGATTTTCAGTTGCCGCTGACGACCCCTGCACTTCCCTTCCTCCAGGTCGCAGATGTTGTAGTGCTTACTGGGGAAATGTGCAAGGGATCATGGCCTCGTCACTGCTTTCAGAAAGCTCCCCCTCACTTACTTCTCTTTTGTCCTCTCCTGCCCTCCACTGCCCTCCACATTTTCTTCAAGCTGTCACGCAGAAAATCATGGGCATCGGCATGGAGTGGCTTGAAGGTTGCAAAGTTTACGCCATACTCCACCATGCCTGCCAACAAGTATTGGGGACAGTACTGGCCACTATGGTACCATAGGTTAAGCAACTTGGCCCTGCTGGATGATACCCTTCTTTGCATTTGCCATTGCTGCACTGAACATATTCTTCTTTATCCTTTGGTAGTCTACATATGCAGTAAATAGCAACCAGTGACTTCTTGCTGCCCCAGTGAAATGGCACTCTCTTTTCTGTTTTGGGGAATGGTGACATGGTGCCGTTTTCCAGGCAGTTGAGTTAGTGTTGTCACGTATATCCTTGGTTACCATCATATAAGCACAACTTCTCTACTTTGCATTTGCCACTACACAAACACCTGTAAAGAATTAAAGTGAAAGAGGAAATGTTATCACAGTAATCGTAACACGAGAGCGAGCATGGGTAATTTTTTATACAATTCTGTTATAATAACCTTGGTGAAACGAGAATCCAGGCGTGAACGATGTTCATGATCTCGTGAGGGCAAGTGTGTGAACGAAAATTCTTAAATGCAACACGAGCTACCGCAACTCAACGAGAACAAAGCCAAAGAGGTATAATAGTGTAGGAAGCAACTAGAACATGCGTCTGGTTGAAGTTTCATATTTATCGCAAGCTCAGGTGTGAGATTCGCAAATCGTGATCGCAGTGGTTTCATTTGACAATTGCAGAGGCGCTTTCGCCATTTTCTTAGATTTAAGACGTGGCAGTTAAAAAGCTTACCAATTTCTGGCTGTTTCTAGGTTTTCAAATCGAGATTCTAAGACTGCGAAGCATATCCCATCGTGGTTGTCCTCATCATCTTCAATCTCCGTATTCTCGTCTCCTTGGAAGGCGGCAATAGGCTCGTCTTGGTATGGTTAAACTATCGAATTAACTGAGCCCTCCGCTTCTCCCATTGACTCCAGCGACCCATAATCAGACGAAGAAGATGTACTAGCTGAAAATGCATCATTTGAAGACATTTTTGCCGCGATAAAATTGCGAAGAAAACAGCTCAAAGAGTAGCAATTTTGTAGTAAATACACAGAGAGACATCGAAAGTTACACACCTTATGACGTCACTAGTCTCAGGCCTTGGAAAACAACATTGGCGATTTTGGCAACTTTCGAGTGGTAAAGAGATGGGTTTTGTGCACTGGACTAGAGCTCAAATTGGAAATTTATGAATCGGTGGAATATAGACTTCAATTTTGTGGAATAAAAAAGGGATTGAAAATTTTATTTCATAGGCACTTTCAAGGCTACTTTATAGTAAGTATGGAGCCCTTGCTTGCCGCATCTGTCATATAGAAAATATATAGCAGCATGTAAAAGCTAGGTATAAACATTTCACCTTTGTAGTGCTATGTTAAAGCTATGCTTCACAGTCACATAGTAAAAAGTTATTGTGTATTTCCTATGTGTGTGTTCACGGTGGCCTCCTCATAACATAGTCAATGAATAGCTATTTTAAAACTATGAGGAGGTCTTACATAGTGTGTATACAGTGATTTTGAAATAGTTTTTGTCTAGTCTTACCATATGTTGTACATATCCTGAACTATGTATTGTAGCATGTTACATAATTATCACATAGGGTGTCTGGAGCGATAAATAGCTTTAACATAGTCCAACAGAGTAATAAAATACACCTAACATAAGTTTTGCATGTGTCGGGTTCTACAAGGGTAATATTTCCCTTTCTTAGTAATCTTAACTCTGCCCCTTTTGGCTGGAAATGTAGGCTTTTGTTTTTTTCTTGTAATTTAAGTTGTGGAACAGTTTGCCTTCTCAAGTGCATCCTTAAAGAAATGCTAATGACTTCAGAAGTATATTGCAGAATGGCAGTGTTTTAGAACGTGTCTTATAGTGCACAATTGTAGCTTTTAATTGTTTTGTAGAACGAATATTATAGTTTTCAAACTCACATTTTTAGCCTGTGGCTTGTTGTTTTCAAAATTGAATAATGTTATATGGCTGTAATTGTCATAGATTTGATTTATACACGTTTGTATTTTCAACTTTATTTATAGCTCTTTGATGTAACATTTTAAAATGAATGATTGATTGAGGAGAGAAAATGAAATTTTACCTTTAAAGTCAATTATTACGATCACCTTTCATGGGGATTTCAGTGTGAACATTTAGCTCTTGTTTTGACCTATAATTGTTCTTAGATTCAACACATCCTTTTGATAACTCTCTATTTTTTGGTGTATTTTCAGTTAATTTTCAGTTTGAGAATTTAGCTTGATTAAATTGCTAAGTTGGGGGTGCGTCTTAAAACCGAGTGCGTCCTATAACCGAGAAACTACGGTACCTCCTACCAGTTCTTGCTTGCTTTCCTGATTGTGGGTATAGCAACCTTTGCAGCAGTAGTCTTTCCCAGGTGATCTGTGACGTCATTGCGAAGGCCTGGGGAAAGAAATTTTAATGCCGTATCCCACAATGCAACGCGCGCAACGATTCAATCTGTTTTCGAATCATGGCGGGCATTCGGCTGCTGTGAAAGAATGTTTGCGACAAAGAAATCGTTCCATGGAAAAGAAAGGAAAAGAGATATTTATTTCAGATTAGACTGAAAGTGAAACGTCAAAATCTTACTTACTAGGATGTCTTCGGTGAGTTGAATCCTCCTATAATTCATTCGCATTGCACCGACGCTCGATTCTTTCCCTTAGAAGAGTGTTAAATTTACATTCAATCAGTGAGTACATTTTGACGACGTACTCAGTTTTATTCTGCGGTGGAAGTGTTGTTAAGAGATCTAAACAAGCTAGCTGTCCGGCTTTGACGAGAGTCGGATCTTTCAGGACCGGATACCTTTCCTCGGGATTTCCATGAACGTGCGAACTTAGTGGGTAAGTTGCCTGTAGGCCTCCATCGGCTGCTCGCTTCAAGGGTGGAATTTTTAGTAGCAGCTCTTTCAACTGGCGGAATTTTAGCTCTCTTTGACGCATCAGCCCTACCGTAATCCGGTATGGTGGTTTGTCACTAGCCAGGATACATTGCTCTGTCCATTTGCCACTCGATTTCTGGTTGAGGTCTGCTTCAATGATAGAACTCTGCGTTGCCGAGTGCCTGCGAAGTTCGCAGGTTATCTTCCTCTCCTTCTTTGGTAGTGACTTGACGTCTAGAACTATGGAATCTTCAGTAATTTCC
>BLFN01000324.1:7500-10000 GCA_014634225.1 Acropora yongei
TCATTGTTGTATTTACTTTAAGTTCCTGGAAAGTGAACTTGTCAGTAAGAGTTAAAGAAGGTTGGAATTGAAAGTTAAATAAACATGATATATAGTTTCATGTAATATGTATCTCACTTTCCTTGGAAATTTATATAACCTGACACAAAGGAATTATCAATTTGAGCATTATTTACATTACTACTGAAATGTCTGTCACAGCAGCTTCCCATTCAGTAACAAACTTCAGTAAGAGTTATTTTACTCATAGATTGTACCCCACAGTTCGACATGCTTTTTAATCCATTTATGAAGATCCCTATAATCAAGATCATGTAGAAGGCTCCTTTCAAACTTTGGGAAGGGAGGGTGACCTTCTCGTCCACTCGTCTTTTCAAGGACATGCTGGTCCAGTAAGTTCTTAGCTATCTGAGCCACTGCTTCATAGTCCTCTGTAGAAGTCCGCAGACTCTTAGAGTCATAATTGTAGCAATCTTGATCAATTGATTCAAAGATAGCCTCTACAGCTTCTAGGGTTCCTGCAACTCTGTCTGCATTTGCCTCATCCAGGTTTGGGTCTAGAGCTCTCCGCATTGACTTTAACACTCTGTTTTGTTGTTCTTTCTTTAAATCCAAGGAGATATTGGCACCTGGTCTACCACTGCCATTGTAAAATCTGTTCCATTTAACACTAAGAGCCTGCTTTTCTGGTAGTATACAAATGCATTTAACTAAATGCAACAGTACCACATAAGCATACTTGAAGTGGCCATGGGCCTTGTAAAGAAGTAAAGCTATTTTGTACATGTCAAATAGCCTGTTCCCGTCCCCTTCTTTTATTGCATCATTGAACTCCAAAAGGATAAGTCCAAATGTGAGCTTGGCACTGTGGTAGTTGTACTTATAGTTTTATTCCGTTGGGTTGGCATTAGTAGTTGTCATTTCCTTGCCATGAAGGTACTCTCCATGTATTCGTTCTTCATGTCTATGTGATATTAAAGAGGAAGTAAGTCACACTACCACTGAACAGGTATTATTAATAGCATATTTTCAAAAGGCACAAACCTGTTTCTTGTAGTTGTTGTGCGGAACACTTCCCCACAGCCTACCCTGCAGTAGTAGTATCCAAATGGATCCCTTACATCTGTTCCATTGTATGAGGACAAACCATGGACTGAAATTTCTTGTCTAGAAGAAACAACAGGTAGTCTAATAGTCAGGAAGGTTTAGTTTTTCTAAAGTTTCTTCTCTATGCGTACATTTGAGGGAAGCAACTTAACTGCCATATGATAATGTCAGTAGAACCTCAAAACCAAAGTGTTGTTATTGATAACAATAAGAAAACATATACCACACAAGATCTCCTTTATTGAATCAAGACCTAACCAAAGAATTGTTCAGTGGTATTCAAGCTATTACACGCATGACAAACGATATTGAGCTGTGTATTACCTGACTCTACCAGAATGATAAGCATATGTTGCCTCACATCCTTGTGCCCTACATCTCCATCTGTGACCCTCTGCCTGTTGTAGCTCTGCTGTCTGCTCAACCAAGCCAGTCATTTCATCAGCATTAAACACAAAGTTCTTAATATGATCTTCACATACTTGAAGCAGCCACTTCCCTTAAAGTGTTTGGGAGACTGTTGAGTCTGGTTAGGATGACATTAGGTTTGTCTTGGAAAAACAGATATATTGCAAGCATCTTGAGTTCAGGTAAAAATCATTGTTATTACACCATAGTTAACACATGAAAATATGACAGTTTAAAGTGTTCTGTTTTCCAGTGTGCATTCATTACTAAACCTTTCCTGCTTTAAAACCTTGGAGGAATATTTAGTACCATTGCATTATCAGGATTATTGATTTAGACTAAAAGGCAATAATGAAAAAGTAAATAAAAAAATCAGAGTATAGTTTAACATAGGTTTGATAATAAACCTTCCATGTTCTTAATGCCCATCATTTCCATGAATGATGCTACAATGTGTGCCTCAGTCTCCCTCAGGTGGAACTCACTGTACTCATTATAGTGACTTTCTACACCTTTCATAGCATTGGTTTTGCCGGTGCGGTTGAAGTTTGCCATGGTTGTACCTAATTCACCAGCAGAGAAATGATTGCAAAACATTTTGAACTCCAACTACAAGGAAAAGAGACAAATAATTATAAAATCATAACTTGGGTTTGTTTTTTAGTTAAACATTAATAAGACAAGGGAAGGGGACTATCAATCACAATTATTTATTTGTGGGTTATGTGTCTCATATACACTACTGTACCTTATAAAGTGTATACTTAGCATGCCAGTCTGCAAATTCAGTGTCTATTCCATCAATTCTCTCAACTGGATCCAGGCCATCCCTGAATGTCCACTTGACATGACGTGCACGCTCCTCGAATAGCTGGTCTCCATGCAATGGGATGCACGCTAGTACTGTGGAATTTGAATCTTTATTAACTGTGATTGGTACATACTTTTCCTGGCTGTGTTGTAGAAGCTGTGCCATGTCACCAGA
>BLFN01000324.1:61756-64256 GCA_014634225.1 Acropora yongei
CAGAACCATTGCATGAAGCAGATGCAAATGCATGCAGTGGCAGGGCACCTGGCCAAAAAAATTTGGCAGAAATTTGGGAGGTGTTTCAAATGTAATCGGTGTTACTATACAATGTTTGATTGTGAGCATGCTACAGTAGAAGAATTTGTTTGCTAATTACGTTAACAACAATGGAAATTGTGCTCCAGTTCCAGAAGATGCCACCCAGGATTTGAAGGATTTATTCTTGAAAGCTGAAACTTTGGTTCACTATAACTATGTGGTGACAGACCACAAACTCATGCTGCTCGGTATTCAAGGATCTGCATTTATATTGTATGACCTAGAGATTGCAACGGCAGAAATTATGGACAAAGAGCATCATGAAATCTAATTTTTGTGGCAATTGCTCTCGTCTCGCTATTCCAGCTTTTCAGTCAGACCAGTCGTGCCGAACTAAATTCAATTTGGCTCGACTGTAGCACGACATTGGCACGACTTGGTTTCAAACGTCAAGCCATAGTCAAGCTTAATTCACTTTACTGGGCCCTTCACTGGGCGTTTACAAATGGGATGATGTTATGAACCAGCGGTATAATGGATAAATCCAAAATGGCGGACACTATTCCTGACGGGGAATTTGACGAACGTTTGCGTACTTTTATGGGTTTTAAACATGCCCAGGCTGCAAGGAGAGCGAGGCGACTATTGCAGCAGGCACTATTAACCCATGCCATTGCTAGAGCAGGAAGATCAGTGATCCTGGTGTGCTGTTTGATCACTATCTTGATGATATCTACACAAGCAAGTGCATGACGATCATGTCGTCAACTACTCAGAAATTTGTGATGGTGGGATATGGTCTGGAGGACAAATTCTGACGCAAGGTTTAAGAAGACCTTTAGAATTTCAAGAGCTACATTGCACTCCATTCTCAACAAAGAAGGAGAGAAGAGATTATTACTATTCCATCTCAGAAATGACTGGCTTTGGACTATCCACTGTCGCAACGATCGTGCGGAAAGTTTGTGAGGCAATCGTGAAAAACCTTTAGGCTGAGTGTGTCACCCATCATTTTTCAAAGGATGAGGCGGAGTTCACAGACAAAATCTTGGATTTTGAGGAACTGTGGCAATTTTCATGCTGTTGGGGTGGTGTAGATGGCTCCCACATACCGATTAAGTGCCCTAAAGGTGGAGCAGAGGCCAGGAAGGAGTATTATAATTTTAAAAACTTTTATTCTATTGTTTTAATGGCACTAGTAGGTGCAAAGTATCGTTTTATGTCGGGAAGTTTCGCAGGAAATTGGCACGACTCAATTATATTCCAATCAACCAGATTGTGGGAAAAAGTGCAACAAGAAACAGTAATTCCAATTATTGAGAAAATTATTGATGAGGTCCGTGTATTTCCAGTTATAGTGGAGGACTCAGCATTTCAGTTTTCGACATGGTTAATGAAACCATATACAAGGGCAATCCTTTCCCAAGAACAAACGTATTCTAATTGTCGTTTAAGTAGGGCTAGAATGGTAACTGAGGGTGCCTATGGGGAGCTGAAGGGTCGCTGGAGGATCCTGTTAAGAAAGTGAGAAAATAGCCCAGAGTATTTGAGAACATTGACACTTGCATGTATGGTCCTCCATAATATTTGTCTGGTTTTGGGAGAAACCATTTCATATATAAGCTGGATTTAACCCTTGATCCAGCCACAGGAGAAAGAAGGGACAGAGATACCAGGGCTCTTTTGCTTATGTGTCAGTGTCCTCCACTAAGATGCAATAATCATGCTGATCTGATAAGAAATAAACTAACTATGAAATGCTGGGATGAAAAACAAAGACGTGGACTTTGTTGATGCATTTTTCCAGTGATGAGCTGCATATTTTTTAGATGTTTATATTGTCTATAAAAGCGTGTTACCAAAATTCAACTGTTGGGTTGTATAATAATTTAAAAATTATTGGTATCTGTATGGGACTATACCAGAGTGCGAATTACAAATGTAAGAAATGAAAGGTAAAGCTGCTTATTATAATTTGGTTTCGTTTTTATGGTTTTTGCATGGTACAGAAAGGTTTTCAAGGGTTTCCACCAACGACAAACAATGATAACATGTTTACAATTATCAAAAGGTCAACATTTGGATAGGAGATAATTACCTATGGGTAGCTACAATAGTAGAGCAAACAAACAGTAAATCTGTGTACTGATCTGTTTAACCTCATACGTAGATGTGTTTCACGACTTTCACCTATTTCCATAATAAATGATGTTTTGTTGAGTTTTTCTAAAGTTTCCTTTTTTAATTTTAAAGCACAACAGAAAGTAATTATCAGTAATGAAAGTTATATAAAATCAAATTAACAATGGACCAAGTTGACATCCCGATAGATAGATAGATAGATACTTTATTTGAAAAACATTGCAACCAAAGGTTGAATTACGCATTCATTTACAAAATTAAGAAATATGTAAGAATTAATGACATACTTATTAAAATATTAAAATTAGGCATCATA
>BLFN01000326.1:50000-52864 GCA_014634225.1 Acropora yongei
TCTCAGATTTTGATAATTGGTTTATTAGCCGCCATTTCCCTATCAGTATGAATTCGCATATTCCACAGAACCGTTGCTTGTTCCCTCTCTACTACAGTTTCTGGTTTGTGCTCGTGTCAGTAGTCTTGATGTTGTAGCTCTGGCATACACAACAACAATGGATGTATGATGGTGCGTTGTCGTGCCTTTGAATGTATTCCGTTTTGGCAAGTTCTGGGCAGCCAGATGTGATGTGGTCGACAGACTCGCCAAACTTGCCAATAGTGGGTTGGTGCAGTCTTAAATGATATCGCTTCGGTACAATCTTGTTGCTAGGCTTTGATCCTGCGCGGCAATGATCAGCTCCTCGGGCTCCGCTTTTAAACCACTGCTGTTAGCCATGCATGGTTAGTTCTGTGAAGGTCTACATCTGCATCTTTCATTCTTTAGGGGTGTTTCCCGTGGAGTTTCATAACTTCCCACAGTCCAGCAAGTTGTTCTTGAGCTTGTTGTTATTGTGTCTATTATTATTATTATTATTATTATTATTATTGCTATTATTATTATTATTATTATTATTATTATTATTGCTATTTTAAAGCGTGTACTCCCCAATTTTAGAAAGTGGATAGTGGCGTGAACTTGCAAATTAGTATTTTAGGATCGCTTACAATATTTTTACGATTGGATGCGCGCATGTGCAAGGACAAGTGTCATGACGATGAGGAAAAGCGTTGAACCGTTCCTGTTAGCAAAATGAATAGTCGTGGGATGTTCGGAAAAGATGAGAGGGAATGGCGCGAGTGTAAGTAATGTTCGGAAGAGAAGAAAAGGAGTGGCGCGAGTATACTGAAGTATGAAGTGTTGACACATCGGCTTACCACCGACGTTTTAATGACAAAAAGTGAGGTTAGGGGATCCGGGAATGATGGACGTGCTCTAATGCAGTACCAAGCCGTCATGGCCAGTTGTTCAAAGTTTGGAAGTATGGTTTAACGCTTTTCATTGGGGTTTTAATGGTTTCTTCAGTTCAGGACATCGACAAATTATACGGTGAGTGCGTTAAAGTGTGTTTTCTTTTGTTTTTTTGTTTTTTTTAAAAAGCTTGTGTAACCTTGAGCTAATTTTTACCTTTAGCTGTAGGACTTAGTTCCCTTGGGTGAATTATTTGTAGTTTATTCGTGAACTGAAAAAGTTCTTCAAATAATTCTATTCTTCATGAAACCTACGGCAGATTTTCGGGAAGAGCCGAGCCGAAGAATATTAAGATCACATCATTTATATAAAGTTTTGTTGAGAAGTCATCCGCCATTGACGTTGAGTTCTGGCTCTTCATCTGAAGTGACAACAGTGAGGAAGGTTTTACGCTATTGAGATAACCACAAATTGCGTTCATAAGTTATCTCTATTCAGGGATTGAACGCAATCAACCCTTCAGTCATCGGCCAACGACGACACACTTTCCCCCGCTCAATGGGAAATCGATGCCATAGCTATAGAAAATAAGCAGTGTGAAGCAAAATCAAACAGTCATTCACTAGAAACAAGTGTGAATTAAAGCTGTAGCAATGAGCATGAATGAAAGTAAAATCGGTGATCACTGTGAAAGAAATATGGCAACACTCATCAAAGCTTTTCATGAAAATATCAACCTTGGTCCACAATAATTTATATATGTTCATGTTGTGACGAGTTATGGTATAGGTCATCAGTAAGCAAATGTAATCCAATCAGTTATAAGACATGCCCACAAGATATCCTTGATATGTGTAATACTGATGTACAACACAATTATTGATAATACTGAGTGGGTTTATATGACCTGCAAGACGGAAAATTACCAAGTTGTTCGATAGAAAATAAAAGGAGTTCTCCAGGCAAACCACAGGTGCTTGAGATAACTCCATTGGAAGAAAGACGCGTTTTGCCAACCAACCCTTTTATGCAAATCCGTGAGCTATCAAGAGGAGGGCATTCTTGCCAATGTTGTTAATGTACCAGCATCAGATAATTAATGAAATGACTTGGCAGCAAAAGTCTAATTTTATCCAGAAAGATCCAGTTACTTGTGCCAGGAGCTTTGAACACATAGTTCAGCTCTTTATTCATGATATTTTAAAGAGTGATGCAGTCTTTCGAGGAAGTCGACTTCATCTATAGAGTGGAATTCCTGAAAAACTCAATGAAATTTAAATTCCAAAAAAAGAGACCACATAAAGATCTGATCCCCAGCTGTATTTCATTATGGTAAATTTGAGGAAAAAATCCTATTTTGCTATTTAAGGTTCTCAGTAAATGATAGTTATGAAAATAATTCAGGATCCATGTATTAATAACTTATTATTACCTGTGAGAATACCCTAATTGCTACCATAAGATATTCAGGTACCAGAGCATTGAAACACTCAAAAGTAAGGAAACATTTTTGAAATTACACATTAACTAACCCCAACCATCCCTCACCCCCCACCTTCCTCGAAAGTCAACTTGATTTGAAATATAGGTAGGTATTTTCTATTACCTTTAACGATAGTGGAAATAGGGGACCCAAAACACTTAAAATGATTTTATTTCAATAACCTTTTTCTTTCTTTCCTTCTTTCAGCTTAAACTGATTGTTCAGAGTCAACTGTTGGGCAACTCTGAAAATATTGAATTGTCCGTCTCACCATTGTTCTCAGGCTGATGCTCATCTCTGATTTACATGTACTTGTGTGGAACACTTGTATCACAAGACCACAACTGAATATTTACCAGCATCTGCATTAATTCTCAAAATAATGATGCAAGCCAAACTATATCAACTGAAAGTTTTCACTCCAACAGTAAAGTTCAAAGATTGGATCTTAATTTCAAGTTAAGCAACATGGACTGACCCATTCCCC
>BLFN01000326.1:107344-117344 GCA_014634225.1 Acropora yongei
AACATTGCATTGAGAAATGAACTGGGATTATATATAAGCAAAGAAAGAAAAACATAATGCAATATTCGCTTTCAATGTATTAAAATTCTTATAAATGTATCTTAGAACTTCAAATCTAATTTTAAGAATAAAAATGACCTTGAAGGAAAAGATAGACTTTTATACCTGAACCCTCATTCATATTATCTGCTTTATGAGAGGCCTTGTCTCCAAAAAAAAACTAATATAGTTCTAAGATTAAAGGAAAACTAAATGTTTTATGACTGTTATTAACATTCCAGCAAAATATAATATCATGTAAATATTTTACAGCTATTTCTTGTTCCCTGTGCTTTGCTTCACAGGATTTTTGTATTTTCTAATAAAAGATCCCAACTATTTTTTTAATACATCAGATATTACCTTCGGTATATCGTAAGGTAAGATCAATAATTATTAGGTTGTAAAGATGTCTTTTTTCCGCTGAGTTGTAGATTTAGGATTGTGTTCAAGAGTAATGCAATGATATGCATTTGCCATGCAGGTTAAATAAAGAAAATCTTGTGACAACTTTTTGAAGCTGAATCCTTTCACTTCCACCAGTGTTTATCGGGAAGCTACTCTAACTTCGCAGGGCATCTTGGATATCATGGCCTTCTCTGGGAGGGAAATGATTAGTATGGGTACTTCTCAAGAATAAAAGGTTAAAAGAAAACAAAGTGATTTAAAGAGGAAGTGTTGCTGTTTATAGGCCATAACTAATTGAACAATGAAAATATTTGGTCCTTGATTCAAAAGCAACAACATTCCCTATACACTGAAATGAGAATATCAAATGAATTTTGTGAGGAAAAGCTATTCATTCTAAAATTGTTGGGATTTTTGGATCAGGTTTGCACCTAAACCAGATAAAGTTGGTGAATTTTTTTAAGTTTCAATCCTTGTCATCTTGAGCTATAGATGATAAAAATTGAATTCAGTGTAGTAAATCTAACAAAGGTCTCGCAAAGGAAACTTAAGCATTAGCTTTTATTTCCTTGCATTTTCATACTGGAGTTCCACTCTAATGGCTCGACACTGCAGCTTTAAGGGTTAACACGTCAAGTTCCCAGCGATAACCTTCCTGATGTGGGTTGGCATGTCATTACCACCGTCTACCATTACACTGCTAGGTTTACCAGCTGTATCCGGCAGTCAATCCATATCTTGTCGGAGATATATCATAGAACCATACTCGAGACAAAGAGAGGTGGGCGGACACTGCCTCTAAAGCCTTAATGGGCCAGCTCCTATGAGTCTCATACAGCTTGAGGCATCCAAACCAGTACAGATAGTCACAATTTTATAGGTTCAACTACAGGTTTGAAGCATTATTGATATTTCTGACAAAATGAAAAAGGGCAATCTCAGGGAGACCTTTACAACATCACTCACACCAGGTACAAAGGTAGCTTTATCATCAAAGTTTATGAAGTGGTGGACAAACTTGGAATATTTTATTTCAAATCCTGCTTGGAACAGTGTAATAATATTGATAAACATCCTTAACAAGGGAACACAAACCAAAAAGGCACACAGGCCACATTATGCAATAAACCAAAATTGAAGGGTCACTGGGAAATAGTGAAAGCTGGTTTGGAGTGATGCCTTTTAATTGATAAAAGTGGCTCAAAAGGATGGTGAGAAAAGCAGGTTTCAACAAGGTCAAAGAGCCAAGGCCTTTGCAATACTACTTGGGTCTCTTCACAGTGATAAGGCAATATAAGTAGATTCCCTTTTTAGGAATTGCCAGGATCAAGTTCTTCATTTACTCTCCCAGTCTAATGTTGCTGCATTGACCACAGCATTCAGCATGTTGAACAAACAACCCAAAGGCATAGTTCAACTGATGCAATTGTCTCTCAACCTCTTCAATTTGTTCCTGGAGTCGTTTGTTAGCATGCTCCAGACTCTGAAAGCGCTCTCTCCTGATGGACAAAAAACAACAAACAAACAAGGATGTATGCCATTTTTAAGACAGTTTCAGCCTCGTTTTCGTGTTCTTTCTGTCCGCACGAAAGAGAGGCCGTAGCCATGGCTCTCGCTGACCCTTGGTAAACTCGTTCACTTTTCGTTTACACTTACATTGAAAATGTTTATACCGTCCCAACTGTTCAAATGTGGCCTGTATTACGTCTTATCCTTTTCTTGGTGCTCGTAAGGTTCAATTAAAGTCGTGTGATATTTATTTCTATTGTTAAGTATTCAAAAGGATTCTTTTTGAAAGGATACCTTCTTTTTCGGTATTTCCGACTGCTCTCGACATTCCGAGCTCTCCTTTTGCCATCTGTTTTGTACAACCTCCCTTCGGTCAAATTTGTCTTTGCTGTCGACCAGGTTGTTAGAGGAAGTGGAACGTGAAGGCTTGAAGTCGCACTGCTCACACCACCCTGTTCGTGATGTTGAAAAAACAAAAACAGTTAACCAGACTCTTGCAAGAATTTCACCTTACAAAAAGGTTCATAAACAACTTAAGCACCTCTGAATTCTCAGGCACTTTAAGACACACTGGTGAAGGACTAGGATCCGTGTAAATTGTGAAATTCATCTTTAGTCGGGACAAAACTGCCAGGATTTCCAGTAATGTCGATTCAAATAAATTAAGCCACGTGACAACCTTTCTACCTCTCGTGCCAGTGTGTGACTCGTGTGAGACTTGTCGGGGCGCCTCTAAGTGAGGTAGCAGAGCCCTGGGAACGAGGTTGAGGTGAGACACCCTTTTTCAAGCCATGCATTTGGAATGAAGTACAAATTATTTATCTTTAATCTCTGGCTATGTTGGCTGCCTTCTTAGACTATTTTTAATATAGAAATTAGTAGCGAAAACATGTTTACTTATTAATCCTACACATGTTTTAAAGATATAAAATTAGGTCATCTCGTGAACCACGTAAGGTGGTTTACTTACTGCATTATCCTTTTTTCTGTGGGGGCATATTTCAATTAAAAATGTGTGTGTTCTGGAAGGTTACTTTCTTGGCTCCGAGAAATGAAAGGAAGTAAATAATTGATAAGGGTATTTATATTTTATCAGATTTTATACTGTCAAGATCACGTCGACAGAGCATTGAAGTGAAAAGCAAATCCTCAGTTATCTAACGTTTTTAAAATAAAAATTAATTTCAGCTGAATAAATGACCTTGAGAAATGTTTCGAAATACTTCTTTTGCCTCTGAATATAAATTTAAAATGGAGTTCTGTTCCCTCCATTATGCCAACAACCAATTAGACAACGGTATCTCGTCACATGATGTTGTAGGCAAATAAGAGGAGCGTTGGGAACAAGCTATAAATTTGTAATGTTTTGAAGCGCTAAAGTAGTCGAATGTTGGTGAAGAAATGTCGTGGTTTTTTACTCATTTTTCCAAGGAAAATTGTCACCGATAAGCGGAAAAAACAATAGGGAACTTTCAGGTTGTCAAGATGGAGGAAGGATCTGTGGAGGTGAGAAGTGATTTAAATCTTTGACGAAGATAATTTCAATCCAAAATTACGTTACGGAAAATCAAGATGATTGTTTTAATGCTCTAACTACGGATTCGATTGTTTTTTGAAAAGGCCTTAGCAATAGGTTTTTATTGATTCATTAGTTGAATAGTAATATTTAGAAGTTTATCAAAGCTGTTTATGTTTCTCTGGAGTGTAATGTCTGCACAAATTTTCAGAGCATGTAACTCTATATATACAAGAGGATCAAGAGGATAGATACCATTGGCATTAAAAGTTTTATTATTTTACACATCACTTTATTGGCATATTACAGTCATTTTTCATTTGTCATCTTGATCCTTGTTTGTACCTTATTGAGAGACTTGGGACATCACCGTATCTCGTTTTTGTAAACATTCAATTTAACACTAAAAGATGAGATCCAGTGAACTGTACGAGGTCTGGTTTGCTCTCATGCAATTTGAGTATGTTTACAATCATTCTTTATGCTTTATTATCTTTGACTGCAAGGGCTAGATTTCAGAAAAGCCCCTCACTCATGTTAGCATATGAGTTACATGTATTGTCTTGTTCTCTAATTAAGAGAGGAAGACAATTTGTAAATAAGTTAGGGGGTATTCTGAAATCGCTCCTTGCCTTATAAGAGCCTTCTTTTTCAAGGTGGTCGATGATTCTTACAATTACTAAAAGCTACTATTTTGAACCAATTTAAGATAAGATGATGGTTTTGAGTGGGTAAACCACAAACTTGGTGAGAAAAAAACCTCTTTCAGTAGAGTGGGGAGCTACCAAATTCAGCTTGCATCATAATGGAGTTTCAGTGTTGACTTCAGAACATTGTCCTTCACCCTCCAGCTCACAGCTTGTTCTCTTGTTAGTTGGTGGATTTTAAAAATCCTTCTATGATATCAGGCTCTCCCAGTGTGGCTAAAGGAAATGGGCAAATTAAATTTTGATGCCCATTGTTTTTTTACAGTCTCATTTGAAATGATTTCCTTGCATGTTACTACCTTGTTATGCTATACAGAAGACAGGTCCTTTCTTTATTATGTAAACAATCTCAGCTGGTAAATCCACACAGTGAGATTCAGTATGTTCGAATGTGCTTCATAATCAAATAGAAAACAAGGTTATTAAATGAAAGGTTTAGTTTATAAAGAAACTGTGGTACTGCATCAGTGAGGATCCAAATTGAAACATGGTATCGAACAAGTTGATAAGAGGGCAAATCTCTACCATAGAAAGATTATAAAAGTGATATTTGGAGCTGCATCTTAGTGCTGTGACAAAGTGCCAAGAAGGGCCCACATTTGAAACATCAGCTTCTATTCTTTTTAGGGTGATAATTTGAACCTTATTGACTCACTGAGTACCAAAGTTTTGTGCGTAGCAAAGTAAAAAATCTGTTAACTCACTGTGGATTACAAGCACATTAAGAGTTAAGTTATAATAATTATTGATTCAGGACAGTGTACCAGGTTTTGTAAACTGGTTGATTTTGGAGGATTTCAGTTAATCTCCAAACTTGCTCCCGTGTAGTTCAGGGTCATCTTGCTTTTTAGGAAATTTCCTACATTAAGCTAATTCAATTTAACTGACACAAAGTGAAAAAAAATATCTGCTTGCGTATTTCAGGCAATTTTACTTGAGCATGTTTTTTGTAAGACTTAATTAGTTTAGGTACCATGAAAACTACCATAAACAAATGTACTCAGTATGTCAAGTTTGTGGTTGTAATCTTGTCTATGTTTTGTTTTTTTGTTTTCTGGTTTGTTTGGTTTTCTCTTTTACAGAGCTTGGCTGAAGTTTTCAGATGTTTTATCTGTATGGAAAAGCTCCGAGATGCAAGGCTTTGTCCACACTGCTCCAAAATGTGCTGCTTCCTTTGCATCAGAGTGAGTTAATTATTTGTGTCAATTTGGAAGCTGCAATTGGCTTCTGATGAAGAGGACTGTATTTAGTGAAAGCTGTTTTCATTGCTTTGCATAAAAAATATGTGTAATAAATAGTTTTGTAGTAGAATTTGTTTAATCATGTGACTGCGTTGAACTATTATTATTATTATTATTATGTATATAATAGTGACATATGTATATGTCGTGGTTTAAATTTAGTTTTGGCACAAAATTTTTGAAACTGGTTCAATTTTTTTTTCTTTTGTCATGTATTCATTACAGTAACCATAATCTGGAAGAATGGCAAATAAAATTGAAACCAATTCAAAAAACTTTAAACCAAGGATAAATTTAAACCACAACATATATATATGACAATTATTGTGTATATTATTTATTTAATTACACATTAATTAGAGCAGTTTTCAAATGACTGTTGAAAGTAATTAAATACGTGATTGCGATTGCTACGCTTAGTTACTAGCTTAAAAGAGCTGCGCCAGTTTTTCAACCAATGAGAAGCAAAATCAAAACCAATCGCACCATGTACGCATGATTTTTCCCGCGCTTCGAGTGAGTTTCAGGTAATTGCTAAAAAATCTGATTGGTTCATTGGGCTGTCTGCTGTTGTGATTGGTAGGGGTAATCGCTTTGGTTTTGGATTTTCAACAGTCATTTGAAAACCGCTCTATGAACTTTATTAATTACTACAATAATTACAGTTGAATTTCTTAACATTCTGTTATCACGAATTTATGCAATTTCATTAGTTGACCAACTGCCCAGTTGTATGCAGATTTATTCATCTGAAAAAACTCTGAAATCTTATGTCTTCACAAGTTGAGCAGGTGTTTTCCAGATAAAACTCTGTTTAGTATTGAAGTTGTCTTGCTTGTCTTCTGAACAGTCCAGTAACATCAGTTACTGATGTTAGTAATAAATTATTGAATTCAGTATTGTTACAATTTTAAGAATAGTCAGCTTGAAGAGCAAAGTGTTCTCTTTATTTTGATGGATAATCTGTATGTTAAGTCAAGCAGATAAAGATTCAACAGTCACTGGTTGTCATACTTACATCACATGTATATATTAATGAAGCTCTTGTTAGGCTTTGTTGATGTGATTTTCAAGTTGAATCTAATTCAAGTTGAGTCTAATTTAGGAGAAAATTAGCTTTAGTAATAACTGTGAAAAGTAACAGTATATGTATATGTTGCAGGTTGAATTTGATTTCAGGTCAAAATGATTTAACCTACTGTAGGTTGATGTGTAATTTCTTTATATTTGGTATTCATTATCATAAAAAGAGACAAAGAAATCACAAATCAACCTAGGTTAAAATCATGTTGACCTGAAATCAAATTAACCTGCAACATATATAATTATGTTATTCACCTACCAACGCTTTTATCATTTCTAAGGGTGGTAGAAGATCTATACATGTACCAAGAAAACTGTGTATAGTAATAAATTATTTATATTATTCATTTTAAAGCTTGAAATGGTGAAGCTTTGTCTTGGGTTTCTTTTGAGTGTGTTGTTTTCTTAATAACTAGGGTTCTCATTAAGTTTTGAATTAGTTGGCTAGGATGTAAAAGTAGGCAGCTTGGTGATCAAGTGCCTTTCTCGCCTTCGTCTATTTTCTGGAAAAGTAGGCGGCTCAATTCTCAAAGTAGCCAGTATTTTAGCCAGCTGCTGGCACTTAATGAGAGCCCTGAATACCCTCTTTGTTTAGTAGGTGGCTCAATCTTTGAAGTAGCCAGTATCTTAGCCGGCTGCAGGCATTTAATGAGAACCCTGAATACCCTCTATGTTTGGGTGGTAAAATTTATGCTCTTGCTTTGATGCTGTAGCTTTCTTCAGGATCCATTTTCGTTTTTGACAAAAGATTTGACAATAATATTATGTTTGCTCTTATAATTGCAACACATGTCAGACAAAGAAAGAAACTTTGCTCATTGAGATACCATGTGACAAATGGTCAGAAGATAGGAAAATTCTGCCTATTCCAGCAAGAAATCAGATTGCTAGATTCTCAGATTACTGCCCACTTACCCTCACAGACGTAAAATAGAGTTCTAATAAAGTAGCAGACTACCAACTGGCAAATTGGGCAACATGCATTTGTTGATGTTAGGGTTCTTAACCCATTTGCAAAGAGCCACCTAAACCAAAGACTTGAAACTGAATTTACTTCTAACAAGATGAGAAAAAGTGATACTACAATCAGCACATCACTGACGTTGAGCATGGCTCCTTCAGCCTCCCCGTGTTTACACCCTGTAGTGGAAGTAGAAGGGAAACTCAGTGCTAATCTTTGCTGAACTCATGCCCAAAGTCTCTGAGGAGAAATGCATGAGGTATGGCACCATGATTGGCTGGCTTTCCAAACTCTCTTTCAACTTACTATTAAAGATCGGCTGTGCTATCCATAAGAGGTTCAAGAGCACCCAGGCAGGAGTTTATAATTTTGATGGTTAACGTTACTAAAGCAATAATCTCTGAAGATGAAGAACGTTTTTTTTTTTGGACTGATTTTTAGGCTGTAAAAGGGTGACTTTAATATACATGGGTAAATATGATACTCTGTGTTAGTAATGTTTATCACTAAGGCATGGAATTGGCACCTGTACTTTTAATTTGGTTATTAACCTTTTATTTCATATGAATTGTTATGTACTGCCATATTATACATATTATTTTAACCACCATGTTTCTCCAAGAGATCCTATCCTGTAAATCCATACAGTCCTTCCTGTACACATAGTTGTAAGCTGGGCTTGTAGATTATACAAATTGTTCAATTTTCATTTTAACTGTTTTTTTTTAATATTTGATTTTGTTCCAGAGATGGCTCACAGAACAAAGACCTCAATGCCCACATTGCAGGTACTGTAGCAATTTTAAAAATGTGGTACTTTCCTTTCTGCATCATTTGCTTTTTATTCCCAAGGCAGGGCTCAAGACA
The DNA here is from genome assembly GCA_014634225.1 of Acropora yongei. Lineage (NCBI taxonomy): Eukaryota > Metazoa > Cnidaria > Anthozoa > Scleractinia > Acroporidae > Acropora > Acropora yongei. The sequence continues at coordinate 115,676 of BLFN01000326.1, forward strand.
ACGGCCGTCTGGTTGCTGGGGACAAGTAGATTTTATGCTTGGGCAAAATGATTTTTCTCTAACCACTTGCCCTTCAGGCAAGTTCCACCTGTTCAACGAAAGGAAAATTAAAGTTATCAAATATAGTGAGACTCACAGGGCAAGTAGATAAATGCCTTGGGCAAGTAGGTCAATTTTAATTGGCTGATGGGCAAGCTGAAATTTGAACTTTTTTCTAGTCCTGCAAGGAGGTTGAAAGTCCAATGATTTTATAATTTTTCAATTTGTTTTTTTTTGCTAGTATTAAACAGGATAATACACTGTGCTAAAAAGATAGCCCTGCAGTGCAGCGACACAATTTATGTAGTACAAGAGTCACTGATGCAAAAATGTGTAGTGACTATATTAAAATTCATACTAGGCTTACTGTAATTCACTGTCCAAAATCAATAATTAATTTTGAGTACTAGCGATTAACAAAATTAATACATATGAAATGTTCAGTTCATGTGGTTACTATGATATCATAGTGTGATTTAACCAGTATTTATTTTTGGTGGGTCACCACTATAAATCCTCAAAGGTAACCTTTCTTTAGAGCTCTTCAAGACTCTGAAACTACTTTTGATACTTTTGATATTTTCATTATTTTGTCATTACACCTTCTATTAATAAATTATGAATCTTTTGAAAGCAGGCAGTTCTTTTTCTTGTTTTGGATTTTGAAATAATATGCACCTACATTGATCATTTTTACTGTTAATGATGTCTGTGAGGATTGATATTTGTCTGACATTTACTTTGCATTTTTATTTTATAAGAACATCCCTGTATCTTCATGCAGGGATGCTCTTATAAAACTATGAAAAATAATGCTCATGTATGAAAGTGGGCAATCTTTTTTATCAATACAACGATCATTTTTACTGTTACGTCTGTGAGGATTGGTAATATTATTTGCCTGACATTTGGTTTACATTTTTGTTTTTAAGAGCATCCCTGCATCTTCATGAACTTGTCCATTGCCGATGGGTTGAAGAAGTGACACAGGTTTGTTTTTATTAGCAACGTGTCATTAGACTAATGATTATGCCGTGTTCTAATGCAGTAGCCGGTAACATTTACAGTCTCTAACACCACTTAATTGTACCTTTTTAATAAACTGACCTGCAATTGTTGAAAATTCAACTAGTAAGACAAAAACAAAAAAACATGTACATTTGTTTTACCAGACTCTGGTCCTAAATAATTAATAAAGATAAATACGTAAAAATTAATGTCAAAACAGTTTCTGCTATTTGCTACGGTAGATTTTGGTTGAAGCTATATGTATCTACCAATGGGTTTATATATACATGTGTATGAAGTGAACTAAAATATTGCAAACTTTTATTCAATAAAATGCATGGATCAGCAGTTATAATAAACAATGATTTCCACAAGACTAGTGCTCTACTGGTTTGAAAAACTCCTTTTAATACCTGTTGTGTTGATAAAAAGGGAGAAGACTGCTTTAAATTATAGGCACACATTATACATCTATTTTAATAATGTAACACATGTTCCAGCATTTTTGTCACTACCACTTTTTCTTGTTTAAAACAGCATTAATGATTTATTGATCCAGAGGGAAAAAAGTCATTTCCAGACTGTTTCCAAAAAACTACCTGAAATAGGTACTTTAACTGCC
>BLFN01000326.1:122344-127344 GCA_014634225.1 Acropora yongei
TTTAGGTTGCAGCTTTGAGACGAAGATTAATGGAGCTCATAAGTCTTGTTCAGGAAGTGGTGAGCTTTTTCCCATTCTGCATTTTGATACCTAATTTTGCTTGACTGTGTTAGCTCAGATGAGAGGACAGACCTTCTAGAGAATGGCAGCATTACATAATTTATTGAGATAAAGAAGGCAGGATTATAAGCTTGGTAACATGAAGGGGTAACAGACATGTTTGATTTGCCTGATTAGTACTGTTAAAGCTTGCTTGTAACTGGACATTTAACATACACGACTTGAACCCAGAATCAAATTAATTTTTAGACTGTTCCTGTGGTTTAGTAGGTTTCTGACACAGTTTTTTTCTCTGAAATGAATATCTTTAATTGGGATGAATTTGCAGGTATTTTAATCCTATAAATAGCAGCGTGTACCCCATAAATTTGATTAATACTAAACTGTCGTATAACAATTTATTGCTCCACTTTTTTCAAGGAACGTAATGTTGAAAGCTTGCGAGAAGCAAAGGAAGAGGTTTGTGTAAAATTGATTCCATTTGCTTGGGCTTTGACTTTTTTGATACTGTTTCGAAAGAGTATGATAAGAAATTATTGATGTTGTTTAAATATGTAAACTGCCGTACATCTTAGAGCTGCAGCGCTTACGGTTTTGAACACAAAACTAAATGCGTCCATTGAACTGGCTGGCCAGATCAGCCAGCTTTCAAATACAGTAGAACATGTTAATTCTGTCAAACTGAGACAGAGAGGTGTTTCTATCCTAATTTACCTTACCTCTGTCCTGACTGGATGACCAGTTTGGTCATTTTACTAGCAACTCTCTCGTTTGAGCAGAACTGGCTGATTCATCCACGCAGTTCTGACAAAAAAAAATGGTATGAAAGCACCCCTAGTTTCTTCATTCCTTTTGTCAACTTCAATTGAGATGTTTCCTTTCGACACTTATATTTTTGCAGCGTGTTCGTGAGATTCGTAACGCTGTTGAATTGATGATAGCTCGCCTGGATACGCAACTGAAGAGTAAATTACTCACGCTCATGGGTATGTAATTTTTCATTGACAAATTTGACTAATTTTATGGTGTAGTTCTGTTTAGTATTTGGTCCCTGCGTACAACTCTCCCTTTTTTCTTTCTGTGCTGTGGTATTTTTTTGGCTGTCTATTTACATAGTTACAAATTAACTCTCTAGAGCTTTAGAATTTCCCAAATTATTCACATAGGATTATTGAGCAATGTTTTGATCAAGTGCCTGTTGTCTTTTTCCATTGACTAGGTCAGAAAAATTGTCTGACTCAAGAAACGGAATTGTTGGAGTCTTTATTACAAGAAGTGGAGCATCAGGTCAGCTTTTGTTGCTATAAATGATGTTAGGCATAACATTTTTTAAACTGCTGCTGCATTGTACATTAAGCTTTCATTGAACATTATTAGCAAGATGTACAATTTAAAACTATAGTTGCAAATGTCAATTTATATTAAAAATAATTATTGTTTTCTTTGGCTCTCTGTTTTAGTTGCACTCTTGTTCCAGAAGCGAGTTGATTGCCAAAAGTGGTGAACTTTTGCAGATGTTTAACCAGGTACTATGAAAGAACTGTGTGTCTTGTCTTTGAAGGTTCTATATTGCGAGAAATGCAAGATCTCTTAGGGTGCTCCAAAGTTAAAAAAAGCTGTTATACATAATGTAAAAGTTTTGAATAATTATGTTGCATTGCATGTTTCATAAACTGAAGTACATAAGTTTAATTTCTTTATACTTTAGGTTCATCGGAAGCCAATGGCTTCATTTGTGAGTCCACCTATTCCTGCTGATTTTTCAAGGTAAGTTTTGAAAAATGTCAAGACAGTCATGTTTGATGCTTTTATAAAGTGCTTGACAAGGTTGACATGATCACTGCAGTTATAGAATGCTAGTGTGGTACTTAATCAGTAGTGAAAGATTGACCTGAAAATTTGAACCTTGACCTTTGTGATATCAGTGCGGTGCTCTACCAGTTGAGTTATCAGGTCAACTGGGAGCTGAGCATTGTTATCTGGCCGTAGAAGATGGAAATGGATGTACAATTTATGTGAAAGTCATATATGTGAAATTATTTAACTTTGAAAGGAAGCACAAGATTAAACATGATCATCATGATTGTGACAATCATGTCAACCTTATACACTACAAAGTGCTCGCTAGTGTAGAGTTACTTATCATGCTCTTCTGCTAGGGAGACACCATAGTTGATTCTCTGGTTTTTAGCTAATTTTGACTCAGATATAGTTATTAATGCCTTCTGTGGTTGGAAACATTTGGATCTGCATGGAATCATTCCTAACCCTTGGGTAGCAGCTGGCAAAAAAAGTCTTCAGTCACCTTTGATTGCGGTCAGCCACTCATGATTTTATCTATTAGCAACAGCCTTGCTAAATGGAGGTTGAATGCTCCAGGAGCTTCCACTATTGGCAGTTATTTCCTAGTCTAAGAAGAGACTGCTCCAATTGGCTGGCAAATCCTGGCATCCCAGCCATGAGCCCCCATGCAGAGGGGAAGAAGGGCACCTGTCACTCTGATACAATAAATTATATACAGTGGAAACAGAGGAGGGTGGTGGGGGAAACAACCCAGAAACTATGGTCGAACGCAGAACGCCACTACTACAAACGCAAGGGATCCACGTGCACGTGGACAATAGAAGACCATTGACTGTACAGGCTTGCCAGTGCTAGCTCAGGGCATGCACTGGTGCAGGTGCAAAATTGAACAGGCAAAATGCAAGGGATTGCAGACCCTGTTGGATGCACTGGCGCAAGTGCCTCACAAAACACCGATGAGCACGAAGGAATGTTGACATAGGTGAATGCACTAGCGCATGTGCATAACAATAATTCTGCAGACCTTCAATGGAACACAAATGCTCTTTGTTGTTGAACATTAGATGTAGTAAAATTTCATTTCACTGCATGTAATGTAGTGATTTGGGCAATATTGATTTGACTTCCTCTAGAATTTTAAAGCACATTTGATCATAAATTATTCATATGCTAATTTGCACTATAGAAATATTAAACATTATTATTAAACATTATTATTATTATGTAATGTATAATCCTTGAAAATTATTTCTTTCTTGATTATAGTGTAACAATTTGTGACTGTTTTTGTGATTCTTTATTTCAGTGAAATAGTTCCTTCTTATGACACAAGTACATTTTGTATCACAAATTTCGGGTATGTTTGCTACTATAGTTTACTATTAAAGTATAATTATTGTTTATATTAATTGCATGTGTAAACTGTATGAGATATGATACATTTTTATCTCCAGCTTGTTGCGTCGCAAGGCAGATCCTGTTTACAGTGAACCATTAAATGTCAGTGGACTAAGTTGGAGACTCAAAGTTTATCCTGTATGTGCTGTAAATAATTTATGGCTATATTTAAATACTGTCATTGCTTGGCAATTGCCGTAAGCCCATATTTTAGCCTTGCCATATGCTATTTAGAGACTATGGGATTTGTATTTCAAGCTTATATACAGACAGTCAAAGCTGTTTTCTTTTTGGAAAATCAACCCATGCAATCAAAAGTAAATATTTCATTTTACAGCTTTTACATAGTACTGTGTGAAGGTTCTATTTGACTGGCAGAGATTTTTTTTCCCTTCAAAATAAATAGTTGAGGCACATGTATGTATGGTATAGCCTTCAAATAAGGGTGCTCTATGAACCACAATATGTACCTGTCACACAGCTTCACCACAGGATTTGAATAGGTATTGCACTCTGCAAATAGGTTATGGTCCTACATTGGGTTGACAACCTGACAGGTTGAGTGAAAGTCATCTTTTGAGTCAAAGTCATTGCAAAGTAATCACCACTTGTCAGAACTAGCTGGCTGGATTGGTCAGTTCACGAATGGTTTTCTGCCGAGCTCAGAGCTATTTACTGGCCTAACTGACCCAGCTCCAGAAGGATGACCAGTTTGTTATTAAATAATCTAATAGCTGAGTTCGAAACGTAACTGATGTGTTCCGTGTGCTGACTGGCTGATATAGCCAGCCAGTTCGGACAATAATTACTGGTAAGGAACCAAAGTAAACAATCAAATCACCGTGCTTCACAGGCCAACCTTGTTTTTTCAACATAACAGTGGCCAACATAACATTAAGTGTGATGTGAATGCATGAAACTCGTGTATAGTATTTGAACTGTGAATTGAAATCTCCTTGTGTGGGCTTTACTCTTGTGCAATGTCATTAATATAATAATTATTAAAATGTTTAACTGTAACGTGATCTACGCTGGGCATGCACACAGGGCTGGAAATAACAGGCAGGTGCTGGTCATGTTGTATGGTCAAGCATGTTTTTGCTCAGACATGGCCTGTTTTTGGCCAGTCAAGTTTCAAACAGTCGTAACTCTTGTGATAGTTAAAATTTAAAATTATTTATCTGAATGAGTCAGTCAATGACCGAAGAAAGTGTCCGGCAATCCAAGGATTTGTTCGGTCAATACCCAATTCTGACCTGACATTGTCCATTGACTGGCCGTTATTTGCAGCCCTGGTACATGTAGGTAACACCAAGCATTTTGTCACAATATAATATCCATTTTCCACTGAGTCTTTAGCTTTTTGGATCATTGTTTAAAGAATGCAATGTTGTTGATGTTTTTAGGATGGAAATGGTGTTGTCAGAGGAAATTACCTTTCTGTATTCCTGGAGCTTTCAGCCGGACTGCCAGAAACATCCAAGTAATGACCCCAGCTAGCAGACCATAAAATTAGTTCACTGCACCTTTCTGTAGGTCATATGGCAGATCAATAATTTACAGTGACTTTCTGAAGTAATGCTACAATGCCTCTGTAGACTTTGCAAAGTAATCCTGCAATGTTTGAATACCCATGATTGCCCGCATTTACATGTGTTTAAAAAGGACGTTTAGTTATCCATGACATAATTTTATTCACAGCATCCTTTGATTTCTTCCATCTGCTAATTATTTACATG
>BLFN01000326.1:281656-284156 GCA_014634225.1 Acropora yongei
TGCTGAACTAAAACAATGATTTGCCTTATACTCCTCAATAACAACTTGTTACATACCTTAATTAAGAATTACATATAATCCCGCTTAAAAACGAAGACCCACTGGAGTAAATTAAGACTCTCTGGTCTAAATCTAAGAATCACTGGTCTAAATCAACTCTTAATGCTAAAGAACGACGACGACCCACAGATCTAAAAGAAACCCCAACTACCTTGAGTTCAAGTTTTTCCAGTTTAGATTATTAATGCCAACATCGCGAACTTCGAGCGAGCGACCGACGCAGCTCCCTTATATTTCAAAGTGGAAGAGAGCAAACAGGTTGCATTGAACCGCTTATATTACGAACGAAAGGAATTCCAATCTGCCAAAAAACAGCAGTGTCGAAATCACAAAAGAACAAAAAGCTGGCTCAGATCCATCCGGTCCTTGTGGCTTTCGACGAGTGCCCCTGTTTTTTACTCGTGGAGCTCTTAGGTCTTACAAAATGGTAAACAATCCTCGGTGGTATTTATAAGGCCGAGAGTAACCTTTAACTAGGGTGTCAATCTGTCGAATATTTCATTTCAAGTTCCCGGCTGGCTCAGTGTGAAACGCAAAATCATTTCTTAAATGCTTTTTTTATCAGAACCAGTTTTTTTACAGAACACTGAGCTTACTCTGACACAAAATAATATGTACCTAACCTAAGTCTATTTTGCCAATTCTTTTACACGTAGTCTTCAACACAAGGAAAGGTAAGACGCATGTAAAACTGTAGAAAGACATCACGTAATATAAATTCTATGGGACAGTAACAAATGTGATTTCTTATTATTAACATAATACAAAGAAACAAACAATTTTGATAATATTGTCGAGTTTTATGATTTGTTCTAATTAAAACCTTCATTAACCAAATAAAAATGTCTATATAGTCATAGTTCAATGAGCAGCATACATTTACAAAGATTTATCGAAATAGCTTGCTATGTTTAGTGGGGCAAAGTTACTTTTTTTCAATTTGATCATTTGATAATCAGGCTGCCCTTAGAAAAACATTAGTTTCTATCTTATCACTTTGCGAAAATACAGGAAAATTCAGTAAACTGCTGGGCCCATCTACTGAACTCAAACACGCTAATCATCGACCCTTTTTGCTCAAACCTCTGCCACGCGTCTCTCTTACCGAAGAAAAATTAATTGTTCTGGTTATATTTGTAACTAGTCGTTTTTACAAATGATCCAACCGTTTCAACAATTGTTAAACCAATTTGCCCTCTACCTTGTCATTAATTAAAATTTTTGCTTTAACTATACGTTTCTGCAAAATCTCAAAGAGCAAGAAAACCCAGTAGGATGATTGAAACCATCGTATGCTACCGGACAGTTCAAACTGCTAATAGAACTGAAAATATTTGTTTGACTTTAAAATATTTTATCCTGATCAGCCAAATTTCTCATTTCTCTAAGTGAACCTTTGTCATGTAAGTATCCAATGTTATGGTCTCATTTCTGCAGGCTGTTTTGGCAGTTTACAAACAGCTGTAAAAGAAAATCAGGGGGAAAAACTTTTGCACTCGTGGGATGCCATTAACTAGACTGGTTTGCTGTGAGGTAAATCATTCTGATTAGCTGAGTGAAAACCTGGCGCAGTTTTTATTGTTGTTTCTCTTTTCTGGTCAATTTCCACAGGAATGCCTTAAGAGGTTTTCCAAAACTGGAATCCGTGTCTTTTTACAATAGGGACCTTCGTCTCTACAATTGTCATGTTTGCTGCAGACGATGGTATTTCACCTTCAATGGCGCAAAGTGCTCAGCTCCAGCAGCCATTGATGGAGTCGTCTACATGCGCAACGGAAACAACGGCAAGAAAAATTTGCAACGAGTGCGTCAAATAGAAGGTGTCTGCAAGAAGGTCCATTAAGGTAGTATTAAGTAAGGGTTGAAGCTTCTTTCGTTCAATAAAAGCAAGGTAGAAGAAATAATTTCCAAATAAAAGGAGTTAGCGGATATTCGGCAACAAAAAAGGGTCAAGTGATAATAATACAGGAATTTTCATTTTTTGTGCTTCAGCAGCGCTAAAATGCGATGATGAAATTCATTCATTCAAAAGAGGGTCAATTACTTTCTCAGGGGAGGAGAAGGAGAAATCTTCGTTCATTGCCCTTACAGAGCCTTTCCCGACTTCCAGTCTCTCTTCAGTTGTTTGTGCGCGTTTACTATATTCTCCTTTAAAATTGTATTTTAAGTGATAACTGTTGTAGAGCGAAAGCGTAAGAAGGCCAAGCTACAAAATCATGTTCATTCGAAATCAAGGGAGAAGGGGTGTGTACTCCGTGACGACATTCTTCCAGCAGTCTATTTGTCCAGCAAACAGTCGCTGATGATCCCAATTTTAAGCAATTTTTAGTTCACAGTTGGCTGAGATGTAAGTGTTAGCCTACGTCAGGCGTATCGAAAATGACTTAGCACGCGCCAAAATACCATGGATTGCAGCAAAAATAAAGCTAAAAAACTCAAA
>BLFN01000326.1:296656-298389 GCA_014634225.1 Acropora yongei
ATGTTATTACTGCTTTACTAACAAATTAATAATAACACTATTATTCAATAATAATTATTATGGTACCCAATACTGTATAAAAATTAATTACAAAAAGGGCATAAATAATTCATGTTACTAATTATTTAGAATTAATAAATATTTATTTAATGATTTACTAATAAAGCTGGGAATCTACCAGCTTCCCTTCCTCCATCACTTACATCACAGGCAACAGTTTTGGATTCCAACTTGCTTGATTTCAATGGCGACTCCTCCCTGCAAACCAAATTATTCACGTATGAAATAAGCTTTGATTCAGGTTTAAACAAACTGGAAACATAACCACTGAAGGAACAAACAGGCAAGTACATTTTGTACTCAGTCTGATAATTAATTATTGTAAAATGTTGGAAATTTTGAGATGGTGGCGCACCACACTGATTAAGAATAAGGTAGTACTTTCAACTTCAGCTGCCATGAGGAAGTCACAAATATGCATACTTTGTTTGGAACATCATCAAACAATTATTCTGTTAGTAAGAGCTTGAACTTGCACTGTGAGTGTCACCCTAATGTTGCTGTCACCAACATTATAGCGCAAGCCGCCTGATAATAATGCTTTTAATCCACCATGCCTCACTCAAAAAAAACAATATAATTATATTCACTTGACTTTTACAGAATGAAGATGTAAAATTAAAGAAACATTAACCAAAATGCAATAACTTGCAAACAAGCACAATAATACATTAGTAATATCGTTATACAGAATTATTGTACTCTGCTGGTCAATATCTTTTCACGAAAGAGCACACTTCACAGGGTCATGGTAAGTTATTCAAGTGCATATCAACTGACAACAACCATCACTTGAGATATACTTTGGAGACAAGGGAGACATTGACTAAATTGTGTGTCTTTTCATGTGGTTATGCTTTTTGCTTCCTCTATGAGAACATTAACATTTTGAAGCAATGCTGGTCACCTTTCTTTGCAAGGATCAGGCCGTGTTCTTTTCTAGAAAAGATTTAAGATAAAACTGTGTCAGTATCTTTCAACAGATAATCAGACACTGGGCTAAAATTAAAATAAGCCTTATTCCATTAACTTGAAAGAGAGAATGTACAAGATAACTAGCCCCAATGACTGCTCCTTGAATCAGCACTTATCAAAGAAAACATAAAAATTTAGCATCAAACAAGTTGATATTAGGCTTCTACCATAGAAAGATTAAAAAAATCGCTGTATTAAAACAGGCTTTCAAATGCACTCTTTTTGTTCATATAAAAAGGCTCATTATCACACACATACACAAGGCAACAAATAATTACCTTCTTAACCGTCACAGGACTGTCTCCCCTCTCATACCTCAACTGCACAAATTAAGTAAAAATGAAGACTCACAATGCGTACATATGATCTTGAGTTCGCTACTAAAGTAGTTACAGTATAATTAAGTGTGCATTATTGAGCGAATTTATTAAGAACTGTATTATAGATTTGATGAACTGCCCTGTTTGCTTGTTAAATTTGTGGTCCTTTTACAGTGGGCGATCATTTGAGGTGGGCACTTTTTCAAGGCTGAGAGCTTATGAAATTTTCACAAGGTAATAAGTTTATTTTGTAACCAAACAATAAATGAGTTCACAAATTGAAAAAATTTACCAAAAGAGAAACATGATATTGCAGTTGAAACTTCATGGAAATTCCAGCAGACTGTCTGACAATTAATTTAATTCCTCTTGTGGACT
>BLFN01000326.1:298416-300916 GCA_014634225.1 Acropora yongei
AAACACTTATTCAAAGCTGGGTGCTTATTAACTTTTCCTTCCTACAGTACAGTGTTCCTATGAAACGCCCAAAAACTCAATACAAACTGTTGCAAATTGCTTTACTGCCGACAGATTAGACAATAAAATTCAGTACCCTTTCTGTATGAACCAATACAGTGCTCACTTCTTTTTACTTACTCGGCTCTCAGCATAGCTTTTTGTATCCAGCCTGAAAAGTAATTTTGCCTGCAAAAAAGATGTTTTCATCATGGAATTGATGATTTATGACCCATGGGCATGTAGGATGCAATGCCTGGGTTACCATTATCAAAGCAACAACATTTTGAAACTGAGATTAAAAAAAAATTAAATTATCAAATGAAGATGAATCACTTTTCAGTTGGAACACTCTGTTTGGTTAAGGCGGGCTATGTTAACTGTTTGGCTAATATTAATTTTGACTGTAACACTTTCCATGTATAGTATACTGAATTGTCTCCTTAACTTTCTTCTCTGACATAAGCCTTGAGTGGAAAACAAAAGCAATACCTCATCCAAGCTCCTTCTCAGAACTGACTTTATCTGCTCTTCTGAGACAGATTCACTTGTGTTGTCCTTTATGTTACGTGCTGCCATCCTGAACATCTACAACAACAAGTTTGCCATTGTTGTCATTAAAGCCTTAAATTTGGTCATTCAAATAATTGTTCTTTTGCAAGAAAATTTGATATCAAACAAGTTGATAACAGTAAAGAAAAAAAAAGCACAAAAGAAGATAGCGTAGTGGAACATAGAAAGCCCCTCATGAGAACAAATGTTACTTTGCTATGCCTTTCCGCGAGCCATGAGCACCGAGGCCAGTTTTTCTCGTTAAAAGCAAGTTGGTAGTTTTCAGTTGCAGACAAAAGAAACAAGAGGGCTCTTTTTGTTTCCCAAGAATGCTACCTATAAACGGATAAACTAACTAGGAAAAAGCAATTTGTCACACTGCCTCAGGCTTTCTACAGCAAGCTTGTCCTCTTTCCACAACCTGATACCTCAGAAGGATAGGAGCTGCATGCAAATGTGTCAACTACAATGCTACAGAACTGCAATTTGACCTGGCGTCTTCCACATACGAGATGCATTAAGACACCCACTATACCACAATAGAAACCTCATTAAATTATTATTATTATTATTATTATTATTATTATTGTTTTCTCATATAATACATCTGTTGCAGACGTTGCTTGTAAATTCCACAACATCACAAAGATACACACATACCTCTTGGTAGCTTTTTAAAACTGCTTCAATTTCTGCGTTAAGGGAGGGTTGCAAAGCAGCTCGAACAAGCTCCAAAGCTTTGTTAGCACTAACTGTACTTCCCCTGTTGACAGCAAAATTGAATAAACTTCATAGCAATTCCAACATATTATTAAAATATAAAATTTATTCTAACATTGATATTGTTGAAACAGGAGTGAAGTCATAAGATTTCTTGAAAACTATGTATGTGACACAAAAACATTTGAATGGAGAACTGCACTTACTGCCAGAGATGCACGTAATTAAATGCATGCTCAATTTTGATAAACATGACAAAGTCTGAGCACAAGCCACCTCATTGTAACTTAAGGGTTCGCATCTGCGTTCAGGTAATTTTCTAGGTTAGGATTAGGGTTGCTGTTTATGTCTTCTGCAGGAAAAGAGTTAGGAGGACACAATTTTATGACCTTTATTGCCTGTATTTCTTGCCAGAAGTGATGGTGAAGTCTTTGAGAAAAGGCAAGGGGACACCTTGTGATGCTTATATAAACAGACAAGCATTAAATTGAGTGCATTTCTGAACATAACTCATTTTGATAAAGGTCGCAAAGCAATCTGCCAAGTTTAAGCATAAAGCCACCATTTTTAACATTGGGCTTTGCATTTGTGTGGATAACATATTTTTTGCTTAGGTTTGGCACTTACTGTTTTTGCCTCTTTTAATTTGCACAGTTACAGTTTGAAGGACACTTTGACTTCCATTAATTTTACATAGGTATGCACAAAGTTAAGTAAATGAGAAAGTTAATGAGAAAGGTACACTTTGTGATGACCATTGAAATCGGCACCCATCTAGGTAATGTGATAGCATGCATTTCTGTTCATATCTCAAGAACTGACAAGTACTTGTTTTGTATTTTTTTTTACAGAGAAAACACCTTGTACCAATGGTGAGACACACATCCTATCTCTTCACAGAAGTCCTGTTAAATAGTGCAATGATAACTGGATGGATGAACTCCTGGGAATTCCTTGTGTTAGGGTAGGTCAGACTGTAGAGGTCATTGTCGTGCCTTCCTCCTTCAGAGCCATTGTGTGTGGACTTAGTTTCAGTTATCTTAATCTGATTTGGGAATTTTCTCAGGGTACCCTGTTTCATACCTCATTAAAGTCAATAGGGTATTCAAAAATCATAGGTATTCACGTGGACATCTCAACTTTATAAAATAATGTCAGCGTGAAGTGCTTTTTGTGATAAACTTGATTA
>BLFN01000326.1:310916-313688 GCA_014634225.1 Acropora yongei
GTTTTCGACATGTAGCACATGAAGAGTATTTTCGGTGGGTTAAGGAATCAATAATTTCATGTATTGTTATGTTTGTGCTTTGGGTATAGTTACCAGGGTTCTCCAAACCCTCACCCTTTTTCCACCACATTCATTAATGTGAAAGGTACCTGTTACCCTTCCCGTCTGCAAGTTACATAGAACATGGCAGTATTGCCAGGACTTTTTTATTAAAAACACTTACTAGTAATATAAATTACTCTTGCTTTTGCATGTTTGTTTTGGCACACAACCTCCACTTTGTGATTCGCTTGTTAAATTACCATTACTATCTTTTTCTTTTTTCAGGACATTGGTCTCATGCGAGATGCTGTCAATCGGCTTAATTCTACTTTGTCACAAAAGGTAGGATTTTAAGGGCCTTATTTTTGACAATGCGCTCACCTTTTTTCAAAACATAGTTCTCATTCTGTGTTCCCTTCTTGCTTTTTTTTGCAGGCATCTGATACGTGGAAAATTCATTTTAGCAAAAAGTATACGGTAAATCAGCTAGAAGGTGAAAAAAGGGCAGAAATTGAAAGTGAATTTATTGAAAAACTCAAGGTAAGCAATCTTTATTCCAGGTTATTGTTTAAGGGCAATACTGTATAAATAGAAATTTAGAATGATTAACTCTTCCTTGCAATAAAATGCAGTACAGTAAAATTCTGCATAATAACACTATAAAACAAGAAATAATAGATAAATTATCTACAAAAACTCCACATGTATTTCACTTCTAAATTTCTGCAGCAATTTGCCACTTGTTGACTTGTCACAGAGTACAGAGTCTCTTGTGTTAATAAGAATCAATTTAAGAACCTAAAATGGTCTGTAAATAGAATTGTTATAAGAAAAAAGAATGCTTTTTAGCCTACGTTTGAAAAATCAAGGCTCTTATTAGGGGGTATTTGCTGTACCAACAATAATATTGATTTTTTTACTTGTTCGTATCCTTATGCAATAATAATAATAATTATTCTTGACAGGTTGATGGCTGTAGCAATGATCTTTGCCTAAGTGCTAAAAGTGTCATATTTTTCTGGGAACATTTATAGCTTGTATGTCTATTTTCAGAGTGAGGTTACTTGTGGACCTGCCATGCTGAAAAATTATAGAGAATATCAGGTATTTCATTTTGATTGCATCCAGTTTATGATTTACAACAGGTTTGCCAAAACAAAATAGCCAGTTGTAGGTGTAAAGAGGATGGAAACTCCATGGGCCAGCTGACCCCAAAAGCTGTGTTGCTGGAAAAACAAGAAACAAAAAGAGTTTGTGACTGCACTAGTTGCTGTAGTAGTTAATGATTCTTTTCCCTCATTTCATTTTGTGAATAACACTTACATAAAAGTGTGATCTTATGATTGAATGGTTTTGTCTAGCTTTCAGTATTAGGCAAAGTTCATCTTAAGAAACTTTTTGAAGGACATTTGGAAGAAGAGCCACCGAACAAGAAACAGAAGACAATCGAAGGTACTGGTCTTTGAGCAGAAAATTTGTTATGAGAAATATGTTTCCCTGAAAGAAAAAAAAAAGTGGTGAATCAAAATTTAATCACAAATCAAGTCATCAAATGTTACGTAGTTTTTTGTGAAAGGGGAAAACTTAAGTACATGGGAGAAAACCCAGTGAGAGGTTTCTCAGTTGTTTTTAATGGGTGCATTATAAGGCTTGTGACATTTTCTCTTGCACCTGTCAGATGGCCATGATACTTAATACTGTACTTCATCAAATTTTGATGTTGCTTGTTCCAGTCAATGGGCAGACTGAAAACATTGATGAAAAGGCAAAAAGCGACTCCAACAAGATGAAGAGTATAAAAACCCCTGACAGTAAATTCAGCAAAAAGAAGCAAAAGACACCAAGAAAGGAAACCAAGGTACAGTTTAATGAGGGAATAATTTGCCCCAATCAAAAGGCACACTGTTTTGAACTACCGTATTTACCCGTGTATAAGTCGACCTTATACAGCCTAAAAATCTGTCCAAAAAATCGCCCTCGACTTATACATGGGTAAAAAGCCGAGATCAAAAAAAGTTCAGGACAAATTAGCATAATAATTGTCTCATATGGCAACAAACATCCACTTTTACACAGTACAAGTTACGGTGTCTTTTCCTTGATCAACTTTAGCAGTTCAAGTGAAAATGCTTTGAGAATTATCCCATAACGTTACGCTGGATGTTGTAGATACACAATTAATTGTGCAATAAAGAACTGACATTTGTCGCCTACAAAGTGGCAAGTCCGCTCGACGAAAGCCACATTTCTTGCTTCGAACGTTCGCAAATTGGTAACCAGGCTTTTTACCGTGCCTGATATTACCTACCAGTACCCAACCAACATAGTAGCTAACTCGGTTACCAAGTTCCAAGCATCATGGCACTTCGTTTATCGTGACTTTTACAAAGTTTCTTGAGCTTTCTTGGCGTTTAGCCTGTCTTCTAAACCAGCTTTACAACTCTCCACAATGATAAAGGCTTGTTGAAGATTAGTATGTTTGATTTTGTATGCTCATTTAAAAAATTATGAAGAAAATGCAGCTTATACTCGTGTCGCTAAAACACGTATAACTGCTCAAGTGTGGTTTTTTTTCATGAAACCATTGCGTATCTGAAAGGAAATTCCAAGATAAAAGAGAAGTTTTTCAAGAAAATTCTTCCACAAATAAGAAAAACGTATTTTTTGGCCTGCAAAATTGGGGGTCGACTTATACACGGGATCGACTTATACACGGGTAAATACGGTAAG
>BLFN01000326.1:351489-358989 GCA_014634225.1 Acropora yongei
CAAAACCTCCCGTCCAAGTTGAAAGAACTGCTACTGCGTCGAAACGCCGAGAAGCGCTTTGATCACGCGACCTACGGGCTTCTTCCTCGCCACGGAATACTCAACGCCCCTACGGTAATCAGCGACGATCTCCCACTTCGTATTGCCACCGGAACTATCAAGCTGAAACCCCGGATTTGCCATTTCACCCAGACAGGGGTCGTGTTTTCCGACGGCACCCGAGTGAATAATTTAGACGCAGTCATATCGTGCACAGGTTACAACATCGGTTTTGAATTCCTCAAAGATAAATTCATCCTACCGGCAGAAGACAACGAAGTGTCGCTTTACAAACAAGTGTTCCCACCCCATCACCCTAAGTCAACCCTGGCTGTTGTGGGTCTCATCCAGTCCTCCGGTGCCTTTTTTCCTGCGGCTGAGTTGCAGGCGCGGTGGGCGACGCGCGTATTCAAGGGCTTAGCCAAGCTACCCAGCAGAGAAGGCATGCTACAAGACATTGCCCTGGAGAAAAAAATGTTAAGAAAGGTGTTTTACGCTTCGAGAAGGCTCACAATTCAGGTAAGTAAACAGATTGTTTCAAACAAAACTGGTTCCATTTCTCAACCATATCGGTTGCTAGACTTTTCCCTATAAATTTCTAAACCTTTCATCTGGAAATTAAAGTGAAATCTTTTTAAGAACGTCTCTTTACTGCTGAATGACCCTGCACCACGAGTCTTATCTAGCCCAGCGGCAGAGCATCCGAACTTGTGATGAAAAGGTCATTGATTCGACACCTTGCTAGGAGCGCTCGGTTTTTTTTGCGAGTTTGCCCGAGTCATCTTTATCTACACTAGTATTCTGAAGGTCTTAGATCTCTACTAGTCTCAAAAGTTTTCACAGATAAGCAGCTTAGTTGTGATTAAAGCAAAGAGCCTACGACTATGTAACTGTTCTCAGCGTTTGAGCGAAGTTATTGAAAGACCAATCACTCCATTGATTGTTCCTCTCCAAACAAGGACATCTTAAGCGATTCTCTTCTCAATATTGTCTCTAAAGGTATCCAGCATCCCTTACAAGGATCAAATTGCGGATCTCATTGGTTGCAGACCAAACCTCAGAAGGCTCTTTTTCCGTGACCCCCTCCTTGCTCTAAAGTGCTATTTCGGGCCCTGTTGCGCGGCCCAGTACCGTCTCATGGGCCCAGGGGCATGGTCAGGAGCCAAGCAAGTCATAGAAGAGACGTACCGCAACAACATGTTCGCGCATACGATGAGACGACAACAAACGAACACGACGAAGAACCAAGTAGTCGTGAAGCTGTTAAAGTTACTGTGCGTGTTTGCCACAATAGCAACTCTTCAAGAGTTGTGCACGGACCTTAATGTTGAATGGAACGCTGCCTGGGGATGGTTGCGGGCTGGACGGTGAGCCGAGATCCCGCGGGACTAACACTTTTGCGTGTGTTAACACAACAGAACTTGGCTGTATCCAACAGCGGTTTCGCAGATGCTAGAAAAAGACGTGAAACAGACCCTGTTGAAGCTGAGTTCTATGAACTTAACGCTTGCGAGCTAACATTTGGCAAGTGGCTGCGGCGGCTCACTTGAAATACGCTCATTTACAACTGTTTGGGTTGGGTTCTGATTAAGCTTAGCACCAGGGAGACACCTTGTGGCGTCTACAGAAAGTAGCATAAATCTCATTACATAGATTTGCCCATCGGCTAACTTAGTCGGTATTGTAACGTGTTAAGTCAATAGAATATCGGGCTCAGTCGGTAGAGCATCGGGCTCCGTCGGTAGAGCATCGGGCTCAGTCGGTAGAGTACCGGGCTCACTCGGAAGAGCGCCAGACTCCTCTCGAGGATTCGACGCCCGCACGGACCAAAACTCAGGGTCTCTAAAAACTGGGGAAAAACTGTTGTTTTTGTAACTACACATCAAAATAGTTCGTTTTCCTATAAGGAAGATATACCGACAATACCATTTAACGCTGTTAACACTATTGTATATTAAAGAAAGCATACACTTATAGCGAAGAATAGGGGGTCATATTCCCGATTTTGCGGACAGACCACCATGTGTCTGGTCTTCGTTGCATGCAGGATTAGCTTGAAGGATTTGTGGCGCGAATGATAAGAAAATTAAAAAACTGCAACCATAAGTCAAGCTGTTTGCCTGTCACAGACTCGTTTAAATCACTATGGGTCAAAAATGACTTACATGTCAGTAGGGTGGGAAAAGTCAAACAATCATCAGCGTTACTCCTGGATCACCAAGACAAGTGTCCCACACTTCAAAGCCCTGATTGGTCAATTCACCAGTGACGTCATCCAGGGATTTCTCGCAATTACCTGCTGACAATTCAATTGTATTCGATGACGCGCATTTCACAAAAAAAAATATGCCAAATTGCCCGTCTGTCACGATCGACGTTTACTGTACCTGGCGTGACAAGTGTAAAAGCGCACCCCCCTCCACCTGCTCCAGTCAGCTTCGAGTGCATACCATATTTGGCCGTCAAGGAACACAGCTGGTCCAACGAGTTGTGACTAACGCCTAAAGTGACAAGCAACTTCTGGTTCAGATCAATAAGTTTCTATAAGCAGAAAGTAAACAAAAAGTATCAATAGAGCATATTTCTTGAAAAGGAATCTGACGTGACCCTTACATTATTCCAGTCACGGAGCAAACCAAAAAGTTGCTCTACAATAGCGTCGGAATCGCAACCGCCACCGTAGAGACGTTCGAGCGGTTTTCAAATGACCGTTGAAAAACCAAAGCAATTATAAAGATTTTCAAAAATGACAAAAATGGCACGATACAGAGACGACACAGCGTCACCTCCATGCTCTTTGACAGAGAAAATTGGAAGGGACTTTCCGTTTGTTGATGAGAACTTGTTTGAGAAGTTTGCCGTTTTGAATATCCTACAATGTGGGATTATTATCGTACGCCATCAAATAGTTCTTAAAATAAAAAAAAAAAAGAGCATAACGAGAACATGGCTCCCACCCGGAAACCAGAATAGCGTTCTGTTTATGTCGCATTTATTCACACTTTGTCTTAAGTCTCTTACGATGGCAATTACGATTTCGTCGCTTAAGACACGCCTGCAAAGGCTTAAAAAAAAGAAGAAAACTATTGAGAGAGCTTTCCGAGGGAGTTAAACAGCGATCTCTCGGTTTTGGGTAAAAGGCGAATACTTGGATCTCCGAAGGACGATAGTTTGAAATATCGGTGCACCTGGACAGCAACTCACCGCTAACGAACGATAGAGATCCTCTGAGTCCGCGATCATGGTGTCTTTTCCCCCAGCTTTTTCATTAAAAGCAAAACAAACAAACAAACTGAGTGTTATCTATACACTCCAGCAGTTTATTTACAAGTCTGAGTATTGGAGAACTCGAGAACTTGGATAAAACTTCCGCCGTAAAAAGTTGACGAAGCTGACGTTTCGAGCATTAGCAGGGCTAACGCTCCAAAAGTCGCTTTTGTTATCTTACGATGGTATTTTGACTCTTGTCTACCCATTTGATACCAAATTCAGCGTTTCAGTTCTCCACCGACAGGACACCAAGGTGTATTTAGATACGAAATCATTCAATCGCATTGAGGAACTCACATAGAATAATTTGAGAAGTAGTAGCTCGTGCGCGGGACTTTGGATGGAACTTGAAAAAAAAATCGCATGAACGCACAGAGAGGCAACTTTTTGGCACCTTACAAAGCACAGTGGAGTTGACTTCGTTACCACGACAGATAAATGCGGAAATAGGCCGAACTGAGTACAAGTTAGTTTTTTACATAATTTGTTTCAAGCAGAATTTCATGCGATGATTCATGCCGTGAAAAACATTCAAGTCAACGTTAATAGCGTTTTCGACCAGCGGTCACCAAAACGTCACTTTGTTTTTTGCAACACATGTAAATCGAGCGCAGAATACTGATTGGCACGGACTACACAATCTGCAAGCGGAAAAGGTGGAAGTGCTTCTAACAATGAGTCGAACCTTCCGATTACCAGTTCGCAAGCCGAAAATTAAATTGATGAATATATAGACTGATATATCATCTACCATAACCTTCAGGACTTATGTCCAGAAATGGACGTAATTAGCTTCATGCTCAAATTTTATAAATGCCAAGGAGCGTAAACCACTGTTTGTAACATTAAAGTCAGCGTTACTGTTGGTTTGTTTTTTAAGTTAGGTTTAACGATACTGGTTTTGCATCTTTGATGAGTAGAATTGCGAGGAGACTTTCCCAAATTCATTAAAAATTGATAAAGACAAAACAAAGGAAGTCACTACCGTGATGGAGGTTTGAATATGTGATCCTCCTTGTCATAGAATTCGGTGAACTTTTGCAAGAAAATTTTCAAGGGATTGTTAATGCTTTGAGAAGCTATATAAGACACTCCAAACAGTGTTTCATCAGATAACCAAACACTGAGAAGTTGGTGAAACACTGATCCTTGTGTTTGACATATTACTTATGACTTTTATAGTCCGTGTTAAGTTCTTGCCAGACGACGTGGAGGAAAACGAGCACGTCACTTGAAAACGTGACCTCGCCGCGTTGTAATCATTCCTCGATTATTCCAAGTCGTTCAATGTTTACTAACTGGCCTAGAATTAAGTTGGTATGAACGGCCTAAAAATAGAGATAAGAAACTAAAAAGTTGTCGTCAGGTGCTTACGTCGTCCACAGAACTACAAAACATGTCATTTCACGTCGTCGAATGGGCGGGAACGACTGCGAAATGTACAAAAAGAAGAATGCACGTGCAAAGCGTGCAAAAACAGTTTTTCATTGTCAAATATGCCGTGATTGCTTAAGCCCCCTAACAAGAAGGACGAGGAGGGACGGGGACGCTAGGACACTTCGTGACGCTTACTGAGGTTGGCATGAAGCTAATTAAGTACACAGCTGGACAAACCTTCTTCCTGGATGGACTGAGATGTGCACCTCTGGTGAGAAATGCTTTACCTTCAACACGATAGAGTTTCTCGAGACAAACACAGCTCTCTTCGGTAATGCATCCGATGGCATCGAACAAAGGGCTGTAAATGGTCGGAAACTGGAGGAAAAATGGAAAGAAAATTAAGAGACAGAAATGTTAAGTAAACAAGACAAAAAGGTTGACTATCTCCTCCATCTTACTTGGAAGCATAACTTGATGAAATCGGACTTTCGATCTTGAAATGTTGCACACGTCTTGCATTAAAACATGGTCTTTTTTCAACGTTTCTACCCATAAGCCGTAAACAAATTCCATTCGTCAACACGAGAATACATTAGTTGAAGTCTTAAAATTCCTCAACACATGCAAATTTGGCGATGACGGCAGCTTCGAAATCTAACCTTGAAAAAATCTCAAATTCATTAGCGTTCCCGACTGCAATCAAATTTCTTGTCTAGCCTTCGCATAAGCACTTTCGACTCGCGGCTGAAGAGAAAATAAGGTTTTTTAACCCGGGCATTCCGTGAGAATCCACTGTACCTGTTGATATCTTTCTCTAAGCCCAGAAATCAAATTCTTTGTACTGCGAGCAACCTTTGTGTCAGTTAGAATTATCTTCAGTTTAGGAATTCTGTGGCAAATTAAAAAGAAAACGTATTTTATAAGAGTGGCGGACACGGAAAATACCTGAATACAGAATTGTTATAACAATAAATGGATTTACCTTGACAAATGCTCGATAACGCCATCTTGATATGTAAGAGCCCCTCCTAATCGCAAAGAAGGTAAAATTGTGACAAAAAAAAATTCTTTTTGCATATTGAGTGGAAAAACCCGGAAGAATGGAACGATCTCTTATTGAACTACTTTGGGTCGGATTTAAGGAGGGGGTTGGAGAGTGGGGAGAAAATGAGGCAAAGAGTGGAGATATGTTGTGCTCACCCATCCAGGGGAATGGGAAACTTTAGCATCGACGAAGTCGGAGTCAACGTCCCAAATTAAGAATTTGGTTGGTGGAAAAACTAAAAAAAAAAACGTGCTACAGGTGCGGCACGCACTTAAGAATAATTACGTGGGTTTGAATAATTACGTGGGGTTTTCCGCAAAATAACAACGTGAAATTACCACATTTGCGGTTTTGATGACAAATTGGGCAAACAATGGTAAATCTATATATTTTATTTTCTGTTTTTACTTTCACGGCGCTCATTATCTATTCTGACTGAAGCGCGCTTAGGCAACGTTGTATAATTTAAACAAGATAATTATAACTATTGTCAAATAGTCACAATTGCGCAAATGCGTGTTCTCGAGTGACGTTTTCCTCGGCATTGCCGACGTAGGGTGAAGTAGAAACGAACGAAAATCGTATTTTCCGATGTCACTGACGTCATCGTCGTCCTCTCGTAAAAGAAATAAATATGCGGAATATGGTTGATGCTGCAAACAAGGAAAAGTGCTCGCCGATGGATCCAATCGCAATAGCAGAGAGAGCATCCCTTGAAGAGGTTGATCGTTCGTCTCTTTATCCCGCCATATCACAATTAAACTAAAAATGGCAAAATCTGGACGTGCTTCATGTTGCCATTACTTCCTGGCCCTCGCTTTCACTTTCGCCTTGCACTCGACAGGCTTAACCCGTGACAAAGGAAGGACTACCCGTTCTCTAAAAAGTGCAGATTTATGAAACCCTTACTCACCATAAGTGCAAACAGAATTGTCAATGCCTGATGGCTTCCCGTGAATAAGCT
This sequence comes from Acropora yongei, assembly GCA_014634225.1. Taxonomy (NCBI): domain Eukaryota; kingdom Metazoa; phylum Cnidaria; class Anthozoa; order Scleractinia; family Acroporidae; genus Acropora; species Acropora yongei. The sequence continues at coordinate 358,188 of BLFN01000326.1, forward strand.
TTTCAGCTTCTAAACTCCATTTATTAATCAGTGCCAGATCCTCAGAGGATAAGGAAACAGTTTTAGGAGTTCTAAGGACATCACCACTTACAAAGCCGTCAGGAGAGGCATCACTCATTGCTTTCTGGGACGCAATCTTGCCTGCTGCAGCCAGAAGCGCTGTTGATAAACAGGCAGAGTAAGCGGCTGATGATCCCAAACCAGATCCAAGTGGAATAGACGAATCGACTTCCAATGTGAAGGAAGGCAGACTGTTTCGATCGAAAAAAAAAAAGGGACGTTAACAAAAAAAAAAGAGGATTTTAGTTTTTCACTAATTTTGCTAATTATTCTGTCATATCTCTCGTCCTTTAAGTGTATGTGACATGAAATATTTCATTTTGTTTTCCACTGGATCGGGACGTGTAACGGATTGACACCTGAAAACCTATATTAATGATCCTTTATCGACCAGCTTTCCTTGGTGTACACGTTTTTGTAAATGGCTCTCTTCTTAAGTTTTGTTTCAGTGGAACTTGAATTTTTCCCAATTCAAAATAATATTCAAACAACATCTGATCAATCAAATGAAAAACTCATGGTCAACCTTTTTAAATCTTCCATTATCCTCCCCAACAGGAAGACAAACACAGATACAGCATCCTTGATTAGATTGCTTTTAACATCTGGAATTGTATATTGATCCACGAACTTAGCAAATAAATGACTTCCTTGTTGAGTACAGCATGATAAATCTGTGCCTAAAGACACCAATGGAATCAAAGGTCATGAATTAGTGTACTCTCAACTCTACTATTCAAAG
>BLFN01000326.1:374585-379585 GCA_014634225.1 Acropora yongei
CTCAAAAGCATCAACAAACACTGTTAGGAAATTAAAACACTGTACAATGGATTCTTGAATTAGGTTGGCTACTTACATCATATGATTACTTTTCATTGAATTATTTCAGCAGGCTAGGCTACAAAATACAAACTTTTAGGCCGCCAAATTCTCCATTTTAGCCCATAAAATACGCTACAATGCCCTACAAAGTGATAACAAATTATTATACTAAACAAATTATTACCTCACCAACCACATCTAAGTAAAAGCACATTTTATGATGACAGAAGAACCACATGAGAGCACCAATGAGCCACAGGGAGGCAAGGAGCAGATCTGCTAAGGCAAGATGAAACAAAGGATGAACCTGGAAGAAAAAGGAAGGGAAAATTTAACGCATCACGTACAAATTTTCATAACAAGAAAGAATGTGTTTATGTCAATAAAAATGTGGATGCCTATCACCTAGATCGAGAAACAAGCCAGAAACAAATGAAAAGATCAGGCCCCAGTTGTTCAAAGTTTTGATAGCTTGGTTAACAGTCTGTCATTCTGGCTCCAGTTGTTCAAACGATGGATAGCGCTGCCCACCGGATAAATCACTATCCAGTGGATAAACACCAGCAAAACCAATTGAGTTATCCAGTGGATAGTGATTTATCCAGTGGATAGTGCTATCCAGCGTTTGTACAACTGGAGCCAGAATGACAGACTGTTAACCAAGCTATCAAAATACTGACTTTGTCTCTTAAGTGAAAGCAAAAGTCATCACACAAATCTCTGAAGACAATAATTATTAGAGTTTTTTATGCAAAATTTAATTTTAAACAAAATAAGTCCAATTTCTTTTTCTTTCTAACAAATTTCCCTTGCCATTTTAAGAAAAGGGTTTAGTCTTTCTAGGGAAAGTAGAAAAGACTGACCCCCGATCCGCAGACTACCCACTGACCCTCTCCACGGACTAACCCTACGGACTATACCCCTAAACCCTAAACCTAACCTTTATCTTTTTAATCTGCATCAAGTGTTAGGGTTAGGGTTAGGGTTAGGGTTAGGGTTTAGGGGTAGTCCGTAGGTAGTCCGTGGAGTAGTCCGTAGGGTAGTCCGTGGAGCGGGTCAGTGGGTAGTCCGTGGATCGGGGGTCAGTCTTTTCTACTTTCCCGTCTTTCTATACTTCTTTATCAAAAATCCTGTAATTGCCAGAAACCACAATATCTGATTCAATAACCTTACAGACCTTCCCTTTCTTCTTGATCTGTGACTGGACTTAGCAATATTACTATTATTATTATTATTATTATTATTATTATTGTTATTAGTCATAATGGTGGCAGTCACAGTAACAGTAGAATAGTAGCAGAAGTAGTAATATTAATGTAACACCAAACAACTAACCGCTGGGCTTCTTATACTCCTTTTGACAAGGGCATAAATCAATACTGAACTGGAGCCAAGAATGCTACAAAGTTAAAAAAATATATAGTTTACTCATTTCTTTGTGCTGATTATATTAACACTCATACAAGCTACGTTATTTACTGGACAGGAGGTCTGTAAAGGAAAAAACTGTGTCTGAGGTCATGAAAAATGGTCCAAAGCCCAAGATCAAGACCAAGGACAAAATTCTTTCCCTTTAGAGCGTTTTCACTCACGACTAACCAGCGGCCATGTTAATTTCACACCACAAAAGGAAAAATTTGCATGAAAATGAAGTTCACTTCCCCGGGGTTTAGTTTGATACACCAACATGGTGGCACCGTTTCTTTGTTTTAGAACAACAATATTGCCGCTGTGAACGACCAAGACTGCTGTAGCTAAAATCTTTAAATTTTTTCGAGAAATTCTTCTTTTCAAATTGGAAATTTAAAGAGGCAGGAAAGAAGGATTAATGATACACACAAAGCATCACATTGTTTGGTTGAAGGCAGCTTCTTCCTCTGCCATAGCAAAAATAATTCACACTTTCATTACCGCACCCACTCTCTTCAGAATCTATTTTCTTTGATCCTTCAATTTTTTCCTTGCACACAATTTTTTCATCATTTAAAGGTGTTTGAAAAATTGATATTATTGAAGCATTTAGAAAGACCATTTTACTGTTGGTTGTGTTTAGTTACCTGGCCTTCGAATGAAAATGAGGCTGCAGGTGATTTTGTTTTGATAGAAATCTCATTTCTCTTCTTAAGTAAATTCTTACTAGTTAACATGAGAACAGCATCATGAACATAAGAAAAGTAGGACGGACAGGTTTCTAATCAAAACATTGTAACCTCTAGCCTCACTTTCATTCAAAGGCCAGGTAACTAAGCAAGCAATGGTAAAATGGCCCATTAGCCACGATAATTCCAGCCCATGCAGAAAAAAATTTTGAACCACGGACCATATCGTATTTAAAAGCTGGACTGGCTAAGGGACTGATAAGTCAATTCAATTCTAGGATTTAGGATTGACAGGCCTGCTTTAATAGATGCTTAAGAAAAAAATAGAATATTTAGATCAATCACTCTTTCCATGGATGAGCACATACCTCAATGATGATGTCACAATATGAATAATGGCAATGGTTCTAGGCTACAAAACAAATCACAAGAAAGAGACTGATAACTACCACTCTTCATGATAATATTAATAATAATTAATAAGTATCTGGCCAATGGCCCATATGATAATTTTTTAGTTAAACTTGGAAAAATTGATTGAGAGTTTTAGCCATTTTCATTTATACTAATGGCTTCAAATAACTTTTGTACTAAATTCCTGCAAATCAAAGTCAAATGGGATCATCACTCAATAAAATAATGTCAATTTGAAAAGAAATCATAAATTTATTGTTAAATTTGCTGTAGCCATTGTTCAGGGTAGGATCTAGGGGAGGGGTGCAGGGGTGTGCACAGTCCCCCCCCCTCTGAGAAGACTTTCTAGAATAAGTAGCATTTATTCGCGAAAGAGAAAAAAATATTAGACGAGGTTGAAGTCATTTCTTAGTGTTGCACTAGCTCCCTTTGAAGAAAAATCCTGGACTTGCCCCTGTCGTAGGTTAAAATGGCAACAAAATTTGATTTACACTGTTAATGCTTGAAACAGCACCGACAACTGTTACACGTTATTAAATTTATATTTTTTTAGTCAAAGTGACCCGAAATGATGACAATAATGAAATTTGAAATCCAATTTCCATTTTTTTTGGGGAAATATCTCAACCAAGAAATTCTCCCCTCACGTAGACCCTTTGTCCATGCTAAAATTTCAAAAAGGCCACGAGCGTTCCGTAAAAAATGAAGATTTCCGTCAGGGAGTTTTGGCCTGGTGCCACGCGTCATGTCATATGACAACAACTGCAAGAAATTAGTCAACTACAAGAAATAGTCTTAATGGAAAAAAAAGATACGGACAAGCAGTACAAAACTTACGAAGAAAACAAGTAACATCAAAACTCATAAGATCTGGTATATTACTTGTAATAGCATATTACAAATCAAACTGTGTTCAAAACATTAATAAATTATAATTAATCATTAGTTCTATCAAGAAAATCGTTCGCTCATTTTGTGCTCCTAGTTGGAACGATAAACATTAGCAAAATGCATATGCATCGTGGCAAAACGGATCCCAAAGCTTGCTTAGAAAAAAAGACTTTATGCACATGGAAAAAAATACCTTTCCTGTTTCGTCTTCTGAAAGGGTGCATTTTATTTCCAAGGAGGTTGACGAACTGGTGTTAATCACGAAAGCTGGTGTCGAATTTTCCAACATGTTGCAGCGATGAGACCGGCAAGCAACGCAGAGCCCGTGTGGAACTTAGTACCAACAAACGAATTATACAGTCATTCAGAGATGCCCAAATATTATAGTCTCATAAACATACACTTTCAAATGCCGTCATCTTTCACTTTCCAATGGTACGTTGTACCTATTATTAAAACAATTAAGTTTGTATTTTGCTTATCTACGATCTCAGCATGCCCCGAGTCAGTACCAGTCCATTTTCGAAAACATTGCAATGCGCGTGCTAAGCGCATGGAGTCACGAGAATCAATTTCCTGTAACTTTCTGTTTATTTTGAGGAATTTCTGGTTTGTTTTCAACTTTCTCACTCTTCAGAGGACATAAGAAACCGTGCTAAGCCTTGGAAGAAAGAGCGCGTGATTGTTTTAACTCGTGATCATGACGAAAGAAATCTGCGAACATTAAATTACGTAAGATAACAACAGGGCTCGTGGTTATGAACAAAGCAAGGTTGTTTTCAAAACTACGAGATTATTCACGCTCTCAAAGATCAATTCCTCGAATTTACGTGCCGAAGTGTGAAAGGACAGACGGAGAGATCATAGAAGCGGTCAGGAAACTTGACGATTTTATTTCGAAAAGTAGACGTCTTTTTGTGTTGACGGGGGCTGGGATCTCCACGGAATCAGGTATAAGGGACTATAGATCTGAAGATGTAGGATTGTATGCCATAACCGAACAAAGACCGATTGAGTATACAGATTTTCTTAAGAGTCCTGGCAATAGAAGAAGATATTGGGCAAGAAATTACGTAGGATGGGAGGAATTTTCCGGCATTCAACCTAACGGCAGCCATTTTGCACTTGCTGATTTGGAGAAAGTTGGAAAAGTTAACTGGCTCGTGACACAAAATGTAGATGCTTTACACACTAAAGCAGGTTCACGGCGGGTATCAGAGCTTCATGGCTGTGCCCACAGGTAGGTATGTTAACAAGCTCCACAATACATTGTATGGCAGTAAAAAGGTAAAGGTAAAAGTCCTTATTTTACGAGGGTAGCACGTAGCAGTCTAGACTGATAAACTTGTGGCCCTCGGTGCGCAACTCTTACCCCCCTTCCTCCGTCAATGCTCCGTTTTACGGGTATTCAAAGCTACAGCTACACGGAACAGAGGAAAGTCGAAACAGACGTCGATCGAATGACCGGGATCGAACTGGCGACCCGCGCACCAACCGACTTTAGTAGGTCTGCTCCTCAGGCGGTGCATTGTGTCAGGTTCAAATGTCATGAAA
>BLFN01000326.1:389585-394585 GCA_014634225.1 Acropora yongei
TTGAAAAGCCTTTCTCTTTTTTGCACAATAAAAAAAAGTTGCCAGACAAAATAATCCTGCAGATCTAGTTTTCTACCTCTTATGAATAATTCATTATTCAAATAGATTTCAATAAATTGTGATTTTGTTGTACTTGACTAGTTGCCCAGAGGTTGATATAATTTCCTTCGACATCAATTGGACCTAGACTATTGCTTATCGCTTGATCAATTGACCACTTGGTGTTTATTTTAATATTAAAGCGGCACGTTCAAAGTCACTCACCAAGTTCGGCTATTCCGTCCAATCTTCTTATCTGAAAGACCCAAAATTAAGAGTAAATAGAAGAACGAAATCATATACAGACAAAACAAAAAAGCATATGATAACTTTTCACAGACACCAACCTCTCTCCTACAGCCCGATTCGAGAGCGCAGTTCGCCAATGTACTAAGTGCAATGTCAGCAATACTCTTGTTTGGTCGTTTTATAAGAGTAAACAGACACTTTAGACCACCTTTCAGGTGAAACAAATGCGCAATTTCTTTATTTTTAGTCAGCTTCGTTAATTCTATCAATGCCCTTCTAATTTTTGAGTCTGACTCGAGGCTTAATTTTGTTATCAAAGTCTCCAAATATTCCTCGTCACACGACGCCATCTTGAAATCGGCAAAGCCAGAAGATCCGGCACCCTTTTGAACACAATGAGTCACGCAGTCTATCCAAGGGTAGGTCACGAAATCTAACTAGCCGATTAGCACGATGAAGGTTAAAGAAGGAAAGAGTTGCCCACAGGCTGTTGATAAAAACGCCTCCAATGAGGGATCACTTACCCTGGCAAAACCCTTTACAAGTTGTTGTCAGATCGGTTACAGAATAACAGCTGTGTATGAAACTGGAACGGGGACAATATGGGACGGGACAATTTAGGACGCGTGTGTGGGGACTTGAGACTTGAGGACGCAAAGGGAAGGACGTGGCGATGTATACGATGGGAACACTGGGACGTAAAATATAGGGACGCAGGGAAAGTGGGGACGTTAATGTTTATTGCTTAGTCCAAGGTAAATGCCAAATCTATCACATGTGCCACTACACCACGGGGTATTCAACTATTGAACTAATATTTTGCTTTGTTTGACATATTTTTAGCAGCAAATGTAACAGTAAATGCTTGCTAGCAGTGCTCATAAACCCTTAGATAATCAAGATACTCACTCACTGTCAGTGACCTAACACTCCTATATAAATAAATATCTTGTGTAAACATCATAAGGATGTGGTTCTGGACAATGGAATCTAATGTTGACCATAAGCAACATATTTTCGCAAAGAAAGAGATATCGAATTTACCTCTGACTTTATTATATCCAGCATCCCCTAGAATTATTTCATGTCCCCGTGTCCCCGCCCCATACGTCCCCACCTCGCGTCTTCAAGTCCCAAGTCCCCATACAAGCATCCTTATGTTCCCGTCCCAGTTTTATACACAGCCCAGGATATTGCCTTGCTCTCTTTAAGAATGTCAGACAAAAACAAAAAAGAAGAAAACTGAAAAACAAAACAAAAAACACAATAGATTCTATTCATATGCTAGTAAGTGGACAGGTATTCTGAAAAACAGCCCCAAAGGCCAAATTTGAACAAATAAAATCAATGAGTTTATCCTTGAAATGTTGACCATGACATTATATTAACTGGTAAATGTTTCAAAACTGCACCAATATTTACCAGGTATATCATGGTAAACATTTGGAACATACTCTACACTTTCACATTCAAAGATTCCCAACCTACATAAGCAGAACTGAAATGTAGTCCATAATTTCTTGAAAAATAGTCAAGTCAAGTCAAGTTTATTATCTTCTTATTTTTACCATTACAATGGTAAAGGCTACACTATCCCGCAAATAGCATATGCTAATCTAGGCGGGTAGTGTTTTTATCTAAATATGTACAAAGAAGTTAAGATGAATTAATTGATATGGACATTTTAAGAGAAATAAATAATGAAAGTTCTAGTTGTAGAGGATTTTGCATGCATAATATTATCACCTTTTTTGCAGAATTTCCTAGCTAGTACTTACAGATGAGAGACCTGAAGATAAGCTAAGCATTTAATGAAGATAACTTGTTGTTTTTAAACTCAAAAATGGATTCACCCTGATTTATTAGAAAACAAGTTTATTCATTTTGTCCAGTTATTGGGCAGATATAATACCAGGTGCTACAAAAGGCTGACTACACCCCTGAATACTAATTTAATGCCCACAAAAAATGGCAAAGTTGAACTACTCATCCTTGATGTAAAAACCTGTCGAACTTATGCATGACCTAAAACAAAGAAAACAAAAGAGCCAAGAGACCATTAAACAATAAACAAACTCCAGCATGAGCAAAGGAAACAAAAAAAAAAAATCAAAGGTTTTTACACCGAGGTAAAGTTAAACATTCTCCTTTGACAACGTGTGGCAACCACCTTTAGACTGAAGATCAGCAATTGTTTCCTCATATGACTCCGTTACTCCATGAAGAAAGACACGTATGAACTGAACAAACTTCTTTGAAACTATTTATTTTAAAGTGCAACCGCTAGTGAACTTCCATTATGAAAAGAGTCGAAGAAGTAAGAGAGAGAGAGGTACAAATATTCTTGAATTTATATCAGTGCATTGCATTAATTAATAATTATTCTAAATCAATTCACAAGTTCACACGTCAAACATAACAATATAAGCTAATTAACTACCACAATGTAATGTCACTATTACAACAGCAATGTTATTTTACACAGTTCCAAAAACCATCGGTAATAAAATGGCCAATAGCCTCCCCTCCGTCAACTGCTGGTTGACTCAATCTGGTTAAACTTTCAATATGGCCCCTGTTGGCCAACAGTTTTTCCACAGCCAACAGAGCCAGAAAACATTCACCAATAATACTATAGCTGTTCATCATGCTGTTTTTTGTACAGTTAATATTACATTCCTCAGTATACAGAACATTAAATTTTGATGAATAAGCAACACGGTATCGTTTCCCTTTCATTTGAAAGACAACCAAGCTTGAGGGTTAAAAATTTGAATCTTGTCAATCACATCTTGAGAAATCCCTCTTGTGAGCATCTTTGGAATTACATTGATTTGAATGTGTGCATAACCATGGCCACCATATTTGACGAGCCGATGACGAGTGTGAACATCATGAGCGATGACAATCTTGTCAGCATATCCTTCTGACACCAGAAATTTAATATTCTGGATTCTTTGTGCATCATTCATAAAGTCGACTGCCACGTTTGACTGGTAATATGACACCTCAATGCCAAATAAATCGTATTCCAGATAAATTCCTTCCGATGCTAATTCTAAGAGCTTTGACTGATCAAACACAGTACGGTCAAGATGAGACATGACTGTTTTCTTAATATCTGCCCCAGCTTCTTGCAAAATGTGAACAATTTCAATGGGCGACTCCTCATTCCGTCCAGGGTGGATGAGCAATGGAGCACCAGTTTGAGTCTGTGCCTCAGCAGCAGCAAGCAATGAATTTTTCTCAGCAGATGTCAGAGGCCACGAGCAGCCAATTTCTCCTATCACACCACACTTTATTGTTGTCCCATCAACACCCTCTGTGAGTTCCTTGACCATGCTCTGAAAATTTGACAGGAAAACAAGTATTCAGGAATGACTGAGTTAATAACAAGTATCAATAATAATAATAATAATAATAATAATAGTAATAATAGTAATAGTAATAATAATAATTGTTATTTGACTTAAATTATTGCTGGATCGATGGACATGTTGTAGGTTACTGGTAATTTCGGGTCATTAATCAGTGTAACCTAGATTTCGTATTTCTTTGTGTCTGGTTTTCATTATCATAAATTAGGAGACAAGAAATGAGAAATTAAACTAGGTTGGAACTATTTTACCTGAAATCCAATGTAACATATATACATAACACAGTGAGTGTTGTTCCCAAGGAAAACAATAATATGATATGCCCAATGATCTCACAGAGAAGCCACAACAACAAACAAATGGTGGTTGAATTGAAAGAGCAAAAACATGCCACAATTAACAAAACAAAAACACAAAAATTGTATCCACCAAAAAATGCTGAGGGAATAACCATGGGCTAAATTCCTTGAGGAATCAGGCTGATCACTTTCAGTCTAAATTTGACTCAGTTTAATTCACTCTGAGAAAGAAGAACTGGGCTCACACTTGAAATGTTGGCTTTCTGTTAATTAGTCTTCTCATAGTGGTTCTTTAATCCATTCCAACTCATTTGATACCAAATTTTTGAATTTAAGCCAAATTTGTCAAATTTTCTAATAGTACCTTCCTAATAAAAAGTCGACCAAACTGTGACATTAAGAGAGGACATGTTTGTTCCAAGATTGAACGACAGAGAAACAAATAGTCACTTTAGTCATGTGCTTTCACCTGACTAAGTTCCTCTACAGATGCAGCCTTGACGTCAGGTGGAAGAGTATGATCTAAATAGTAACCTGTCCCAGCAATGATATTCAAGCCAGTCACTGAGGCAATTTCCGCTAGGAACTCAACATCCCTTGATATCCCCACAGTCGTCGCTTCAACTATGCTTTGACCCCCTTCCTGTTTGAAAATGTTTAGTTCCTTCACCATGTCATCAAATGGTTCATCACCCATCGCCAGGTTGAACAAGTGACTGTAAGGATTTTGACGAATCCAACCCAAATTAGACAAGGTGAACTCGCAACTGGTCATTCTCTTGGCATCTGATTTTCTCCAGGGTGACTGAAGGCAACATTTGTAGTCCATCTTGATGTGCTCGTGGGTGAGTGTGCGACCCAAGGCACTTGGAGCTATGGAACCAAGCACGGTTTGAATTTGGCCAGATGACATGTTTTTGTTTGGCTAACATTCCTTTGATGGTGAAAACTGCAAGTGAAGAAATAATAATTTTATAAAGGTCTCAACTTGTTAATCCTTAGACGATGGATTATAATTGTAATTAATGCCTGTGTC
>BLFN01000326.1:397085-399585 GCA_014634225.1 Acropora yongei
GAAAGAGAAACACCAAAACTTTTCAGAAAATGAGTCAATAAGGGTACAATTTCCATGGTAGAAAGATTTCAAAGCTTGTGTTACGAGTGCTGACCCTTTGTCAGAGTGTCAGAACTAAGGTTTAATGCTCAAAACATTGCCTTTTCTAATGATGGCTTATTAATAGTTAATAAACGGACTTTGCAGAATTTAGCATGTGCTGTCAGAATTAGTATTTTGGATTTAATAATGACAATGTTACAGATGCTATATAATATCAGTGGTCTCTCCTTTTCAGATGGTAAAGGATAAAATTTACCATCTGAAAGATTATTTATTACCATCTAAAATGGCATGGAATTGTTGAAAATTCAACTGGCAAAAGAAAAAAAAATAATACTGTATAAATTAATTTTGTTTTATCAAATGCTGATCCTTGTATTCATAAAAAAGTATGAATTGGACTAATTAAAATGAGGAAAAATTTCATTCCACATAATGCACTGAATAGACATAACTGCATGGATCATAGCTTTCTTGATTTTACATCTGCAATATTTCATATATCCTTTCACATTAGAACCCACAAATGACCAGCTCCCAATGTCAGTGACTTCATGGCTCAGTTGGTTAGAGCATTGCACCGGTATAATGAGGTCAAAGGTTCAAACCCCATTGAAGTCCTTAATTTTTAGGCTTCTATATGCAATTGCATGAATTGCATTCATACACTGTAACTGCAAGGATCATGGCTTACTTCTTTGGTTTCACATCACCACTGACACACCACCAAAGTTTTGGTTAGGAACTAACCTTTCATTAAAATTTTGTAAACACAGTTTTACCTGACTGTAAAAATCCCAGGTTGCAGTAAGTGTTGAACATTCCTGTTCATGGACTCTTGCACTACCACCATATTCTCTCTATACTATGTAATTATTATAAAGTGATATGAGTTATTTCTCCTTATTTTAGGTTTCAGGCAGCTCAAACCAGGTCTACAACTGCCTTCTGACAGGAGATTTTTGCACATGTCCATCTTACACCTTTACAGGTATAATTTGTTTGATTTGTATTCCCTGGCGAGTTAGAGTTGATTCTCTGACTACATGTTTGCACAACTAAGTTGTTGTCATCATGTGACAAAGTGTCACATTTACAATGTTAAAAGAGCTCCAATTCCTTTTGAGTGAAAGACCAGCTTCCTGTTTAGTCTGATATCTCAACTGTTAGACCACTGCTCCAGCGTCGCAGATGTTAGGGTTTGAGTCTCGTTCCGATCTGATTTTTTTAGGCCTTTCTCTCAGCTGCCTTAGTAGCACTTGTTCCATGAAAGTTTTTTGCCATTTTTACAAACTTGGCTGGAAAGTGATTAGATCTCAACATTCAGAATTACATATATTAAATGCAGCTACAATCCTGGACAAAAAAAATATTGTGAAAATTGGCTAGTTCATGTTTTAATCCAAGATGTGCATTTCAAATGATAAAAACCCCCTCACATCTTTTCAACTCTCAACACTTTTTGTCCAAGACTTTAGGTCTGTTCAATGTCAATATTTATTTTTTAAATTTCCTTTTATAGTGTTAGTGAAGATGGAATCTCTGATGGTAGGTCTCCCTTTCTCCCTCTCTATCATTCTCTCTCTTTTTCTCCCATTCTCCATCTCTCTCTCTTTCATTCTATCTTTAATACTGCATAAATAATTTTAATAATAACATTCATAGTGATCATCCTTTTTTCTTTGACAAGCGTGCAAATAACATTTTCCAATAAGCCTGTCATATGTCAGGCCAGGGACGAGGTTTGACCTGACATGCAGCCTGTTTGGTGGGACAAAAAGACAAGAGAGAATAATATGTATCAGCGTACGCTTTCGACGCTTTTTTAGAGACTTCTTTTTTAGACAGTGACACTTAACCGGTGTCTTCTCAATTATTTAATGAATTTATTGAAGACCACGCTACTTCTGCGTGAATATTGGCAAGAGTGGCGTGTTCAGGTTTAACGTTGACGAGATATGTGAGCTGTAAATTAAAAAGGAATCGAATTGTATTATAGCCATTATGTTAAAAGTCCACCTTAACGTTTGTCTTTCTTGAGTGAAAATATATTTTATATTTCACGTCATAACTGAAGATCCCAGTCAGTATGTCCGGTTAGACTCAGCATTCGCCAGTCAAAACCTCAAACTTGCCGGACAAATGTCCGATGTCCGGCGCTAATCAGCAGGCTTGCTTTGATGATCTTTAATGGTTGAAGGGTTCAACTCCAATTATCAATTTGTGTATTTTTCATCAGTTTGTTTTTGTCAAAAAGCATTTTAAAACCTTTTTCTGTTTTTGGACCTCATAATTGGCCCAACACTACAGACATTTCAAAACCAAACTATACCAGTTTATTTCATTTGACCTTGTTCCTCAGTGCAAACACCTTCTTGCTGTACATTTGGCTGAGGCTCTTGGAGAATTTAACAGCAAAACAATTAGTGATGAGGACTTTGCAGCTTACATGAGCTTC
>BLFN01000326.1:424069-429069 GCA_014634225.1 Acropora yongei
AATTTCAAGGGCCTTGAATTAATTTACTTTATCATCGAATCATCGATGTTTTAAGTGGAAGCTTTCCGACACTTTTGTCATCACAGACCAGCTTCAACGTAGATTCACATCCGGCGGTAAGCATGCCGCTCAATTTCAGTCATCGTGGCACTTGATGCGAAGTACACGCTGTTATCTCTCTTGCTGTATTCGCATGTTGATAATTATGGACAATTTCACTCGCGTGTTACTGAAATTCTAAAGCTCGGAAAATTACAAGAATTGCGAAAAAACGCAAGTGAAACTATTGCATTATTTCACGAGTATACAATTTGATTACCTTTTTTTCATCTGATGAATTTCGCTCAATTGCGCGAAGATTTTCTCCACATAAAAAGGTTTTGGTAAAGGTTTTCCTATAAGGTCTACTTCTTAAAATAATGAAGAAAGCTCGAGTTTCTTGCGGCTCTTAAGATTTGAATTTACAAGTGTGAGAATGGTAGTCGAAGAGCAGATGTGCTTATTGAGCCCATGGGGGCAAGTTAATAAAAGCTTTGTAATCGTATATTTTCAAAACACTGTACTGCAAATGCAAATTACGATCATGAAACCAAAGTAGGAAACACTTTCCTTGTTTGTCCTTTCTAAGCGAAAAAAATAGTGTGACGTTTTTGGAGGTTGTCATCGCCCGAGCCTCGCGGAAGAATTGGTACAAAATAAACAGGGCTTTTAGTGACGAAGTTCCTTCGCGAGACAAAGCATTTTTGTAAGTACTGCTGGAGGAGGAGATACCTTAACACCGCAACATGTTAATTTAATTTTTGAATTTAAAAACCATTACAAGCTTGCGCTGAACGAACGTAGACAAAATGAATCGCGTTGTCAATGACAAATTTTCAATGAGGTTTTATTTCTGGTTCTCGTTTATTTTAAGGACCTCTATGAATTTGACCGATCTGAAATTGTCCTTAGATTCATTAAGTTAATTTGTAAACTGAATAAGATTTCACTTTGGCACAAGTCGTTTTACTGTCCTTCGCTTCGCTTAGCTTCGCTTTGGCGCCTGTCAACAATAATTAGACTCACGTTTAATTGTTGTTGTTTGAATTAACAGTTGTTCATATTCACTCAGAAATTTGTTAACCCATCGGTGAAATTTAACTGAAATACTGACCGGAAATCTCCTTGATCTCTCGTGGATTAAGCATTTACTCGCTGTCGCTGGCCAAACTTTCTCAACTTAGAGGAGTTGGACCAATTTCATTTATTAGATAGCTTGTTGGGATGGAAATCTTAAAGACCTGGGACTTGTAACAATGTATCTCCAATCTTGTGAACTGAAATTGTTAAAAAGTGTCTCCAACTCTGCATGAACTCGACTCAACTTCGTCACATCTTGAAAAAAGTGAGGCCATATCATTTTCAAGTCATTCCCTTGGATTCATGTTCGCGAAAATACACAGCAACTTTTAAATTTATTTTTTCTGTTCTTTGGTCTTCTTTGCACAATAACATTCTAAAAAGTTGTTGGTGAATTAACAGATGAATCGTAACACAAATTGTTGGAAAACCTTTATAGTTTCTTGACACTACCCTTCTGTTAATTATTTTTTATGCTAGCCTCTGGTGACCAGTTTCCATTTATTATAAGTTGGCTTTTGCATTTTTTTTTTCAAGCCTTAAGGTCTGTATTTTCAATTGTTTTCAAAGTGCAGAACATTTCTTATATGAGGAAGCGATTCCTTTTTTTTCTCATAGATTCCCGCATTTGTACACTGCTGCCAAGAAACTTCAGGGGACAAAATTCGCTTAATGTTTATTTCCTGAAGCGCAAAAGAGCCTCACTCACGATTCAATCATCAGGTTGTCCGAGATAGCTCCGAGATTTCAATAATTGCACTGAATTAGATGTACGCCTACTTTGTTCCCTCACTTTCTTGTTAACGTCACGATTGACCGGCAGTGAACCAATCCTAGTAGAGTTTTTTCACCTTTAATAATAATTATGATTCATATTAATATTTAAATCTTAGCTCTTTCCTTGTGTAAAGAATGCTTCAAATTTACTGGGAAAGCACGGTTGCTCGGGGGATTTTCGGCAAATATTCAAATTAGGTGTTTTCTATTCAAGGCACTTTTTTCTTACTCGTTTCATTTGAGTTTGACGAGTTTGGCAATGAGATTGATTAAAACAGCGACGCTGAACGCTCTTTTTAAATTCTGCACCGAGACTCCGAGAATGCTTTTCTCGTCTTCTTAATCAAGACACTATTAGTAATGTGGAACTGTTGATTAGGTTATGCCTTGTGTTTTTATGATTGTAAATAATTTACGATTACAATACGTAGACGTTCGATAGTTTTTGCCACCCATGCAGTAGCACTAGCTTCTAAATTTATCCTGTCCAGTTCTTTTTTGTATATCTGAGATTGGTTATCTTGTTTTGCACTAATTTTGCGAAATTAAAATCCAAAGCCCAATAGGTCAATGTCGATGTTTTGAAATTCAGCTTCAATCAATAAACCACACCACCAGGCTCCGGAGTTTGTGGGTTTTTTTGATTAACCGGAGGCTCGTAAGGTCAATTATTCATAGCGGAATTTTGATAAAAATATCGAAATTGGCCTACAAAAGAAGGGTGCCTCGTTATTGTAAACTGAAGCGTGTTAAAGTCCGTTAGTAGCTTAGGAGGAAACCATGGTCAAAGTTGAAATACAATTTATTATTGCTTTACAGTGCCAGAGTGCTTTAGAACCATTCCCGAGTCTCGGTACTTCTCGGTTTAAAAAGCGGGTTCCTCTGCCGTAAATAACGCACGACTGCCATAGCATGTAATTGGCTGAAACACTGTGTTACGGGCAATTGATTGGTCCTTTGATTTGTGAGGGTAATCAAACGGTGGCCAATGAAATTAAAGAATATTTCACGCGCGTTTTGTCTAAAATCAGATAATTTCCCGAGCCTTAATGCAAGGGAAATTATTTTATTTTGAACAAAGCGAGTGTGAAATTATTCTTTAATTTAACGAGTATACCATTTACCATCAGCTGTTAATATCATGAGTGACAAATTACGCTCATAAGAGGCGGGGTTGCTTTTTGTATTGGCACTGCAGTTAAGTTGCCATGGCAACATTGTAATTTGTGAAATTAGAAATGAAACTTGAATTTTCACACCAAAATTAAGGAGTAATTTGTCACCCATGTTATTACACTGAGTAAGAGCCCGCACTGATCATTGGATGGATTCAGAGTTTTCGAAAAGACAACTGACACTTTCGCTAACGATCGGAAAGGTTTCGAGATCCATCCGAACATATGACGAGCACGAGAGTACGGCGTCGGTATTGGACACAACGAAACATGATGGAGATAACTTAAAATTCCCTGATCATCGGTATTTTCGTAAATGCTTTGGTAAAAATTCTTATACATCTTCATTCAATTCAATTTCATTTTTAACTTTATCAATGGGTTGAATAGCTAGTTTTTCAAATCGCTGATATTGATATCTCGAAGACCACAGGACAAAAAGGAAAAACCGCTAAAAAGTAATAACTCGTGTATTCTTCTTTTAATTTTACCGGGGGCGCGCTTGATTGTGGCAAAGAATTTTAAAATATTTAATAGGATACCAGATAAGTTGCGATTCTAGAAATTTTCTGAGATAGTTTTACTTTTCTGCGCTAAAATATTGATGTGTTTATTTTCAAGATTGACTTTTGACATAAGTAATTTGCCGGTTCCTTTTCACATAAATTATTTACGCTTTGTTTAGCAGCAACTTAGGGCCGTTTAGAGAAATGTCCGTATTTACAGTGAAAACTCTAAAGTTCGGTTGAATAAAAAGAGTTGACTAAGGTCGAAATTCCATTGTAAAAGGGTTGAAAATTCGAATTTTCTCGCGTTAGACTTTCATGATGTTCTACTTCTCCACTGATTCAAGAGTATGACAACAGTTGCTTCGGCAACTCACTCACTATCATCAGTCAGTCGGTTATGTTAGACAATATCGAGGCACTGTTAATATTTCACTCTTTTGAAGCGAACAAATTTTTTTTTAGCACGTGCCTCTTCCATGGAATTTGCTTGCCTAGAGAACTACAAATTAGTTTTTTTTTTCAATTTGTCGAACGCCAAAGGCTGAAGCGACAGTCTTGGATAAGATAAGTTACCAAGAGAGATATTTCTTACTTTTGCATACAAATTTTATATGTCGTGGTTTTGCATTTAGCGACTTGATTGAGTTGAAATATCACAAAGGGGATTCTGTTGTCATTGGTCCAAACTCAGCCACATCGTAATTCAGTTTAATTTAATCGTTTCTCATAAATAACTTCCAGCGGTAAAGAGGAAATGCAAATTTTTGTCATTGCACGCTTTCAGTGAATTGATTAGTGAATATCCGAGCAGAAGTGAAGCGTTTCTTACTTCGAATGCCGATGTTGCTCACGTATGTTAAATCGTTGTTTACCTTCAAGGTTCGGCGATAACTACTGTGGACTGCCACGACGGGATGCCATCCACAGCCTCTAAAACGCCAAGGTGGTAATCGCTCGCTTTAATTTATTTACAGAGTCTTAAAATGAGGCTTCATCCACGAAGGTGTATTCGAAATTTCATACTCGTCATTATGTTCCTGTTTGGAACTTTCACCGTCACGAAGTGGCGCGGAGGATTCATGAAAATGCCGGCAAAACTGATAACACAAGAACCTTCCTTAGTTGAAACTAATGCAGCAGACTTAGGGCCTGCGGCTGGGTCCTTGACTGCAGATAAACATGCTCTTAGTAGGAATTTGTACTCGACTGCAACCAAACAATATCATCCGGAGCAGCTTGTTTCATCTCCGAATAAACCGAGAGTAGAGATCAAGCTAGACAGACTGCCAAGCAGGGTTTTAGTTCTTGTTTACACGCTTAATGGCAATGAGGTGAAGTGGGTTGGAGAAAACAGAGAGGAGTGCAATTTGGATGCAACTGGTGAGACGTTCGTGCAATGTCCTCTGGAACGATTCGAGGT
>BLFN01000326.1:441569-446569 GCA_014634225.1 Acropora yongei
TTTTGGAAATTCTCGCTTTCTGATTGGTCAATTTCGATCACATGACCCATATCCTGCTATCTGATTGGTTGAATTTGCTTCTCAAATGTAAACAATGAAAATCATCGGATTGCTTTCTTTTAGCAGTATAATGTTGATCACTTATTATTATTCCAGTCACGTGAGCTATATCCTACAATCTAATTGGTTGGATTTACTACTATCCGTGTAAACAAAGAAAATCTTGGAATTGCATTGTTTCCGACATTATCTATTGATATTATGTTCACGTGACCTATATCTTGCAATTTAATTGGTTGAATTTACTTCTTTACAAGTAAACAAAGGTCTTTGAATTCAGTTGTTTTGTTTACTTTCATAATACCTGTCACGTGACCTATACCTTAAAATCTAATTGGTTGACTTTACTGCTCTCCATGTGAACAAGGAAAATCTTGGAATTGCATTGTTTGCAAAATTATCTATTGATATTCCAATCACGTGATCTATATCCTGCAATTTTATTGGTTGAATTTACTTCTTTTGCAAGTAAACAAAAGTCTTTGAATTGGTTTGTTTTGTTTACCTTTGATCTTGCTTGTCACGTGACCTATATCATTCAGTGTGATTGGCTGAATTTGCCTCCCCAATATAAATAAAGAAAATATATGAATATTTCTGCTTTATTTATCTTTTAGTGTTCCTGTCACGTGACGTTCGTCTTACCATCTGATTGGTTGAATTTGCTGCTATTCATGAAAACTAAGAAAATTTCAAATTGCACTTTTTCGTCGTCCTGTTGATTTCCTAACATAATTTATGACACGTGACCTAGGTCCTTCAATCTGATTTGTTGAATTTGCTTCAGCCAAATTTTTGCGACAAATATAAAATTCCTTTGAAATCTCAACTACTCTTTGCTAGTTACCTCTTCATCCAGGGCACGGCTTCAAGTACGCCGTTAAGTTTCTTGTACTTCTGTGTTTTCTTGATTATTACCACGGAATTTGCCAGCCACGTCGGTCATAATGCGAGCAGCCAACCTGTCAAGAAACAACAGGAATTAAAAACAAGCCATTCTATTCTTCAAACGAGGTCAAAAATATATTTTGAGTAATTTAGAAGATAAATAAAAGCAACAACAAAAGGATTATTCTCTGAAATCGCAAAATAACAATAGATTTTGGACATGTTGACATTCTGCAGTATTGTTATTACTGCGTATTTACAATTTATCCTTTTGTCTTAACCTTCATTAATTATGTTTGCAGAATTTTAATGAGCTCCACAAAAACCTTTTTTGAGAGAAAGACAAGGGATATAACAACTCAGTCAAACCCGAAAGCAAAAGGAAAATCTAACCATTTTAATAGATCGACACAATAGATACTCCTTCCTTTTCAATAGAGCTACCATTGTTTATGTTATTAATCTATATATAAGCTGGGTATTATTCTTGTATTTTGTGTCTTTTGTTTCAACTCATATGCATGCATTCTGAACCTAAACGTATGACATCACGACGGCCATGTTGGATGCTAGAACAAAGAAACTCGCCTCCATATTGGCCAGTCTAGTTGGATGTATTAGCATGAAAACAAAAGAATATTCGGATACCAAACAAAGGCTAGGCAGCTATATTAATGAAGGATGTGGATGTATTAGCATGAAGACAAAAGAAATTTTCATTGGGAGCAATTTTGAGAGAATTTTGTCAAAGCCCTGATCAAGATTACAAAGGCCACAACAATAGAGTCAAGACACAAAACAATACAATAGCGAAATTTTCTCCATACAATACAGCGACACAAAAGAGTGACCATTGTCGTTGTATTATGTGTTGTAACTTGTTTCTTTTGTTTCAGGTCATCGGTGCCGCAATCAAGCTTTTGTCTGTGAAGCAATACATTCCGAAACAAAGACATTGTAAAGACTGGTAGGATGATTAGCATGAAGAAAAAAAGTGTACCAAAGATTTGTAGCGTGGGCGGAAACGTTATGAATAATCAGACCAAGCACTTTTATATTCAACTTAAAATTTTCCAGTTTTTTAACTTGATAATGAAAGTAATTAAACAGTTGGCTATCTTAGGCGTTTACGTTGTTAAAATGGTCGGCCTAAGCTTAATTTCTCACCTGCAAATCTTGAAATAGAGCCGCAAATGTTTCCATACGAGACTTTATCAAACGCGCCAACTGAAATTTCATGAGAATAAAGTCAGCGTTGTAAATAAATCCCATTGCAGGCTGGGTAATTTATACTCCTTCGAAGTCATGATGAGCGCCGTTTGTTAACATGACAACTTTTTTAGGGCGATAAATACTTTGGTTGCAATAACTGGAGGTAAACAGAATACAACAAAACTGCTCTTCGAGTGCAAGCGCGCGAGGAATAGCCATGCACACGAAAAGTTGGCAAAAGTGGTGACCCTAATGACTGAATTGACAGAGCAAGATAGAAGTTGTCAATGGTCCACTTTGACACGCTTGAATATTGAAAATATTGCTCATAATCGGTTAAACTGCATTCTAAAGATGCAACATTTTTGAAAGTTTTAGGGGATCGCAAAATTCTTGATACGTACAGCATAAACAAAAACACGGGTTTAGCTAGGAGATGTGAGTTCCTGTAGCACCCGCAAGTGCTAACTCGCTTACTTGAGCTCATCATTTACCGGCCTCTCTGATCCCCGATCAGAGGACATCCATTTTGGATGAAGCCAGGTGTTCAGACTCTCTTTAGGACATTAGCAGGAACATATGTTCCCCCTGTATCGCCCATTTAAGCGAGCTTCACTCAACCCGATATCATCTCTACTGTTTTTGCCATCTATATATGTGCATCAAAGTCGTATTTTTGTCAATTGTGGGACGATTTAGCCACGATAAGGGTTATTGAAACCAAAAAGCGCAATCGAAGTCGCCATGAAGGAATTAATAATTCACGGTGCTTCTCGTGTTGGTGTTGAAAGTAGAAAGGTTTTGCCATTTGACTATTTGGAAAACATTTCTTTTCCAATGCTGGCGTTCAATGGACATAAGCTATTAAGACTAAAATCAGGTAGAAAATAGAGAAATCGCCATTTGCTTCTCGTGCAATTGAGAGTTAATGAAATTGAAAGATAAGGCATGGCGCATCTGAACATCGCAGCAAACAGTTTTTTTATGTTCCTTGTAAAGTTGCAGCTAACCGGCAATAGGGGAAAAGTGAAAAAGCAAGGCCCAGATTGGCAATCACCTTTAAACTTAAGGCAAAGTATGAAATGCTTATTCCTCTAACCTTTTGCCAGGTCATAACCACAGCCTTTGGTCAGAGGCTTACCCCCAAACGACCACACTACTTCTACCACTCCCAGTCCCAGGTCACAGGTATTACCACCTAACGACCACACCCCCCTTAGGTCACAGGTATTACCACC
Source organism: Acropora yongei (assembly GCA_014634225.1). Lineage (NCBI taxonomy): Eukaryota > Metazoa > Cnidaria > Anthozoa > Scleractinia > Acroporidae > Acropora > Acropora yongei. The sequence goes on from BLFN01000326.1 coordinate 444,968, forward strand.
TAACGACCACACCCTCCCTTAGGTCACAGGTATTACCACCTAACGACCATAACCCCCCCAATTAGGTCACAGGTATTACCACCTAATGACCATACAACCCAGTTAAACCCTCTGTGTAATCTACGTATTTATTCCAGAAGCGTGTGTTTTCCTCTCAATTGTGGTACGACAGATAACATCTTCTCAATATTCCATGCTGAACTCCTTCAAAGAGTGCGTTTGCGATCGTTGATTTTGGTTGAGATTTCTTTCTTTTTGTGGTTTCAAAATAATTTCAGCTGCTGAGGTCTAGGTTAACTTATAAATTAAAACGACTTGTGCGCATGTACAGAAGCTATTTTACGCTTTTCCGTCAGAAAGGAAAAAGTCAAAGGAGGCGGAATCAAAGGTTTAGTCTGTAAAGAAACTATGGCGCCTCGTAAGGAAGGAAGTGCAACAGCAAAATCTGGTATCAAACGCGTTGATAAGTGTCAAATTACCACCGTGCCCAATGGTTTGCTCGTGTATAAGACGACATAACGAAACCTCAAGACGATCGTTGATTACACGAGAAATCCAAGGTTTCTATTGGCTCCGACGTTTCTTTTTTTACTCGTTGTCCGTGACATTTCTGATTCACCATCCCAATAACTTGTGAATCCGCGACATTCACGAGCTAAAAACCATGAGTTCGAAGACGACTTCTCGAGTGTTAGCCCTTCGTCATTTCCTTCTCACCGGCGCCAATAAAGCTTGAAACGTTAACTTCGTAATCTTTTTACGGTGATTATTTGAGCCTTTTGAATTCGTTTGATAGCAGATTGTCGTCTAAAGGTAAGTTTTTGCTGGAATGTCAGATCTAGACATGACTGATAGTCATTCTAAAGACTTCACTCACATGAAAAATCCGATTCCACCAAGGTATGTGACTTGTGGGTTGCAACCATTTTGAAAAAAAAAAGGATCATCGTTTTCTCCAAAGAAATATTTGCTCCACCGTGAAGGATTCTAAACTCTAATCTCTTCCACGATCAAGACTGTAAAAAAAAATAATGAAGCAATTTTATCACCTCAAAATAATCACAACTGCGTTTGCTTTGAGACCACTGCAATAATCGAGATATTAGGGTTTGTATCTAGTTACCTTCAGTGTTTGCAGCGATCATAAAGCTTCTATTTAAGTCTCAAACTAAGCACTCACCTCACGCTCAACGCTTGTGGTTATAGTGGTCTTTTGTTGAAGCAGCTGTGAAGTGCTTCTCAATCATGTGATAGCCTCTTGCTGACGGACGATGGGTGCGGAAACAAAGGCCTCTCGCGTGTTGCTGCTTGTTCGCGCGTGTTATTTTGTATTCTCACGTGACATCGAAAACAGCAAGAGTTCACGCGCAAGCGTCTCCTATTTTGCATGGCATCCCTCACGCCTAATTCAGTGGGGATCCTGGAAACAGATCTAGCTCTGACAGTTCTTGCTCGTCAGCTATACTGTGGAAAGAAATATCAGAATTTGTTGACATGATATACAAGGAAACAGCCTGGTAACACTTATTCAAGATGCTCTTCTCAATCATTCTGGACTAAAATTGCCAGCTGGAGGGAGATCTGAAGTTCGTGTAGTGGGTT
>BLFN01000326.1:451569-456761 GCA_014634225.1 Acropora yongei
TGATAAATGCATCAAGTGATTTGTGTCTCAGTATCGGGATAAAATTAAACGAATTTTATGCAAACGAGGAAATAAAAAGACAAACTTCTCTTACCTGAGAAAGTAGACAAACCTCTGCAATTTCTCCCTGCAAAACGCATGGCCGATACATCGGCTAATTCCAGCTTGTTCTTCTTTTTCCGTTCCCCTGGCAACATTTTGTGGATAGGCCGTAATTCTCTCTGATTGCCCCAAGAATACCTTTGACATTATATACTTCATATGGGATTCCTTTTATTGTACGAATCTATGGACATGGTTCACCTCCCTTTAGCCAAACACGCCTCACTGAACTGCGCAGTCGTAAAAAATGATCCATTTTTCGTTAGTGACCACTTTTGTACGAAATCTCAGGAACTACAGATTATCCAGAAAAACATACCATTGTTCTCGGTGTTGGGGAAAAGGATCACTGGCTTTGGAAATCGATCTCGATTAGAACTCAGGCCGCATCGCCAAGCCTCAATCTAAATGGTGTCCCAAACAGGCCCGTACAGCGTACATAACAATAGACTTCTTGCATCCGAGTGATTAAATAATAGAATACTTTTTAACAAAGAAATCATAATCTTTCATGTTACTTTCACTCGCTGTCATACAAATCCGGTGACCTATAGCTCTAAGCAGTAAGTACAAAGATTTTTTCGATAATTAACATCAGAAGATTGGCTTGTTACCAAAAAAAAAAAAGCAAGTAGTCAATTCATTTCAACTATTTTTATGTTTTGAGTTTCGCCAAGGAATACCATACACAAATGTTGAAAGGGCCAAACGACAAGGAAGAGAAGCTGTAGGAAGGAAGGGAGGTTAAGGAAGAGGACAGTGGTAGGTTAGGAAATATCGAAATGAGGTTTATGTTTACCTCTTGTTTGATAGGAAAGGATGATTTTGATGTTAGGACTATTAGAGATTTTAGAGAAAAAACATTCATTTGAGAGAGATGTTCACAAGTGAAACAAATAAATAAATAAATAAATAAAATCAACACCAACTAACAAATAATACGTTCATTCATAGTTTATTTGAGTGTCACTATAATCGTTTTCTGCAGTTACTTGCGTTTTATTACACTAAGACTTTTGCGTTGATTTCAAGAGCCCCCCCAAAATTTGCAGATCAGCCAAGCCTTTTCCATATTCTGCACACCCCAAACAATATGACGGGAATAAAAGTGAATATTTTTGAGATAGCTACTGGCTGGAACAAGGCAAACTGTTTATCATGAAAATCGACCAATCACGATGAAGTAAGACCAAAGAGAACTTGCATGGCACTTGTTTTCACGCGTTTGGTGTTGCTAGGAAACGCGCATTCATTTGCTAAAACTCATTTCCACTTTTCGCGATCTGAGACCCGACACCTTGCTCTTTACTTTTACCAGATTAGACTCTCTGAAATGCTTCTTGTAGTTGAGTACGCAAATTACTTGAGCGGCTTTCAACTTAAAGATAAATCTCGTGATTTCAAACGCACTATGCCTGACAAAGTCAGCACACACTTATGAATCAGGTGTAACCATATCTCTTGCTACTTGAAAAGCCGCTATCAGAGAACTCAGTTGGATTTTCTCCGATGTTCCCGCTGCCAGCCGGTACCTGAAAGAGTCGCACCACAATAATAATATCGAGTTATGTTTTTATGTTGATGTCCAAAAATGCAAATCCATTAACTTACTCAACATCTGCCATCTTTTCCAACAGATGAATTCGGATGGCTTGTGGAAAGTTCACTGCAAAGAGAATAAAATAACAATTGGCTTGAGTGAAGAGCAATGCCTAAACCCCCACCCCCCAACTCCCCTTAAAAGAAAAAAAAAGAAAAACAAAAAAAACAAAAACAAATAGAGCAGTTTTCAAATGGCTGTCGAAAAACCAAAACCAAAGCAATTACTCCGACCAATCACTACAGGAACGAACAGCGCCATGAACCAATCACAATTCCTAGCCATAACCTGTAACTCACTCGAAGCGCGGGAAAAATCACGCGTACATGGTGCGATTGGTTTTGGTTTTTCTTCTCATTGGTTGAAAAACTGGCGCCACTTTTTTAAGCCAATCACTAAGCGTAGCAATCGCAATCACGTAATTACTTTCGACAGTCATTTGAAAACTGCTCTAAAAAAAAAGTAAAAAAAGACCAAAACCAACAAAAACGACAACAACCCAACTGCACCCACCCCTCCCCTGGATAACTGCCCCATACAAACTAGTACTCCCCTGACAGTCCGGTACGATTTGCAGACAGTCATTCAGGAAAATCACGTTGCCTACGAACAGTATGTCCAAGTTGCCTGCTCGTGACAACCATGCCAGAGATGAATAAATTATTTGCTTCACACAGTCCTTTTTCGGACTCTGCTCATCAAAATGACCAACAAGGAACAATATTATTATCGATACCTCACAGGATTCAATAAAGTCTTGAAGTAGTTCACTCTCTCCTAAAATTCCGTTTTACCCATTTCTCGTATTTTGCACTTTAATAGTAGGCATGGTCTTGACTGCACAGCTAAACATAATAAGTAATTATTATTTCATTTGTGTACTCGGAAATTCATAGATGAATATTTGAATAATAAAAAAACCCACCTCTGTGGACATACAAATGCACTTGAGTAAGAATATCATGCAGTGCCAGACCTTTCAAAGTCTTGAGTTTCATGATGTCTATTGTTAGGGTTAAGTGTATCCCTGAACTAACCTAAAACACAAGCAGGCTTTCACTGAGGGGCAGACAAGAAAGAGTTGGGCTACGAAAAGTATGTATGGATGCATTGTCTTTTTGGCTCAGCCCTTCCAGCATAGTGCTTTATGCCCTAGCACAACATTTCAACTCTTGTCCTCTCTTCTGCATACCTTCTTCCTTTGCACCACGCTTGACGAACTAAGGAGTGAAGGTTGTATTAATTATTGTCAAGGCTGCTGCCTAAGAAAATTTTAAAGGGGCCCTCAGAGCTAAACACTGAGAACTTAGGCGCCCAACATATGAAGTGAAAGGTGTTGCTGTGAAAAATTAAGGCGCCCAGAGCTATTCTTTGGGAGCCCCAGGCTACCGGGATCCTGTTACGCAACAGCCTTGATTGTTTTACAGTGTCAAGGGAAGTAAATCAAAAGTCAAGGATACTGTTGTACACAGTGTTAAAATCCTCGTTCAGCATCCACTCCACCATGTTTGCGATGTCAGATCGGAGTGGCTGGCCAGTGCATGTGTAGACATTTTCCTCATTAACTGTCTCAAATGCCATGGCCGTACTCTGGAAACAAAAATATGAAAGGTAAAAAAGGGTGGGCTCACTTTACATGTTACCAAGAAAATGGAAAGGTTGAAACAGTAATAACCTGTTACTACTGAAAAGTTACTACTACTAGTGCTAGAAAAAATAATAATAATAATTAATAATATAATTATTATATTAAAATTATATATTATTATAATTACATATATTATAATTATTATAATAATGATGATAATGGTGATATTGAAATAGATGAAGTAGTCTAATAACTCTTAGAATGATCAGTGATTTTCATGTATTGACAAACTCTACCCACACCTGCATGTATGACACAGTAACACAAGAACAGTTACTCGTAAAAGTCACACCAGTTCCTTGCTAGCTCGTTGATCACATGATTGTTTTGTATAAGCTCAGGGTGTACGAGCGATTCCAACAAGTTATTCAAATGTTATCTGCCTTCATAATTTATTGTTTACATTCTATTTTGCTAAGTCAAGTTTCAACCATTTGTGACTTCCACTGTGGTGGTTGCATTGTAAAATTGATTGCTTCATCGTAAACAATAAAATATGCAGAAAATACTGTAGTCAAGAGACCACTTCTTCATAATGAAAGGGAGACCTTTCCACTGACCTGCAGAATATTGAGAGCTTTTCGCATGTCACCACTTGCCAGTCTCACCAAGCTTTTTATTCCATCCTCAGAAACTTGCACCCTAGAAAGATACATAACATAGCCACTTTAAACACAATGTATTTCCAATAAAAACAATAGCAACCTAGAATCCGGGATGTTTGCCATTGTAACTTGTAAGTTTTTCAAATAATTATTTTTCTTCATGAGTCCTTCATGGGGCAAAGTAAAAACCTCAGCATTTGCATTTCTGCAGACTAACCCCTCAGCGCTGATAACATGTTGTAGTCTGGATGTCATCTGCTCATTTTCCAGTGGCCCAAATCTAAATCGGGTGCAGCGTGACTGAAGAGCTGGAATGATCTTTGTGAGATAGTTGCAAATCAAACAGAATCGTGTGTTCTCAGTAAATTTTTCCATCACTGAAAGGAAGGGTGCACAAAGACAAATTGGGAATACAGTTTTAAATAACAAATTACCCATGGTCAAGCAAAAACAACGACAAAAAAAATATCCTTCAGGAGGACATCTAGCTGTGCTATAATTATGTGAGCAGAGGAAGTTGTTATTTCATTTCTTTGAGAGAACAAAACTTACTGACTGACTGACTGAAGAAAAAAAAACTGACTGACTGATCTTATGGCTGAAATCGCACACAGGCACTGCACGCAAGTCAGGCCATCAAATTTTCCATAACAAAATGGACTAATCACCAAAGAACTTGTTTAAATAAATTATTAGTTTCGTATGAAAATTTTTGGGGGTATTTACTTGTGATTGCAACAATTCCAATTGAGCTAAACAATTTGGACCTAATTAAAATTTGATTTCAAATACAACAGCTATTGATGGTTCATTGATAGAGTGCTTCACTCCCACCCATGGTAGGTGACTCTAGATTCCCTGACCTGTTTTCGCAATCAGGTTGAGGCAATGTTAGTTCCTTTCTCTCCACCAAGAGTTAACCTCAAGCAGTGATCCAGTTTTGCCAGAACCACAACCTTCTAAATTCCAATTTGATCTTGATATACATTAATTTGTGAATGATACAGCAAAAGCTACTGAGCTGCTACTATCACTGTTCAAATCCTACCCAGTTACCAAGGTTATAACTATAGTTGACCTGCAGCACCAATAATATTAGAGCAAGTGTGTGGATTAACTAACATAAAAGGATAAGATGGATTTTCCATCAGCTGAGTGAAACTAAATGAGAGGAAAATGTTTTCTCACACACCGCTGGGGCCTCAGGGAAGGGGGTCAGGTGACCTAAGGGGGGGGG
>BLFN01000326.1:474302-476802 GCA_014634225.1 Acropora yongei
AGATTATTTATAACGAAGTTACCGACCTACGAAAATGTAAAATGGTCAGTACTCACTTATGAATGAAGTATCTTTTCTAAGCTGAAGCTTACTCGTGCTGCCAGTGTAAACTATGAAACGGCTGTAGAACGGAATAAGATGATTTCGCTGTTGACGAAGAGGCGAAAAGGGCAAAAAGAGTGCTGGGAAACGAAAAACGTTTCCAAGACCAGAATTTATGAATTTACACGCATACTTACGTGAATCAAAAGAGAAATTTAAGAAATTAAAATACTCTAAATCGATTTCGCATGTTTCAGCATAATTTTGAGTTTCTAATACAGAATACTAAAAAAAAATATTTATTCCAATCTACAAAGTCAATTTGCGCAAAGTGAGCGAATACATATCTTAAACTAAAAGAACATCTTTGACCTTGTTCAATACAGACCAGATACCATAATTCGTCGGTGAATGAACTTTCCAGAGGAGACATTTATATGCAGGAGAGATACTTTGTAATAAAAGTTCCTTCTGGTATTAAATTATGTCATTTTAAAAACAGAAAGCATTACTGGTTTACCTGTATTTTGGGTCACTTACTCAATTGACAGCCATTAAACTAGTCTACCTATTAGAGAAAAAGACAGACGTATTTGCAGCCACAGATGTTTTGAATCCCAGCTGGATCCATTAGAGATTAAATAAAGTGATATGGTTGTAATTAAACTGAAATGCAAATGCAAATGCTCCTTTATATTGTCTAATGTCGGCAGGAAATACAAAACACAAAAACACAACATTGACGGTAACTAGTTAATCATGAAACTATAATGAAAGAAGCTGAAGTACTCAACGACGCCTTTTTCTAACACCAGGAAGTTTGAGAAAGTGGAAGGTAAAAAAAAAGTTGACGTTTCGAGACAATCGAAACGCAAGACTGTTATTTTAATGTCTTAAAAGTGGTTATTCGAACGATTTTATCAACTCTTTGAATTCGTGCTTCACAGTACCAGTAGTTTAAGATCCTAACCAGTTCGCTATCTGGTCATCTAGTTTATTGACGTTGAAAGTCTATGATCTTTGCTTAGACGCACAAGTACCACAAACTTCTTGGATAAAGCACGTTCTTTAGTTGTGTTGGAGGCTTGAAAGAATTGCAATAAGTTTGCAATAATACCACTTTTGCCCCTTCTCGCCGCTGATTTAAAAATCTATGAACTGAACTCCCGTAAAAATCCCAGATTAAAGTAAAAGATAGTCTGTACCCCTTTTTTTTCGCCTCGTTTGCATTATACTGATATCAACTGAGATTATAATTTACGTTAAATCGTTCAAAGAAAGAGTACTATTCTTGCCGTTTTCAGAGCCTATAGCAAAAACGCAGCTGCAATGGCGACGACACAAATGGATAGCTATGACTTTTGAGATTCTACTGAAAGAGCTAACAAAAGAATAACAAACAAAACATGAAGACTTTAAATTAAAATGATAAAACTTGCCAAATTTCAGTTGCTTCTACGAAACAGAGAATCTTTAGTTGCTTGACTTTAGGTGGAATGTCCGTTGAAGAAGCTTACATACGGCAAAATATTACCTAACTGAGGAGAATGAATAACGTATTAGTTCGTTTTTTAATTTAAATTCAGGTATAATTTCACAAGAAGCCTTAAATTACTTTGACAAGAAGATCAACAATACTCACAGCCAGTTACGAATTATATTTATTCATTTCCGAACAAGTATTGTATTGACAAGGTCGAATACTAGAACAGCAACCAAAAAACGTTCTTTTCTCGAATCCTGAAATAATAAAAAAAAACTGACCAACGAAGTCAAGTTTCTTCGACTGTTACTATTTTTAAAGCTTCGAGAGGTTTGTGGAAAAATTGAAATTGAGGTTTTCTTCTCAGTCTGACAAAACGTCATTTCGTTGTTAGGAACATATCCTGCGCATGCGCACCGAAATTAGTCGTTAGGTGACGTCAAGCATTAATTTCACGCAATTTTGCATAAATTACAGTTTCGATCTTCTAGGTTTTCAGGAAATGCCCATTTCCTTTGCAGCTCAAAACCAGATGAGTAAGTTTCAGTTCAGCTCTGTTGTTTTCCTTTAAGAAGTGACAGGATGATGCAGAAAATGCATGACAGTCACATATGGGAACGATTTTGTAAGATAAAAATCATCGATGCTGCCAACAACAGCTGTTATTTACACTAATCAGCGGTTGAAACGAGGCGAATGGGTCATTTTTCTTTGCATTGGTCCATTAGCTTCGTCTGCATGCCGAGTTAAAAGAAAAAAAGCTCTGTCTGCGGGCTCAACGGTAACTGCTATAATGAGATAAACTCCTCAAAGCGCAGCTCGAATGGCTGTTTTTTTTTTTCATGACGCCACAGTGACCAAATTTTCGTCCATAGCAAATAAACAGATAGCAGCCTTTTTTGCCCTCAAATTTTCCACGGGGAATTTAACTCTTTTCTCAGGCAAAATCTTTGTTTTCCAAGTTAAGAATTGAAA
>BLFN01000326.1:525237-527737 GCA_014634225.1 Acropora yongei
ATAGGGCTTCATAAGCAACGAATTCTTGAAATTCTGTATTTCAGATGGAAATGAGAATTTCAAACAGAAAGAAACAGCATGCAGAGTGAGGAGGTAACCGAATCGGATCTTTCGTTTACAGAGTGTTTCGATTTTTGCTTTGTCTTGCTTTTGTCATTGTTTTGTTTTTTTTCTCTTTTTTTTCATTTTGTCAAACGGAACGTTTATCTATTTTTTCTCGCTCTATCCCCTCCCCTACTACAATGGCAGGTCGTCAGTCTTCTCAGAACATTTTTCTTAAACTCACCATTTCTCGATCACTTCCATTGCTTTGATACACTCGATAATATCCTGCCCTGCAGGCTACCCTTTTCATAGCCCTAAGGACTAAACACATTCTTCCCCATTTATCCACTTTAACAAGCCAATAATAATTATTAATCCATTGCATGGTACTAAGGTTGGTGTGAGAAACCACCGATATTGGGTATTTCATATCTTGGGTTTACACTAAATTGCAGCAAATTCTTCTAAGAAAAAAGGAAGGTTAACAAAAAGGTTTTCTTTTTTTTTTTTCAAATTTCCCATTAAGTTAACCCTTACATTGACACCATAAGACTATGTCACTATAAGCCTTATCCTTGTGGAAGAAAAAAAAAGGACCTCAACACCGCAAAGAGCATCAACACTCACCTCACTCACAGTTCCTCTTAGCAAAGAGGCCACTCGGTGCATGAACACTTGTGGAACACTCACCTCACTCACAGTTTCCCTTGGCAACAAGGCCTCTCGGGGCATTGACACATGTAGAACAATCACCTCATTCACAGTTTCCCTTGGCGACGAGGCCTCTGAGGCATTGAAACTTGTGGAATACTCAATTTCTCTCTGCGACAAGGCCTCTTGGGGCATCGACCCATGTGGAACGCTCACCTCACTCACAGTTTCCTTAGGTGACGAAGCCTCTCTGGCAACCGGCACCTGTGGAACACTCACCTCACTCACAGTTGACCTTGGCAACAAGTCCTCTCAGGCATCGACACTTGTGGAACAATCGCCTCACTCATAGTTTCCCTTAGTGACGAGGCCTCACGTGGTATAATTATCCCTACGCATGCATATTGAGTACAACACAGACAGAATACAACAATCAGCATACAATAAGGTGACAAAAAGGTATAATCTTACATATAAGTGCACAATAGAAAGCTATGATTCATTTGCTTCTCAAATATTTTTTTTGCCTTTTATAATAATTATTGTAATAATTGCCATATTTAGTATATTTTTTCTTATTTTGCTACACATTTTATTTTGCTTGTGCCAGGGAAGATGACAATCAGTTATAAAAATTAGTAGAACTTCAAATTTTATGAGAAAGGGTTTTTCTTTGTACTTATTTGTTAATTTGAGTGGGGGATAAGGATTATAATTAGTGTATTATAATAGTCTTTTAGTGTTTTCAAGTTCAACAGTTGAAACATCAGTATTTTTTTCAAGTACATAAAGTCAGGGTTAGATAAGTTTTCACAGAACAAATGTGATTAAACGGACGCGAGCATATCAACATATTACTAAGACTTTTACACAAATTTTAAATAAATATCATTACCAGGAAATGTATGTTGTTGTTACAAGATCAACATAACAAATAATTTACCGGTATTCATTTTTAAAGAAACCATGATAAACAAATCAATGCACAAAAACCAAGTCAGGTGTATTAAAAGTTAAATGTAAATGCATTTCATGTCTCTCTTTCAAATTCTTTAGTAACCTCAGTTTGGGTCAACAAGCCATTTAACATTAAGACATTCACTTTCTTTAGAAGCTACGTCGAAAGGCTAACCAATTGACTGCATTGGTAGGACCTAAACCAAAATATTATTAATGTGCAGGAGGAGTAGCTTGCATTAAATTTTCTGCTGCAAATGGCTCATTTCTTCAGATAAGGATGACAAACCAATAATAGGTCAGGTCTCTTGACCCTTTTTCATTATAGAAGACCAACAAAGAGCAAACTTAGGAACAAGAACATTATAGCAGTATGAATAATCAACATCTATGATTTACAATTTGTTGATCTGAACATGGTTAAATAACCTCTCTGTGTTTTTTTCTTTTTAATAACAAAATTTAGTTCTTGAGCTTGCCCTTCACAGTAAGCAAAACTGAGAAAAGGTCAATTAGTAAGAGAATGTTTTCTACATTTTCTGAATTTTAGCATGCAAATGAAAACACAGGAGGCCATTAAAAAAAAATAAAAGAAAAAAATGTGGCAGCTCCAAATAATAACATCAATTAAACTTCGTGCCACTCTTTGCAACCAAGCATGACTTGTTACAGATAATCAACCCGGATGATCATTGATGATAACGGATGCTTCTATCCTAGAGAGCTCCAAAGGACAGAAAATCTGTTCCCAGCTGGTAGGGCATGGAATTAGTTTTTTAATCTTCTCTTATCAATATGGCTTATGCTTAGCTTCGCCCACCTTGTTAGAGATATCTGAAGCAGAAAT
>BLFN01000326.1:565237-570237 GCA_014634225.1 Acropora yongei
ACCGACCGAGTCGTCAAATACACAGGCTTAGCAACTAAGAAAACAACCATTGTTTTGTTGCGATAATAAAAACAGAAATAGTCTTATGCGTCATATTGTATTTGGTGTACGTTTGCGCCTGTCACATTTTACTTAAAATATTTTGATGACATTCATATTTTCCGGTCTATGAATGATCTGTGTTTTCGTATTGTTATAAATGTGTTTTTCATATATATTTAACATCTTTTAGCTGACATATCATGGCCGATGATGGTGATGATGATGAAAATTATTTGGCCACCAAATTCATATGAATATTGATTATCACTGTACTCCGAACTCGATTCGCGAAAGTACTGGAGCGGGCTCAGCGGAAGCAAACTGGCCGCAACATCAGCAATTTGCAATCAAATTAAACATTGTCCTCCAAACCTTATTCCAAATTTTTAATAAAAGCACAGATGACCGGTCATTGCAGCTAGAGTCACAGTATTAAGGAATTCACTGAGCAAAGGTTTGATGAAAAAAAATAAGTAAACATCGATCATGCAAAAAAGCATATGTTGCGGAGATGAATGGCTAAGAAAACAAGAGACAGAGAGTAGTTCATTTACACGTACGCCCACCTCAAAATTTGAGTATGAAGACCTTCGCTTGGAATGACCTTCCATATCGTCTAAAATGCTGTCCATGCTACGGTTTACATCCATTGCAGGCTGTGATGTCAGCCGATAACGTCGTTGCTTTGGCCGAGCGACAGATACAAGTCTGTGAAACAAGTCCAGCGCTTCCATGCTCGATGTTCACAATCAATCTAAGCCATCAGCTCAAAATTTCTCTGTCGTTGTCGTTTAAGGTTGATTTGTTCTTCGCTCATCTTGAAAGGATTATGATGTCACTGCCACGGCGAGGAACCTTCCCACGTCTGTACAAACCTTGTTGAACTTGGACTAATCGCTTGAAAACGGCTGCAGTAATTGCTAGCTCTATAACTCCAAGTACCTTTCTAATACTTGACGCAGCCCCCTTGTGTTGTAAAAACTCAACGCAACACGCAAACTGCTCTAATTTGTTTCTTTATCAACTTGGAAGAATCAGACAGAGAGCAACCATGTCACTGGCGGACTACAAGTTTTAAATATACTCTTTGCCATAAACAGGAACTTCGCAAAATTGGTCAGGCCAATGTGAGCTCAGCAACTCCGTCATATTGTTTGAATAACTTTACTAATATCGTTGAAAATTTGCAAATCAAATAAGCGGGTGACTTAAGACAAATTTGACAAAAGATGATAATTATTATTCAGCAGGTGAAAACATCTTTACCGAAACACGATTTGACAGGTAACAATGAGTCATGAAAGACGACTACCAAATGTCTGGGAGTTTCTCTCTACGCGCATGGACACCTGCCGAGTTCATTGCCTTCGAGGTTTTGGATTGATTGATGTTTTGTCTCGTCCTAGTATAGTGTTAATAAGCCTCTCAAATAGGCATCGAAGACTCGTGAGTGAATGATGACGGATCTAATGAACAAAAACAATGACAGTGCTCGCCTTGCGAACGAACGCACTGCACGCCTTGCAGTAATGAAACTATGCACGTGCGTGTTTTTGCATTTATAAAAAGGAGTTTAAAGGCCCACAAGACAACTTTTTTAATGTAGAACTACAGCTTTTTGTTATTTATCGTGACCAAATCGGGTTAATTTTGACTTTCCCAGTGTCGATTGATTGACCTACGGCTTGATCTCCGCAAGAAAGACTCTTATTCAATTACAAGTGACTCTCATCACGCCTTCTAATTTGTTTGAGATGCACGCAAGCCCTTATAAAATCGTCTTGGTCCACTGCATACAAGCCAACAAGCCAACAAGGCTTGCATAAAAGAAGAACGCTGTAATTAAAAATCACCACTTGGCACTAAGATGTCATTGCCTTAGCTGAAAACGCATCTGAACAACTTACACAAGGACTCTTTTCCGGCCTTTACTTGGTATTCAGGCGACATCGAAAAGTAAATAGACGCCATGTGGAGGTGTACTGATCGCAGTGCGGGATTACAACAAAGCGATTCCTCGCGAGACTCCTCGCTGCGATTTTGAGTTCATTTTTCTCAACCATGTACGACGCTGCAGTCACACGGTTACACTTGGAGTGTTTCATCGACTTCTTTATCATGAAAGTAACAAGTTTGCAAGAGCCCATGGGCTCCTGACACTTGCAAGCTAACATTTAACTAATAAAAAGCAGATTGGAACGCCTTTCATGGACTACTCCACCATATACCTTGATACTGTGCATGACGTGGAAGCTGACATCGATATTTCCTTGGTGTTGCATGGTCTGACCTCAACCTCGTTCCCAGGGTATCTCCTCTTCCCTTTTCTTGGAACTCCAAGGAAGGGACGAAGCGAGACCCTGGGAGCGTGGTTGGTCTGACCAACTACTTACCGCAAAAGATGAGTGCATCCCAAAGCCCAAAGGAAAACAAAAAAATCCTCTCCATGGTTTTCTTATGACTTAATGAAACTGCGCAAGCTGTAAAATTAACAATTTAATTAAGAAAGCTCGTAAGAAGGCTCGACGAGAACATATTAACGAGATCTGTGTGGACCTTAAAACCTCTGGTACAGTCTTTTTTCTCCTAAGAATACAACATTATATATAAGGATATCGAGGATGAAATTTCCGAAATTTTAAGAACATGTGAAGAATATGCCCGAGCCTGAGATGATTTCAGAGTATATTTTTGCATTTTGAAGATCTGTAAATAAAATAGAATTGAATTTAAATAGATGAAAAGGTAAGGCATACTTTTCCTTTTTTCCAAAGGGTAAAGCTACCCAGTTAGACAATAAAACGGCCCTGAATGTAGCCATGTGATCACATTGTAACATGATAAACGTCCGAGCACCAAGCAGTGTATTTAATAGCTGCGCTATACCGTTACTTTCACACGCCCGCATTGGTAGGCGCTAAATGTCTTGCTTTCTTTGCTAGGTCAGTTTAATTGTTCAACTCAACGTTTCTATGCATTTCTTTAATTAAGCTTCTGAAGTTGGTTCAGGACTAATAATTTGCACTGGAGATTATTTGTAAGTCGCTTGAGCGCTACAGTTAGAACAGTACATCTTGGATCCGTTTCTTTGCTGCCCTTGCTGCAAGGTTTTCTTTAGTTCTCACTTCAAGTTAGTTTATTTGTATCTTGTCTCCCCCCCCCGATTTATGTTTTTTCTTTCATTCGATTTATGTTTAAGGCAAGCGTCGCTCAAATAAACCATTGTACGTTTGCATTTCCATGAGAAAGCTACATATAAGCTGTTAACCCGGAAATTTCTAATCTAAGTTGCCATAAAAATATTTCAGCCTCCAATCGGCAGAGAAATAAGAATCCTCCAGCTTGGACTTGAAAAACACTATTCTTATATATCTATTAAAAAAAGATGTCTCATTTGCACGGGATCTCATGAACTAACGACTCTTCTAGTGGACGATATTACACTGACCAATGATTTGGATATTGCTGAATCAATGAACTCTTACTTTTCGACAATGTTTGCATCAGAAGATTATGCTAATTTCCCCGAGTATGACAATATCATGGATTTGCAATTGTCAAATATCCATTGTAACCCAAATGAGGTTTGCCATGCACGTACTTAGGAAGTTGAATTCAAACAAATCCCCTGAGATTGACCTCCTTTCGCTACGCATCATGAAAGAGTGCGCCACTGTGTTTGCTGACTCACTGTGTTTACTGCTGAACAGATGGTTCTCCTTTGGTCCAGCAGCATTAGCGTGGGAGATAGTTAACAAAGTCCCTATTCATGAGAAGGGTATAAAAAAAGTCCCAAATAACATTAACGACAGGTTTCGCTCACTTCTACTGCGTGCAAAGTCGGCGAGAAAATTGTTAAAAACCGAGTTGTTACTATTTGGCAATCCCTTGATATATTAAATTTTTAACCAAATCCAGTTTGGATTCGTCGATGATAGATCAACCATAACTCAGCTGCTTTTATGTTCAATTATTGGGCGGTGTCAAGAAACAGACCAAGACCCACTAGTGTCAGTTATATTTCTGGACTTTTCGAAAGCGTTTGACTCCCTACCACATGAAAGGTTGCCGCTAAAGTTCAAGTGCCATGAAATGGACGGTCTTATACTTACCTGGTTTCGAAATTTCTTGACTGATCGTTAGCATCGAGTTGTAGCACGTGAAACTCGCTCATCCTGCTCTAAGTGACGTGAGGTCTTGCTTTATTTTTTCTCAGTTTACATAACATTTCCTCTAAACTCAGAATTTTCGCAGACAACGCAAAAATCTATAGGAACGAAAATGAGAGGGACACACTGGCTCAACGAGCGGATATCGATCATCTGACTGCATGGGCATCCTGAAGGCAACTGCGCGTTTTAATCCTGACTACAAGTGCCGAAGCGGTGCGTCTAGTACATGTGTGAAGAAGTGATAGCTCGCGTATATGAGACACCATGTAACAATTTGGAGACAAATATTAAGACCGTAAAAATATACTAACGACTTACGTGTCATTATGTTCTCACATTTGTCATGGAGTGAATATGTTAATGAAACAGTCAATCAGGCTAACAAAGCACTAGGCTTTGCTTCTCAATGCAGAGCTCATCAAATCCTGAGGCAATGTTGTAGAAATCGCTTGTTCCTCCATTACTTAAATAAACTATGCAATCCCGATGTCGAACCCGTTTCACTCTAAAGATTTTGTTGGAAAAAAACGCGGGAGATGAACTTGGGAGGCATTAAGGTGGTCAAATACAAAGTTAAGGCTTATAGTAACCCTTTTAGGTATTCCTTTTCACTGCACATAGTGCGCAAATGGACTAAACTACCGAGATCTGTCGTAGGGGCCGAAATTTTTACCAAGGTTAAAACCGCGTTGAAGCGCTTCCTTAGCGTATATTACAGTAGCGTCTTATTGCGTATATATCTAAGGCACATCAGGGCTACTTAAAATATGGGCTTATGTCTTTACA